>ML802156.1:49815-85158 GCA_009831015.1 Picea engelmannii | reverse complement strand
TGAGATCTTAGGGATCCATAAAGCTCCAAATCCAAAAAGGTAACCTTTGATTTTTGCAAAGATTTAAGGAAACCAAAGTATCCAAGGAAGGACCAACAACACTCTTGTGAAAGCTAAGGAGAATTGAAATGGAACAAGGCCACCAACTCTAATCAACTAGACTAGGAGAGAAAGTTATATGTCTCGCTAAAGAAACTGACCCAAAAACTAACCATAACCAAAAAGACAAAACCACAAATACCCAACAAGTCGAGTCACTAAACATAACCAGCCAACATGTCACCAAGGGAGAAGACCACAATGATTCAGGGTGACAGAGCCACAACTACTCGACACAATCGATATGAGAAGCAAAGGGTGTGAAAGAGAAAACGAGCCAAACTTGGTGGCTGGGAAAGGATTTCCCAAGCCCCTCCCGCCACAAATGAAACCAAAATACCAATCTCCTAACAACCCAACACCAAATGAAAATACTTGAAAGAGTATGAATGAAAACAACAATTTTGTTACTCCATGAGAGCAAAGACCAAGAGGGTCAAACTTTTACTTGAGATGTAGAAGGTCGAAACCATGTTGGCATATGAACAAAGTCTTCCCACACTGTCGACCAAAGAATTACCTTCCAAATATGAACCAAAAGACTACTAGAAAATGAACCCAGTCCTCCATGAAACATCCCATGGACTTTCATATTTTCCCAATACTCAGATGATATAATCCCATTGCACCAAATGATAATAAATGCAGAAGGTATGAAATTAAATTTCTCCATTAATGAGCTTGTACAACTCCGAGTGAGTTTTTTCCTTGGAGTTCCATCTCACTTGCTTGACACCTGCATACTTTTATTACTTGCCTTGTGGTCCATTAAACCATACTAGTGATGTGAAATCTTGAGGAGAGAACTTAAGGGATAAATGAGGAATAAAAAAACCCATTTTTCTTCAAAGTTCCTTGAGGCAAACCAAAGGCTTCATTAGCCAAACCACCTACCTTACCATTGTGCTCTCTTAAGGCATGAAAAAATGAAATTTTGACCAACTTCTGAGTGATTTTTGTAATTATGGAGAGCATTGAAGCTAGCTAAAAATCTTTCAGAGGTTCCTGACGTGTTAAGGACTTTATGACTATCCTACAGTCTTCGATGACTACCAATTCTCTTATTCCCAAGCTAATGACAATAGATTATTCATGTTATAGAGCATATGTCTCACTTTGGTTGTTTGTTGCAATTCCAATCCCCCAAGCATAGGCAGATTCTTGGTTTCTTTAAAGGTCATACATGACCCATAGTGCTCCTACCACCCTTTATTTTATATTGCTAATTTGATGTTGTTAAAAGTATGGATTTTCTCAATTTATTAACAAATAATAATAATCTTATTTTAAAGACATAGCCTAGTTAGATACCAAATTAGTGTACAAGATCCTCTTGTTTGTTGGACAAGGGACATCCTCTATCTTGATTGCTTGATTTATAAAGATGTACATTCAAGTGAATAATATATAATATTGTGGTTCCAATATTTTTCATTAATTTTCTCCTTATTTCATGCATTTCTTTTTTTTCCTTAATTTTTCTTAAATTTCATTAAACTTGTTTAATGCTTTTTTTTTCTTTTATAAATCGAAACTTCATTAACCTACATTACCTTACTCTATCTTTGAAAATGTGCTCCCTAATAATAATTGAAGCCATGAAATCATCCAACAAAATACTATACACAAATGTCTTGAAAATCACACTCAACTTAATGTGATTTTTTATTTTATAAACAATTTATTTACTAATGGTGGAAACAACCAATTAATTGTGATTAAAGCTATAATAATCTTTATAATTATATGAATTAATTTGAATAATTAAATATTATAAATTTCACTTAATAACCCAAATTAAATTACTAAATCTACACTAACCTTTAGATGCCATTTTTAAAATTAAACCAAAAAAAAAAAATCACAAAAATATATTTCAATCAAAAGAAAAAGAAAAATTGCATACTTCAACCAATCCAATTATGGTATACTTCTAAATGCAAATATATAAGTGGAGTTTAGTGATTTATAGTATATACCCTTTCAAAAAGCCTTGCTAGTTTGTCTTCTACCTACTTGAACAAAGGTTTTTATTTATTTTTTATTTAAAAGAAACCATAAAGACAAAAATTCATATGGTTTTTTTAATTGGCGGTTAATTATTTCTACACAGATCCATATGGTTTTTTTAATCGGCGGTTAATTATTTCTACACAGACGGTGATGACAGATTATGATGTTGCTAGTTATAAATCATTGTTGGTAAATGTAAAGAATTACAATGCAATTTAGTACATGGAGTTTACCAATATGTGTGGTTTAAATGGTATGTGTTTTTTTTTTTTGTTAATTATTTGGTTATTTGTCGATAAAGTTGTAATTTTACATTATTTAAATTTTATTTTTAATATATAAATTAATTCAATATCCTAAATAATTTTAAGATATTCATAATATGTAATTTTAATTTTTTATTAGGTTTTGAGTATAATTAGTTGAAAACCTATATTAAAAAAAAAAAAAAAATATATATATATATATATATATATATATATATTTAAATTACATTTTTAATAATATTGATAAAACGTTGTCTGTTTTATGTTTTGGTTTTTTTCATATAAATTTATAAGAAATCACAATTTTATATTGTTTAAATTGTATTTTTAAATATAAAAATAAATTTATGTTCGAAAAATATCACCAATAAAAAAAACAAAACATTAAACTATCATTGTTGATAACAATAAGTAAATTGAAATAACTACAATAATTGAGTAGTTTTACTATTCATTTCAAAATGAATGAAGAAAATCTAGCTAGTTTACATTTGAGTTTCATTTCAAAATGAATGAAGAAAATCTCTCTAGTTTACATATCCAAATTTCAAATGCAATGTATATTAAAAATTATGATGATTTAAGATATTCAATGTGTTTTTATTTGCAATGATTGACTTGCACATTGTTACTTACTTTTTTTAATCTTAAATAAAGGATAGATTTATGCTTTAGAAATGCCATTAAGATGTTGACTTATTGAAAATTAACATTTCCAAAGAGTCGTTGCATTAAAGTTAATAGTTGTTGAAATGTTTGTCATGTATTACATGGAGAATAGAAGGTGCAAAGCACACACTCATAAAAGTTTGAATGTTTCTTTGACTTGACAAGTCTTTTTTCAAGTGAAAATTTGCTCAAAATTATATTAGTGATATAATTTTTTTTTACATACTGTCATCCAAAGTTCCTAGTCATCATCAAGAGATTCGGGGCTTTAGTCTTTACCCAAGACATTCAAATCATTATAAAAAGGTTACATCGTCGAGGAGATTATCATCAAAGGCATTATACCAAAATAGATACACAGCTTAACTGACTAAATACTATCTGAAATATCATAATAGTCTCAAAAAAAACATAAATATGCCAAAAAATGGAAAGCCCTATTCTAGCAACGATCTCAGTAAATATCCAAATACTCTGACTGCCTCGCTCCTCCAGGTTCCCACTGGTAAAAAGATATCCTTCCTTCAGGAGCCAGAAGGGCTTCTTTGGAGAGTTTGTCGGCTTCTTTGTTGAACTCCCTGTAGATATGGTGGAAACTTAGAAACTGGAAATTTTTGCATAAATCTTTTGTGCGTTTCTTCCTGCCTTCAATGGAACCGACATCCAGTTTACCCCTATCATTCAGCCACTCCATAATCACTTTTGAATCTCCAAAGGCTTGGAGCCTATGTATAGTGAGATGGTTTGTTAAAGTAAGGGTGGCCCATATACCCATTAATTATGCCTTTGAATTTGTTCTTGCACCACAATTTAAAAACCACATGTAAACCAAATTATCAATAGACTTTATGACACCTCCCGCTCCACAAGATGATCGGTCACTTCTTGCTGCCCCGTCGAAGAAAGCAATGGAGGAACCCTCCTCATAATGGATAAAACATTCCTTTGTTAAGGATTTAGGTAAGGAGGGATTAATTGGTCTGTACAGTCCCAAAATCTTAAATAAAACTGAATGGACAGAGGGAACCCTATTTTCAAAGATACACTTATTTCTTTCAAGCCACAGACCCCAACAAGTTATAGTTGCTAATTCTGGACAAACTGACTTATCAATAATCCATTTACGATAACAATCTGCAATATCCTGGCCAGTCCAAGCTCTTTTTAATTTCAACACGAATTTTAACACTATCCATACATGTTTTGTAAAACTGTAGTCAATGAACAAGTGTTCTAAATTTTTAGAGTTACTTTTACATAAAACACATAAGTTGGGCCCTTCCCAACCTCTTCTCTGAAGTCCATCCCAAGTTAAAATTTTCCGGGAAATAGTCAACCAAGTGAAAAGTTTTATCTTTAATTGGATATCCCACTTCCATATTTTATGATTCCAAGTCTCTACAGGTTGAAAATTTTGAGTAGATATAAGAGTTGTATATAATTTTTTTACTGTAGTTTTTCCTGATGCATCTCCTCCCGGCCACATAAGTGTATCATTTGATTCACTAAGGATAACTCCAGCTGCTGAGAGGCCCTTTGTATAGCTATTCCATTCCTCTTCAAGGATACCTATAAGACCCAAAGAGTTACTACATAACCAATTATCTTAGTCGTTACTCATTCCCTGCGGATTTTTTGCATTGACCAACAGCTTGATATCCTTCCTATTTAGATGATCACGAAGATCTTGAGACAATAAGGTTTTTTCACGCATTCCCAGAATATAGTCTCGGCCAATATAAATATCGTCCCCCGATCTTGATAACCAACTATGCCAATGGGTTAATAGATGCACCGACTTTAATAAGTTCCTCCATATTCTTGAAGCTGTATTGTGCTCGATTTTTTGCCGACCTGAACCATTTAATCACATCAGGGGATCTTATGTATTTATCCATCACAATGTTATGCCAAATACCTTTGCGGAAGAGTGTATGCCAAAGAGTATTTGCCAACAACGTTGTATTGAAATGAGTTAAATTTCTGAGTCCCCACCCACCAGTTGCTTTTGGTCGAGATAAAACCTCCCAACTGCATAAATGGATGTGACTAGATGAAATATTTCCATTCCACAAGAATTTAAAACACAATTTACGGATCTGGGTAATAATAAATTTTGGGATTAATTCAATAACCGTCCAGTAAATGGATTGACTTTCTAGAACTGACTTTAGTAAAACAAACTTGCCCCCCAGTGAAAGCCATCTATAACACCAATTTCCAATCTTTTTTTCAATTTTAGTTAGAAGCCACGACCAATCCGCCACCCTCTGTGGTCCTAATTTCATATGAAAGCCCAGATATTTAAAGCCTATGTTTAAGGTCGTGAAAGTATACGGAAGCAGAGATTGTAATGGAGCCAACTCATAAACTGTCAACCCTTCATAGTGCACCGAAGTCTTCGAAGAGTTAACCTGTAAACCTGTTGCTTTACAAAATAGAATAATAAGATCATAAATCTCCTTCCATTCATTTAGATCAGCCTTTGACAGGATTAAAACATCATCTACAAAAAGCAGATGTAGAATGTTTATCATACTTGAAACTCTAACACCCAAAAGTTTATTCTCTGTTTTGCTCTTCTTTAATAATAGGCTAAGAGCCTCCATTACCAAGATGAATAAAAGTGGAGAGAAGGGACAACCTTGTCTTAAGCCCCTCCCACTTTTAAATTTTTTTTAAGCCTCCCCATTTATGAGAACAACAAAGGAAGGTGAAGTGACACAACTCATAATCCATCTAGTCATCTAAGAATCAAAACATACCTGTAGAAGAACCAAATGGAGAAAATCCCAATCCACACAATCATAAGCCTTGCACAAATCCAATTTAAGGATCAAAGATTTACTACTTTTCTTTTTTGCTAAGCTATGAAAACACTCAAAGGTTGTACCTGTGGCATCCTGAATTCTTTGCCCTTCCAAGAAACCTAATTGTTCTTCTGATAGCTTGCGAGACAAAATGGGCTTAATCCTGTTTGAAATGACTTTTGAAATCAATTTATAACAAAGGTTACAAAGAGATATCGGCCTATAATCCCCGAAAGTGGTCGGATTATTCTCTTTAGGTATCAATGCCAAGAAAGTAGAATTTAAGCAGGCTGGAATATTCCCATATAACCTAGATTCCTCCACCATCTGAACCGGATCTTCGCTTACCAAATCAAAAAAGTAGGAGAAAAATTCCACCATCCAGCCATTTGAACCAGATGTTCGCTTACCAAATCAAAAAAGTAGGAGAAAAATTCGACCGTCCAGCCCTTTGGGCCCGGACTCTTATCCCTTTTAAAGAAATCGAGGACCTTTTTAATTTCATCAGCCGTCACAGGCTTCAGTAGTAAACTTAAATCCTCAGCCTGAACCATTCTTTGAAAGAGCTCTGTAACTTCAATTTTCTCCACATTAAAAGAGTTTGTACGAGCTTTGTAAAAAAATTTAAAATACTGAGTTATTGCCTTCTTCAAATCTGTTTGACCTTTACATTCTTACCATCTTCATCAACTAATTCCCAAATATGTTTCTGGATGCGCCTCTGACTTGCGTAATGATGGAAAAATTTTGTGTTTGAGTCACCGCTTTTGATCCAAATCGATCTGCTTCTTTGACGCCATTTTTCCTCATTATAACTTAGAATTTTATTTCTTTCCCTTTCTAGATTCCCTAGTAAATTTTATTTTTCAAAGGTTGTATTATTCTCCACAACGCTTAGGAAAGTCTCTTTGATCTATGCTTCCAGGGAATCCATTCGTTTAGCTAAGATTTCTTCTCTCTTTTTTGACCAAATCTTAGTCTTCTTTTTTAGGTCTTTTAATTTCCATACCAATCTGCGATGTAAACCCTCTTTAGATAAGTATTTATTATCCTTCCAGACCAGATTAACTAACTTTTCATAATCAACATCCAATAACCAAATTGGATTGAGTTTAAAAGGATAATTCTTATTGACTGCAACTAGATCCATCTGAAAGACGATAGGTGCATGATCCAAAATAAACGGATATTCCACCCATGAGCGATAAAAATCTTTTGAGATTAACAAGCTATCTGATAACAAGCATCTATCCAATCTTTTTGAAATAGCCTAGGACCCCTGACATCCATTTCGCCACATAGGAACCAACCTGTCTGGACGAATATCCACCAAATTCTTTGACTAGAACAGAGCTTTAAGATGATCTGCTAAAGAACCCGAGAAATTAGTACTACCCCACGCTTCCTCAGCTGATAGAGTTATATTTAGATCCCCAACAAGTATCAAATTGTCAGCATCAAGAATACCACGACCCGCTAGTGAATCCCAAAAAGTTATTTTTTTTGTGCAAGGACCGTATACATTGAGTAAAGAAATAGAACATTGAGTAGTTAAAACTTTGTGTGTCAATAAGATACCCCCACACGTCAAAGAGGGAGGAATAAAGTAGGAGTTTGGATCCCATGACACTAGTAACCCCCGGAATGTCCTAGAGAACTAACAACACATGAAACCCACGTCGGACGAAAAGTCTGCACTTGACAAGTCTTAAAGAAACTTGTTCATTGAAGCAACTTGACAAATCATAAAAGTCAGCAACTTGTTTATGTTCAGATCTCAATACTCAACTTAGTTTAAAACATGGTGGTCACAACTTTGGCATGTCAATCAACTCTCGATTGATAATATTATTTTTCAATAAGAAAAAAAAACTTATATTAGTAAATATAAATCTTTCTCTTTTTCGGCTCTTACAAACTATATCCAAGCTCCAAAAAAACTTAACTTTTTTTAGCTCTTATCCTCATGTATTCATGTCTATTCATGTCTGATTACATGTCTATATTCTGAATATACAAATATGTGTGCCCTCTTTATGTCTATAAATTACAGTATTTCCAAAAACAAAAAAAGTACCCTACAGATTAATATCAATTCTTTCAAATATTTCCTGTTGTCCATTTGAAACCTGTGAGTAATAAAAACCACCTTCATCCATACACAATGCTTCCTTTGATTGTTGATCAACATCCTGATTATAAGTTCTATAAATATGTTGTGCTTTGATTTGCTGGAAATGTTTGTGCAACTCTCTAATCTTTTTCATCCAGGGCTGCAAAGATATCACTTGAAGATTATTGTCATTAGTGTACCAGTCAATAATGATCTTAGAATCCCCCAACAATAATAATCTTGATACATGTTTAATATAAGAAAAATATAAAATTAACCAAAGTGCCATCAATTCCCCTTTAGAATTTGTTCATTTTCCACAGTTCATTTTTATTTTATAAGTACCCAATATTGGACATTTCATAATGGCGTCAGCCCCGCATTTTGTGCCTCTTTCCTGTGAAGCCCCATAAAAAAATCCTAGTGCCCCGACCCAATCAATAGTTGGTGGCCTATCGACCCTTTCTTGAAGAGTATCCTGTGTAATTTTTTGTTCCCCCAATTCCTGCAAGATGTAGATACAAACTCTGATATAGTATTTTTTTTGTCCTTCAAATATCAACAGGTTCCTATGCTTCCATACCTCCCAGCTAATAAGACATGGAATTTCATTCCAATTTTCCTTCCTCTTTGTCCAATTAAGGAGACTGTTTTCAAAAGATCCTCCTTGCCATTTATTGACTAGTTTTAGTTCCTTAGAAATGGTTTGCCAAATAATTTTTATAAAACTACATTCCCCAAATAAATGTAACATAGATTCTTCGCTTTCCTTACAAAACACGGAGATGTTAGGTCCCTGAAAACCCCTTTTTATCAAGTTATCCCATGTAAGAATTTTATGTTCCAATAATAACCATACAAAAAGTTTTACCTTCATTGGTATTTGCCACTTCCAAATTTCAGAGTACCAGAATTTTGGTTGTACCCCCATAGCCTCCATCACTTGGACTTCATATGCTAGTTTTGCACTGACTTGACCCTGTTTGGTATCCCAAGACCACATAAGATTGTCTTTCTCTTGATTTAACTCTATTCCAGCATTTACCAGTCATGTAATATAAGTTGTCCATTCATCTTTTTGAACTCCCTCCGAGCCTAAATTTTCAACATTTTTCCACTTTGTTGAGTTAAAACCTTCCTGTGCATTTGATCCTGCATGAGCAAGACAGGTGATCCCCTGTTCCTTTAACAATAATATAAGATTCTGAAATAGTTTATAGAAATAGGGAGACCCTAACATAGGGTCAACACCTATTCTGATATTTCTCTCACTCCTAGGCTTCCAAACCAACCAATTAGAAATAATGTTTACCGAAGATGTAAGGGCTCTCCATAAATTTGAGGTTCCATTCCAGTTTTTTCTCCCCTGCCTGAACCACTCTTCAACAGATTTCCTTTTAAGATACTTCTTTATCATCACCTCATGCCAAAGTCTAGGCATCATAAGGCATCTACATAAGCTTTTAGCCGCCAATGCTTGTCCAAACATAAAAATATTTTTGATTCCCCATCCACCATCCTTTTTAGGCTTTGCAATCTTTTTCCATTTTGATAGATGAATTCTTCCTTTTCTTTTTTACCAGACCATAAAAAGCTGAACATTCTTCTTCTAATACTGTTTAGTACAATTTTGGGGATTTTTTCCAATGAAAGCCAATACACAGATATGCTTTCAAGTACTGCTTTTACAAGTATCAATCTTCCACCCAGGGTAAGCCACCTATCGTTCCAACTCAGAATTCTCTTTTCAAAAAAATTCTCTAGCTAGGACCAGTCCCCTCTTGTATAACAATTTGGTTTAATGTAAAACCCAAGATACTTAAACCTGTATCTAATGATTTAACTTCAAATGGCAGAAGTTCCTTCAACAAATTAATCTCTACATCCTCCCATCCATCTTCTAAGAAACTTGACTTTTGTGAGTTGAATTCCATCCCTATAGCCTTGCAAAATAATTCCAATACCTCCTTGTATGCTTTCCATTCAACAATGACTCCAATCCCAAACAATATTACATCATCTACAAACATTAGATGTGTAATATTTAATCCTCTTGCCACAAGAACACCCTCAATTATCTTATCCTGAACCCTCTCTTTTATAATTATGCTCAGCCCTTCAATTGCAAGAAAAAAAAGTAGTGGAGATAAAGGGCAGCCTTGCCTTATACCCCTTGAGGATTTAAAAAATCCAGTAGGTTTCCCATTAATCAGTGCAACGCAATTTGTTGATGTTACACATCCCATGATCCAGTCGGTTGCTTCTAGAATTAAACCAATCTGTAGGAGCACAAGTCTAAGAAAATCCCAATCCACCCTATCATAAGCTTTGACTAAATCTAGTTTCAAAACCAGTGCTTTTTTATTCTTCACCTTTATGCTATGTAGTACTTCCTGTACCACTCCAATTGCATCAGTTATTTGCCTACCATCTAAAAAACCAAATTGTTCTTTTGAAATACCAGTGGACAGGGATGGTTTTAATCTGGTAGCAATTATTTTTGAAATGATCTTGCATACTAGATTGCACAAAGATATAGGCCTAAATCCTCCAAAAGAGTTAGGTTCGCCACTTTTAGGAATTAAGGCAATAAAAGTAGCATTCATTGCTCCCGACACTTTCCCTAACCTTCTCGATTCTTCCACTACCTCCAAAAGTTCATTCCTCACAATATCGAAGAAAGCCAAAAAGAATTCAACAATCCAACCATCCGACCCAGGACTCTTTGAGCACTTAAATCCTTTTAAAGTTTTTAATACTTCATCTAAGGAAACTGGATCAGCTATCCTACTTCCCTCTTCCTCAATGAACATCCTTGAATAATTCCTTAATACTGCAAGTCGATTCGTAATAAGCAGATTTTCTTGTGCTTTAAACAATTTCTGGAAGTAGTCACCAGCTTCCTTTTGAAGATCTGAATTGTTTGTTATAGTTGTTCCATCTTCCTTAGTGATATCCCAAATGGTGTTTATATGTTTTCTTGAATTTGCATAAGCATGAAAAAAATTTGTATTCCTGTCACCTTCTGCCAACCAGTTTACCCTACTTTTATGTCTCCAAGTCTCCTCCTCTTGTTTTAGAAGAGTCTTTTTCCTCTGTTCTTTAGCCAAAACTGATAACTTATCCTCTTCCTCCACAAATCCTCCAAGAAAATCTATATATAACTTATCCAAATCCAATTCCGGTTGTACCAATTCTTTCTTACCTTCATCCTTCTTCTTTCTTTCCCAAACTATTACCATGCTCTTAAGTTTTTTTAGCTTTTTTACTAACGATTCCATAGGTGTCAAGACCTCTGTCCCCAACAAATCCACCCAACAGTTTCTAACAATACTAACAAAATATGGATCCTCCATCCAAACATCATTAAATTTAAATGGGTATCGAAGTATATCGCTCCCAAAATCCAGCTGTAAAATTACTGGCATGTGGTCCGAGATCTTATCGTTGCAAGTCCAGGATCAATATCTAATTCTTGAAGAGACCAACTTCTCAAATATCAAAAATCGATCCAGTCTTTTGCAATATAGTCTTGACCTTTCCTTCCATTCCTCCATGTCAAAAGAATTTTTGCTAGCTCGACATCTACTAAACCTCCATTTTGAACCAAATGACTAAAGAAAAGTTGTAAAGGATCCACCCTTGCCTCAACTCCCCAAACTTCCCTACTAGAAATGGTAAAATTAAGATCTCCCCCTAAAATTAAATTTTCTTCATTAAAAATCCCATTCCTTTTTAACTCCTCCCAAAATACCCCTCTATCAGTATAAGGCCCATAACAGTTGATTAACTTCACCTTTAAATTTGTGTCTTTAATGACACCTTCCAGCAAAATCCCTGCAGGCGTCAAGAATGCTTCTAAATTAGCCATACGGGGGTTCCAAGCTGAGAGCAGTCCCCCCGAGAGACCAATAGAATCAACTCCACAAATATGCCAATTAGGAAGAAGTTTGGCAAAGACTTCCCTTGCTTTTGTCGCATCTACCATGGTTTCCTGAATGAAAAGAACATCTGGTTTAATTTTCTCTAAAAATCTAGTGAGGGATAATGACTTTATGGATCACCCCACTCCTCTCACATTCAATGAAGTCACTATCATCTTTTCACCCTAGCCATGGCTTTCTGAGCTCTACGCGCCCTGAGACTAGTTACAACGTCATGAATAGGCATAACTGTGTGAACCTTCTCTTTTCCCAATTTCCTTGCACTCCTAGTTTTAATAGGAGAAAAATAGGTTTCCAGCCCTCCTACGACCGCCCCTTTAATCAAGGTAGACCCACATCCCCGACCACAAGACGCATGACCCCTTCTCCCCTCTTCCTTCCCAACCTTTTGGTTATCCAGTAACACCCCACCGGCATAGATTAGTAGCTGCAATCAGGTTAAAACCTCCCTGTATGAAGGTATAAAATTTCAAAGTGATTCCTCCACTACCGATAGTCCTTCTAAAGTATGTAATCCCTCAGATGACCTTGAATCCTCACTGTTACCTTCTAGAATAGTTTTATAAGATAAACATACTCCCTTCCCTTTCAGGCCCAACCCACAAGAGTTTCCCGCAATCAAATAATATTAAATATAAAATATATGAAATTTAGATGATTAGATGACTATAATGAATGAGAGGATTGAATTTATTGCAATCATAAATAGCCTTTCTATAATTGGAATGTCTTGGGTGGATTTAGAGAGTAATATCAGATCGAAGGGGAGTTTGGGATCAACATTCAAAAAACGATTGGTTTAGATTCGACAAATACTTGGTCGATTTCGAAAGAAAAGTGTCTAATTAATCCGAAAAGGTTATATTCAATAAATTAATGAGACTTTTTCTCAAAATAATGGACCGATATATTTTACCAAGTGTTATTCATTTTATCAAGTCAAATATCAAATTTTGGATTCGATCCGCTTGGATCCTATCCATGGGGAATATTTTGCAAGTGATTTAAGGAGTCAATTTAGCTAATGATTTACTTCTAATTCCATGAGTCATTGATAGATAAAATCCCATATGTAATGTTGAGTGAATTGATGAGTTCATTATGGTTTAAAATCTTGTATGTAACTCCACTTAATGTTTTCACCTTATGAATAAATAGAAATTGCTAGGATACATCTTGATTGTTTCATATGGGCCTTTCCCTCTTCTGGAAAAGAAGATCGAGTGGTTGCTATATGAGCAGTTGTTATACCATAGCTTTGGGACTGGTCGAGACTCGACTGAGGGGAGAGGAAAGCACCAAAAATACCATGATGAAATCTTTGAATAGGGAAACTGGAGGTTTATAATAATTAAATCTAAAATGATTCGATGAAAATAACATAGACAAACTAAAGCCTAGCAATACTTCCTTGTTGCTTACCTAAGAATCATATCAATATAGGAGATTTAGTGTGATATATGTGAAAACTATGAACTCCAACAACTATCACGAGAGAGTTGTTTACTACTTTAGCATATTAGTCTTTTTCCCACTTTGTTGTGTAACAACAATCCCTTCATTGCATTATCCTTTATTCCTTGAAGGCTAAAATAGTATGGGGTCTCTCTTTCTTTGTTCTAACCTTTTGCATATACATTGTATGTTTTCATTTTAATTTTGGTGATTTTGAAACTTTCATTGACTACTGTGTTCTAATCTGGCCCACTATTTTTTTGCCCCACGAGTTTTTTTTAATTGACTAGTGCAAATCTTGCTTTACCAACTTAGAAATTTGCCTGATAATGCTATCACGAAGGAAAATTAACTTTCACGACAAAAGCCATTTCGTCGAGAAAAAAAATTGTCGTGATAAAGGCCATTTCACCTAGAGAAATTATTCCTCACAATACAAGACATTTCGCCCAGAAAATTTATCTATTTCAACACTAAGGTTGCAACGTATGCCTTTGCTAAAATTCTTCAATTGCAACAAAGAAAACTTTATGAAATTCTTTCAGCCCTCACCTTATCACATCTTCTAATTTTTATTCGATGTGACGTGTTGCATCAATTTTTTTTTTAATTCTTGCAATATACCGCACCCTCGATCTTTTATTTCCTATGACACATTGCACAAAATGATTTTTCTGGAGTGCAATACATCACACCCATAATTTTTCTTCTAGGCGACATGTCACACCAACAATTTTTCTTTTACGCAACACATCACACTCTTAAATTTTCTTGTCCACAACATGTCGCTCCAAACAATCTTTCTAGAGCGTGACATATCGCACAAATGATTTTTTCTTAATTTTTTATATTTTTTCCACGACACGTCGCTCCGTCATTTATTTTTTTTATGTCTGGAGGAATCAACAACTAGTTGGGCACGTGCTCGCGTTACACGTGGCCGTGTTATCCAACCGCTACCACTATAACCTCCAGGTGTGCCCACGATGCCCCTTACGCGACACACAATATAAGTCGGGGGGAGTTGAACTCGAAACCTCATGGAACTTCATTTTCACAGCACTTGCCAATTGAGCTGCACCCCCCCCGGGGTTGTCGCTCCATCATTTTTTCCCCAATACAACATGTCATAATAATAATATTTTTTAGAGTGTGATATATCACACAAAGATTTTTCTTCGCATGACACATTACTTCCCAAGAAAATCTTCCTTAGTGACAAGCACCTTATCACGTCCCACAAACAATTTATTTTCACTGTGATACACTGAATTGACATTGATTTTATTTTTGAAAAAGAGTTTTAAGTTACATGCCAACAATCACTGTGGAGTTATAAAACCCTGTTTTCCTTTGCACAATTGTCAATTGTGCACCCACCATTGCATCAAGAAACAACCAAATCTCTTACGCCACGTCCACAAACGCACGACACATCTAACTAAACAACCACTTGCAACAAAACAGGTAAGCCCCAAACCCGTTGAGTTCCCCAAAATAATTTTTTGATGTAGAGGAACAAAAGGGAAAGGGAGAACGACTAGTTGATTCGAACGACAAGTCATGGGAAAAACTCGTTTCATTCCCCTTCCACTTTATCACACGAACTCAAATTGATACAAGATATACAATGACCCCATCCCCACTCTTTTCCATATCTTTCTTGAAATGCTAACTACCGAGTATCCCAAAACCACCAACTGCCGACATGAGAGACTTATAATCTCAACACCCTTATCCAAGATGAAGCCAAGCCAAACTCCTCAATACTTCACCTTATACTTTCAAAATACCATGCTCCTCACCTTTTGCATGAATTTTTACATGCCATGAATGTCCAGGATGTGTACCAGTTCCACCCGAAAATCCCCTTCATGTTCCACTTGGATCACAGACCAATCAATTATGTGGTTAGGGTTAGGCACATATTTCTTTAATAATGACACACGAAATACATGAAGCACTCTCATGGATGCACACAATGCTAGCATGTATGTAACGGGCCCTGTCTTCTCTATGATTTCAAAAGGCCAACAATATCTTGTTGCGAATTTTGGGCAACAACCCAATCGTAGTGAACTTCTCTTCACTTTCACTTTCAAAAATACATGTTCACCCATTTTAAAATATCTGAAAACTCTATTCTTGTTTGCATAAATTTTCTTCCTGTCTCGAGTAGCCCTTAAATTATGCATGATCCTTGTCGTCTACTCTTCCATTTCCTTCAACAAATCTGGCTCAATGATAGTTATGTCTGCTAGGTTATCCCAGCTCATTGGTGTGTTACACTTCCTACCATACCACACTTCAAATGGGCTCATTTTTAATGAGGCTCAATACCCATTATTGTAAACAAATTCCACCAAGTGGATATAATCTTCCCACTGGAATGGTTGTTCCATCACATATATTTTGAGCATGTTTTCAATGATTACGTTAGTCCTCTCTATTTTCCCATCTGACTCTGGGTGATACTATGTGTTGATATATAAATTTGTCCCAAATCCTTTGAACAAACCTTTCCAAAAATTGGATGTAAATTTTGGATCTCTGTCTGAAACAATTTCCTTGGGCACTCCATGTAACCCGACAACCCTTTTCATGTAGATCTTTGCAATGTTTGTTTCCTTACGTGTAGTCTTCATTAGGATAAAATGTGCAACATTAGTCAATTTGTCCACCGCCACCATGATGGAATCATGTTGCTTCACTGTTATGGGCAACTTTGTAATAAAATACACCGTAACTACCTCCCATTTCCATTCTGGAATGGGAAATGGTTGTAACAGCCTTGTTGGATGTCTATGTTTTGTTTTTACCTTCCGACACTCTAGGCATCTGGCTATGTAATTAGCCAATTCTTTATTCATTCTCGGCCAAAATTATTGGCTTCTTACAACTGCAATTGTTTTATGATATCTTGGGTGCTAAGCATATGGCACATTGTGCATCTCTCTCAGCACTATATTTTTCAGTGCACCGGAATTTGGCACATATATTCTGTATATGAATATTCCATCCTCTTTCAACTCATAATAATTAAATTTATGTTGTAAATTATCTTGTTGTAAAGTTTCTTTTATTTTAAAATAGTGCTAATCTAAATTTGCATCTTCTAAAATTTTGTTTTTTAAATCTGTGTTGTACATCCTGATAGGTGTCATATGCATCTCATGTGCCTTTCTGCTAAGTGCATCAGCCACTTGATTCTCTTTGACTTTGATATGTTTAATTTCAAAGTCATATTCGTTAAGAAATTCCAGCCATCTAGTTTGCTTGACATTTAATGTGGGTTGTTGCAAGGTACCGACTCTATTATAATAACTGAAAATATAAATATTGCAGAGAATAGCAATAGAACAACACAATAGATGAAACCACATCACCAAAATAATACCTTTATTGATAAGAAACAATGTTCACTTGCCTTTTCGAGGGGCCAACCTCCAGCAGAGCAACGCTCTATTACAATAATTCTCAAGACAAACTATCCAATACCTCCTACTCTTATTTATAATAATTCTATCTTCTAAAGAAACTTCTAGAGGAAGATCTTTCTAGAAGCAGAAGCTTCTATTAGGTCTTCTTACATTGACTTATTCTCCTTTATTTTATAGGCCTTATTAACTAATGTCGACCTTTATTACATAGAAAAAATATCATACTAACTAATGATCCACAAAGAGGGGTTAGGATCGGATCTTAACATGCCCTCCCCCTTCAAAAGCGACCTTGTACTCAAGGCTGAAGATGCGAAAATTGTGGAGTATGGCCGATGGTTCCCAAGTCGCATCCTCTAGAGATGTGTCCTTCCACTTAACCAACACTTCCTTGATAGTTATACCATGCAACCGACGTTCCCGTGCATTGAGTATTGCTTTTGGTTGGAGCCAAAGGGAGCCTTCTTCATCTAATTCAGGAAGGATGGTTTGGACCCTATAATTCTGTCTCACCACTTTCTTCAAACAGGAAACATGGAACTCTGGATGGATTTTGGAAGTAGTTGGAAGGGCCAATTTGTAGGCCACTGAACTAATACACTTGATGATCTGATAGGGGCCATAAAATTTGGGTGCCAACTTGTGATGTCCTTGGGCTTTGAGAGATGTTTGTTTATAAGGTTGGAGTCTGAGAAACACTTGATCAACTTCTTGTAAAACCCTTTATGAATGATGTTGGTCTGCCTATTGCTTCATGTGATTTTGAGCCATGTAGAGGTTATCCTTTAGAGTTGTAAGGGTGGTTGTTTGACCTTGCTACATTGTATCAATAGATTGGACCTTTGATGTGCCTGGAAGATAGGTAATGACTGTAGGTGGTCATTGGCCATGCACCGCTTCATACGAGGTCATTTAGTGGTCGTCTGATATGAAGTATTGTACCACCATTCTGCCAAGGGAAGCCATTGCACCCACTGGTGTTGTTTGTTAGAAGCAAAACATCGCAAGTAGGTTTCCAAACATTTGTTGACGACTTCCATTTGGTTATCAGACTGGGGGTGATAGGTGGTGCTCATGTTTAGGTGGGTGCCCTGCATTTTAAACAACTCTTGCCAAAATGTGTTGGTGAAAGTTGGGTCATAATCAGACACAATAGAGGTGGGCATGCCATGCAATTTGAAAATTTGATCAAGGAAAACTTGCGCTACTAGTGTCGGTGTGAAAGTGTGGGGTAATGTACAAAAATTAGCATACTTGGAGAGGTGATCAACCACCACCATGATGACTGACTTGTTCTCAACTTTGGGGATGCCCACTATAAATTCCATGGAGATGTTCGTCCACATAGAAGGTGGAATGGGTAGGGGTTGTAGAGCTCTTGGAGACTTTACGGTTTCACCTTTATTGCATTGGCACACCTCACATTCAATGAAAAAATGAAAGATGTCCTTCTTTATAACTTCCCCAAAAAAAGAATGATGGGCACGAGAATAGGTCTTTTGGAAGCCAGAGTGACCCGCAATAGCAGAGGATTACAACCCATTTAAGAGCCTTGGCTTGAGTGCTGAAGACGACGACAGAACCAGATGATCCTTATACTTGAGAATATTGTCTCTCCAAGTGTAGCCGGGGGGAGGATTAGGGTCCTCTGAAGTTGATGAAATAGCTTGGACATAGTCGGATGTGTTAGCTACTCTTGTCGCACTTCCTCAATCCAATTTGAAATAGGAAAGGATAAGGCAAAGAGGGTGCCATCCTCCTCATGTTGTCTTGACAATGCATCCACCATGATATTGTCGTTGCCCTTTTTATATATGATTTCATAATCATAACCCAACATTTTGATCAACCACTTGTTATGTTCAAGGGAGGAAAATTGTTGCTCTAAAAAATACTTCAGACTATGGTGATCTGTTTTGATCTGAAAACGACGTCCCAAAAGTTATGGCCTCCATGTGTGCATCACATGGAGAATGGCCATCTTTTCTTTTTCATACGTAGATCTGCCCAAATTATGACCACTCAATGCTTGGATAATAAAGGCTAGAGGTCGACCATCTTGTGTGAGCATTGCGTCAATACAAGTGCCTGAAGCATCTGATTCTACCAAAAAAGTTTTGTTGAAGTCAAGAGTTGCTAAGACTGGAGTATTGCACATGGCCCGCTTTAAATCTGTGAAGGATTTCTTAGCGACAGGTGTCTAATGAAATGCATTCTTCTTAAGAAGGTTAGTCAAGGGCTTAGCAATTTTTCCATAATGGTGGACAAATTTCCTGTAATATCCTGTGAGACCAAGGAAACCCTATAGGCGCTTTAAGGTCATGTGTCATGGCCAATCCTGCATAGCTTGTATCTTTTTGGGGTCCACTCTTACCCCTTCTCGACCCACAATGTGTCCCAAGTATTCCAGACTTCACTGGCCCCAAAGGAACATTTGGTCTTTTTGACAAACAATTGGTTGTCCTGCAGAGAGTGAAGGACTTTGTCCACATGGAGAAGGTGGGTATCCCAAGTGTGGCTATAAATGAGGATGTCATCAAAGAAAACCATGACAAGCTTATGAAGGTAAGGTTTCAAGATTTTATTCATGAGACTTTGGAAGGTGGATGGGGCATTGCAAAGGCCAAAAGACATGACCAAGAATTCATAATGATCTTCATGAGTTCTAAAGGTTGTCTTCGGAATATCAACCTCCTTCATCTTGATCTAGTGATAGCCAAAGCAAAGGTCTAATTTTGTGAATAAACAGGCACCCTGGAGTTCATCCAATTGAAAAATCAATGATAGGAATGGGAAACTCATCCTTGATGGTCAGTTGATTCAGGGCACGAAAATTGGGACACATGCACCAAACACCTTCTTTCTTTAAAACCATCACTACCGGGGAAGAATATGGGCTGGTACTGGGTTAAATTAGCCACGCCTCCAGTAATTCATGTACTATCTTTTCTATTTCATTTTTTTGAGCAAATGGATACATGTAGGGATGTACATTAGGGGGTTGACTGCTCGGAAGGAGAGGGATGCTATGATCATGCTCACCACTAGAGGGAGGTAAGTCTGTTGGCACCTCAAAGACGATCAAGGCAACGATGGGAATCCAATGGGATAGGGCTCGAATAATGGTGTAGGCAAGATGCAATCTTTTTTTTTTTACTCCTAAGGAGTTATGCTCCGATCTGAAGAATACTGTAGTGTTGAAAGGCCCAAATTCTGAACAGGAACAAATGTGTAGTAATTTCACAACCAGAATGTAGGAGGTAAAGTTGCATGGAAATAGATCTTGTATGTTTTGTTTTTGTTTTCGTCCCAAGGGTTAGGGTATTTAGGGTTTGTCATGTGATATATCTCTTTGATATACGTGTGGGGTCCAACAGTAGTACTCGGTCCAATATCTTAGGGCACTAACCAAGGAGGCTAGACCATGCCCTTAACTGTACTACCCAACTACCCAGGTAATAGAGAGTATCTTCCTGAGTGTTGTTCTCGATGGCACTATAGCATTCAGGTGCCCGATTGGTTTATCTACGAAGGGCTTTGGGATATCTAGGTCGATCCATATATAGGTGTTGTCTAATGTGCTACCACTTGAAGGGGTACCAACAGGGGTTACAAGGGTGGCCAATGATGTGTGCTTAAGTACCACTTGTAGTTCCTGTGTGTATGCTTCCCCAACCACGATTGTATGCACTGAACGATGGATCTTTGTAGCTTTAAGATGCCATAATACATCCCTACCCTGAAAAAAAATAACCCACAATTTTCTGCCAAGGAAAGTGCTCTGATACCACTTGTAAGGTACCAGATCTATTATAATAATTGAAAACAAAAATATTACAGAGAATAACAACGGAACAACACAGTAGATGAAACCACAACACCAAAATAATGCGTTATTGATAGGAAAGAATGTTCACTTGCCTCTTCAAGGGGGCAACCTCCAACATAACAACGCTCTATTACAATAATTCTCAAGACAAACTATCCAATACCTCCTATTCTTATTTATATTAATTATATCTTCTAAGGAAACTTCTAGAGGAAGATATTTCTAGAAGTAGAAGATTCTATTAGGTCTTCTTACATTGACTTATTCTCCTTTATTTAATAGGCCTTATTAACTAATGTCGACCTTTATTACATAGAAAACATATCATACTAACTAATGATCCACGAAGATGGGTTAGGATCAGATCCTAACAATTGTCCAAACAAATGTTTCAGACCACAATGGTACGTCCTTAGCTCAAATCTTCTCTCCATAATGTGTCCACATTTTTGGTGCATGAACAATGGCTGCTAATTCCAAGTCATGTGTAGCATAATTCCTTTCATGCTCCTTTAGTTTCTGGGACTCATGGCACACCATATGTTCCTTTTGAGTGAGGACTCCATCGAGCCCTTCCTTGCATGCATCAATGCACACCATAAAATATCTGTCTAGATCTGCAATCTTTAAGATTGGTTCACTTGTCAAAATGTCTTTCAACTGCTAAAAGCTCTCCGCAGACTTGGAAGTCCATTCGAATTTCACCCCCTGCTTCTGTAAATAAGTGATTGGGCTTGCAATCTTTGAGAATCCTTTTATGAATCTTCGGTAATAATCTGGAAGAACCATGAATGATCTGACCTCTATCACATTCTTTGGTGCGGGCCATCCTCTAATAGCCTCTATCTTCTCAGGATCAACTGTTATCCCATCTATTGAAATAATATGCCCCAAGCAGTGAATCTTCTTCTGATAAAAGATGCACTTACTTTGCTTGGCATACAACTTGTGCTCTCTTAAAACTTGTAGCACCATTCTTAAATGTTGTTCATGCTCTTCTTTTGTCCTTGAGTAGATGAGTATATCATCTAGGAACACAATCACAAACTTATCCAGGTATTCCCTGAACACTCTATTCACTAGGCACATGAAAACAATTGGGGCATTTGATAGTCCAAATTGCACTATCATAAATCCATAGTGCCCATATCTTGTCCCAAACGATTTCTTGTTGATATACTCTTTTGTTATCCTCACTTGATGATAACTTGATCTCAAGTCGATCTTGCAAAAGATTCTTGCACCTTTCAGCTGATCAAACAAATCATCAATCCTTGGTAAAGGATATTTGTTCTTTACGGTGACCTTATTCAATTTCCTAAAATCAATACATATCCTTAAGGTTCCATCTTTTGTATTCACAAAAAGAACAAGGGCACCCCAAGGTGACACACTTGGGCATATATACCCCTTTTTCAAATGTTCTTCAAGTTGCATCTGCAACTCCTTCAATTCTGTTGTGCCCAATATGTATGGTGTCTTGGACATTAGGGAAGATCCTGACACCAAATCAATAGAGAAATCAACGTCTCTCTTTGGTGGCAATCATGGGATTTCCCCAAAAACATATTCAAAATATTTCAAGACCGAATGATCTGCAATACTTGCCACTTTATCTTTGGTTACTTCTTCCATACGGGTTGCACAAATTTGACATCCCTTCCTGAAACTCTTTTTCAATTGCATGGATGAAATTTCTATAACAAATACAACTCTTGGAATGCCTTGAAACTTACCTTGTTGTACTTCCTCATCAAGACAAGCGATTGTCTTATTGTAACAGTTTAGGACAACATGATGTCTTTCCAACCAATCCATGCCAATTAGACAATGCTATGAACCCAATGGTATGATTCACATCTACTTTTGTATTGAGTCCATTCATGTCTATTGGGCAATCTTTAACTAGCTCACTGATTTTCCTCTTAGCCCACGTGTCCAACTAAACTAGTCAAGATTTCTCATGCTTACGCCTTTGTACGGGAAATATTTCCACAATGTTAGATTTTATGTAACTGTGGCTAGCTCCATAATCAATTAAAATTGTTATGGGTTGGTTAACAAATTTACCTTCCACTTCAATCATGGGGGATTGATACTTTGTTTGCTTGTTGTCCAAGGCTACATAAATATTTGGCATACTTCCTCCCATATCTTCAATTGTTTCCACCTGCTAAATGTTGTGGACAATCCTCGTTCTTTCTCCATTGTGAGGGCAATCCCTATATAAGTGATTTCCCTCACATCCCCAACATTGTATAGGTTGTTGCCTTGGCCTTTTCCCAAATGACTCTGCCATCCTAGGCTCATTTTGGGTTGAATGACCTCGTTGATTTGCTAGTGAGTTGTTTTTGAAAAATGGTGGTTTAAAACCTTTCTGTCTTTGATCCATTTTTCCTTTCATCTTGTCATTCCAAGCTTTTTGGAAAACTGGCCTCCCTCTGATCCTGCTCATAAAGATGCTTTACTCTTCTTATGGCCTCCTCCAAAGTCATGGGGTTATAATAGTGTATTTTGTCACTATAGAAGGAAGGTAACCCACTCAGAAACCTTTGGATTTTGACCTTTTCATCCTTTATGAGGCCCATATACTTTCACAACTCGAAGAACCTCTTCTCATACTCATACATTGTCATGATGCCCAACTTGAGTTCAAATAACTCTTTCATCTTCCTCTCATGGTAATGCTCAAGAAAATATTTCTTTTATAAATATCCTTTGAACTGCCTCCATGAGGCCTTCTTCTCCTCAAGGTGTTTGGCTTGCTTAAGATGATCCCACCACATGGTTGTCTTTCCTTGCAAATATTAGGTTGTAATTCTTGTTTTTACCATTGAGGGGTAATCATGTAGTTGAAAATATTTCTTCATTTCCAACAGTCAGGCCTCAACCTATTCTCCCTTCACATGCTAACCATTGAAAGTTGGTGGCTTGATTTTCTCAAGTTCACCTTGCAAAATGTCTACCTCAAGTCTTTTCCTCTACCTCTTGACATGAGACATGCTTGGGTTGTTCCCTGGACCTGAACTTCCATGAACTATTCTAGTGGATTTCCTTGGAGAATAATGGCTCCTACTCATGTTTCTCGACTACCTGTCTTTCCCATGACCATCTCTTCTGCCATGGGATCTGGATGTTATCACTTGTCAAACACTATATGCTTGCTTTGTGCCAGAATCCTTGTTGACTTTCCTATGCAACATGTTCAGACTTTGAAGTATCTCCTCATGAGCTTTCATAATCTTCTAATTGTCTTCCTTATAGCTATGCACTTCTCTATGCATGCTTCTCATAGTTACAAGATCTTTCCTACCTCTTCTTCCATTGGACTTTGTCTCAACATTTCCCATATTGACATGTAGCCCTCTGATTTCCTCTTTGTGTCTCTAGGACTCTTGGTCATCCTCCATGACTGTAGTTCTCATACATGAACCAAAATTCCTTCATGTACCTCTAATTTCTGCAAGAAAATGTGCATGCAATAAAATTTTTGTTAGATAAAAATATATACATACATAGTTCTTGAAAAAATAAATGCATAAATGTTTTTCTCTTTAATACCATTAGTCATCTTCTCTTGAGTTGACTATAAATTTTACTACCTAGATCAATTTTCAGGGTTTATATATGGATTCTCCTCCTTAATACCTTTTCGACGACTATTCACTTTCCCAAAACCGAGTTCTGAGTTGAAAGTTATGGTCTTTAGAAGTTTCAGACTATTTTCCCCTTTTCAACCATGAATGCTACATGTGTCTTCTTTCTCTTCCTATACATTTTTATGCACCCAGATTCCAAATATGGCACCATGGATGTATTATATGGTCCATAAACTTTCCATAGACTACCTATTTTCCCCAAATGGACTTTGTATCAAGGAGTTGTGCCCTTTGGAAGTAAACTAGCGTCAAAATAGGCCTTGCACTGCTTCGACTCTAACTTATTCATACAAGCTCTATTTTACGTTTGGAATAGCTCATTGGAAAGCTCTCACTGAGCTCTTTCATTTAAGCTACAGACACTCTATATACCAAAGGTACACACAGTTCTTGTGGTTTTTGACTACTTGAAAATGTTGTTTAGGTCCTCAAAAATGCCTCGCAAGATGAAGACCTTTGAAAACTGAGAATTTTCATGGCAAATCATTGATTAACAATTGCAACAACTCCTCAAACCGACTCACACATGAACCTGAGAAATTTAGCTGACATGGCATGGCATGTGCCTACTAATTCCATGTGTCATCCTTTGATTTGACTATGTCATCATCCATCAATTTCCTCTTTGGCCTTCGATCGGGCCTCCTGCAAGCTTATCAGGCTCTTCCCTCTCAAATTCATCCCATCGGAAACTTCAATTCACTTGGCACGTGGATCATTCCAAATCCATGATCTGAACACTATTGGACACACCCATTGACATGTTTCCCATCAGAACTTCCTCTTCTGAAGTCCATCGAAAACCATCCTTCTAAAAACCCCTTGAAAACACTCCTTTCTACATGATCCGACAACTTAGATCAATTGTGATCGATGGTCCTCATTCTTTCAGACAAAATCCATCAGAAGGGAAAACTTGTTGCCCCCACAACTCCTTTCGAAACCCAAATTCTGAAAGCTACAATGGATCCCACCTATACCTGACTACTACGTGGCACTCTTTGATTCGCCAAGCCTTGTTGACATGTCCTTTGACATGGCTCGTTGACGTGGCATACTCTTCCACCCTCGACCCTCTAAGACAACAAGCTCATTCAATAGATCGACTGGTCAACAATCATGCCGACCAATGACCACGATCATCTTGGGTTCCCAAGTTGCGCACTCGTTACCTTGATCTTACAATCTTCATCAGAAACTCAACAACAACACTAGACCTTCCAAATGGAACTTTTGGAAGTCACCCTTTCGAAAGATCTAATGATCTGAGAAGAGATGTGGCTGCTACGCGCATTCGTCTAATCAGAATGATTACAATGAGGCTCTAGAGGCCTTTTTAACATTACTCATGAATGCCAAAACCCTAGACATCCAAAAAACATAACCCTAGGAGAAGAAACACCAAAAGTTATGTTGGCCTCGATAAGTTGGTACCTCAACTTCTCGGGGTCGTAACTTTTGCATACAACCTCTGTTTTAGGCGCGTGATAGCTCGTTGAAAAGGTCTTTTCAAGAACTAAACATTATGCCATCAAACTCTAACTTTGTCTACAATTTGATTGTGGAAAGCCAAAAAAACACTATTTAGGGCCCCAAAATGAGCCTGGAAGTACAAAAAGATGTGTTGACACAAAAAATAAAAAAATAAGCCAGTTGGATTAGGTGGGAAACCACCAATATCCACTTGGAATATGTGTAGGGTTTCAGAAAGCCCTAGAAGTGTAGAACCCAAAATTACAAAGAAGTGAAAAAGAACGTGTTGAACTAAAAATTGTCAAGAGGAGCTAGTTGGAATAGGTGGGTGGCCACCAATATCCACTTGGATTAGTCCTCCCCCTTAAGAAGCAATGGTCTCCATTGCATTGAGTTCTCCCATCAGGTGAGGAAACTTCTGCTAAATTTAGCCCCGGGTGAGCCACTTTCCTTAGTGTAGGAGTTGTCTTGCCTTGACAACCTGATAAAGCTAGATCCTCTACTGGCGAGTGCCCTTGACTTGTTTGTCCACTATCTGATCAGTGGATGCCTGGTCCAAGCAGTCAGGGTTGACCTCTATTGGTGTCAATTGTTCTATGATCTCTGAGGTGTCCAATAAGGGTGGAAAATATGGCTGGAGGAGGTCCACATTGAACACTGGGTGCAAGCCAAGGAAGGGGGGAGTGTTGAGCTCAAAAGCATTGTCACCCACAACCATGGTGATAGTGTAAAGCCCATAGCGAAGTGGAAGGAGTTTTCAATGGGACCATGTAAGGAGTTCTTTCTGCAAATGTAACCAGACCTTGTCTCCCACCCGAAATTTGTGCGGAACCCCGTGTTGATCATGACATTGTTTGTACTTAGCATAGGCTTTCTGCAAAATCTCATGGACCTATTGGCAGATGTGCTAAATCCACTCAATGAATCTAGTGGCTTTGTTGGCCTCAGACTGAACATGGGAAGAATCTGTCTATGTTGTTGCAAGAGGTAGTGCAACATAAATGGGACCCAAGGGTTGGAATCCAAACCCCACCTGAAAGGGGCTATGGCCGGTGGAGCTATGGAGAGCTTGGTTGTAGCTGTGATGAACATAGGGAAGACTCTCATCCCATGTACACAAATGCTTAGAGTTATACATGCGCAGGATGTGCACAATCATCTGATTGACGACCTTTATTTGGCCATCGGTTTGAGGGTGGAAGGCAGTATATTTAGTGATCTTGGTGTCCAATAGTGACCATAGACTCGACCAAAATGTGTTGAGGAACCTGTTGTCTTGATCAGAGATGATGGTTTGTGGTATCCCAAAATGGACCCACACTCGTTCGAAGAATATCTTGATAGTATCTGTTGCAGTGATGCTCTTCTTGTAGGCTGTGAGAATGGCCATCTTCGAAAACCGATCAACCACCACAAATACACAATCATTGCCTTGCTTGGTGGACAAAAGGCCAGACATGTAATCCATCGAGATGGATTCCCAAGGCCTCTTGGGAGTAGGAAGAGGGGTGTATAAGCCTTGCTTTTTGATGGCTGGCTTGGCAATGACACAGGCAATGCAAGATCTTATATACTTGTTGACGTCCTTTCGAAGTTTTGGCCGATAAAATGTTTCTGTAGAATGACCACAGTTTTCTCCACACCAAAATGTCCTGCCATCCGACTGTAGTGAGCCTCCCAAATCAGCTTTGCACGCTCGCTTGCAGGAACACAGAGATGGCCCGAATGGCATAACAATTCGTCATGAATGTGAAAATTGGTGACATTTACGCCTGTACCCAAGAGCTGATAAGTGGTGGTGAAGTGCAGATCTTGCTGATAAAGTTGGGGCCACTCAGATGCCTCATGCCCACAGGAATGGAGCACGGTGGTGAGTGTAGCCACGAGAGGTCGACTAAGGCAATCAACGACACGGTTTTTACTCCCTGTCTTATACTTGATGTTGATATGGAACTGCTACAGGTAGGTGGACCACTTCTGATGGAAGTCGTTCTGCAACTTCCCTTGTGTCCGTATGAACTACATAGGCTTGTGATCAGTGCAGATGATTGTCTCCTTTCCCAGAATGTAATGTTCCCATTGACAACATGCTTGTACAATGGAATGCATTTCCTTGTCATAGGTGGGGTATTTCTGGACAAGATCTAAGAGTGTCGCACTATGGTATGCTACCAGATGACCGTGTTGAGTGAGAACTACACCTACAACATAGTTGGATGCATCAGTCTTAATCTTGAATGGTTGTTGCAGATCAGGTAAGGAGAGTATTGGAGCTGAGCACAAGCGATGCTTCAGATCATCAAATGCTCGTTGTTGTTCCTTCCCCCACGCAAACTTTTTCCTGCCACCGCCCTTGGTCACTTGGTTGAGGCCCCATGCAATATGGGAGAATCCCAACACGAACCATTAGTAGAAGTTGGAAAATCCCAAGAAGCTTCGAAGCTCAGTGAGTGTGGTCGGACATGGCTAGTTACAGATGACTTGGATCTTAGCTGGATTAACATGTACCCCATGCTCATCAACAATGTAGCCCAAGTATTGGACCATGTTCATTCCAAAGGATCATTTTTCCAAGTTGGAATATAGCTCGTGCTGGAACAGAGTGCTCAAAACCTGTTGAATATGCTACATGTGCTCCTTCCAAGTTCTGCTGAAGATGAGGATGTCATCCAAATATACCACCACAAAAGAGTTGGTGAAGGGTCTCAATACATCATCCATCAACCTCATGAAAGTGGCTGGTGCATTTTTTAAGCCAAAGGGCATGACCAACCATTCAAAGAGACCTTCTTTAGATTTGAAAGTCATCTTTCATTGATCCAGATGGATATCGGTGGCCATCCACCTTTTCCAACTGGCTCAAAACAGTTTTCTGACATTTTTGGCAATTTACTATTTTTAGCAGTTTTTACTTCTGGGGCCATTTTGAGGGCCTAAATGAAGGTTTTTTGGCATCGAGCTCCTCAATGATAGCCGAAGGTAGATTGAGCCCCAAAAATGAATCTCCTCGGCGATACATTTCCAACGGGCTATCAGATGCCTAAAACGGAGATCGTATGCAAAAGTTACGACCCCGAGAAGTTGATGTACTAGCTTACCCAAACGGGGCCCACATGACTTTTGGCGTTTCATCTCCTAAGGTTAGGTTTTTCGATGTCTAGGGGTTTTGGCATTATTTCTTATTGTAAAAAGGCCTTTAGAGACTCATTTTAGCCTTCTTCTTGCGAATGCGCTCTGTCGTCACATCTCTTCTCAGAGATAAGCCACCACCATTCCAGCAAGCTTGTTTCCGCTACATTTTACAGTTTCAGCTTATTTCGTTATTGAATAGAAAACCAGTTTTACTGTATCTCTGTTATTTTGTGTTAAGCACCTGTTAATAATCTGTATTCATTTCATTCTGCTCATAGTATCCGGATCAATGGTATCAGAGCAGTCTGCTCCTTGTCGTCTTAATGCATGTCCCCAACGAGGTCGGAGTACAAAGAGTTGGGTCTCGAGCTTGTTTCTCTTGAGGACAGAAGCTCTCACACGCCCAAGCGACCTCCCATGGCAGGAGAAAAGAAAGATGACGGGACAGGAGATCCTTTCAAACTGTTGATTGAGGAAGCCCTCACACAACAGAGGAACGAGATGATGGATAGTTTCACGCAAATCCTTCGGCGACTACCAACAAGCGATGCATCTTCTTCTAACGGAGGCGCCGCCCCCTTCAAGGTACAAATAAACTTTGATATTCCTATATTTGAAGGTCAGATAGATGCAAATGCTGTAGACAAGTGGTTGAATCTACTAGAAGGGTATTTTTCTGTTCATAAATTTTCGAATAGAGAAAATATTACTTTTGCGCTCCTCAAAGCCGTTCCCCATGTCAAAGATTGGTGGGAAACTTTCTGTGAACAAAAGGAAATAGAGGAAACCTCATTACTTACAGTCACAACCACCTGGGAATCCTCCAGGGATGCTAATAAGGAACAATACTACCTTGTCGGAAGTTATGATGACCTGTATACCAAATGGACCACACTGCGGCAAGAAAGAGACCAAGCAGTGCCAGATTTCACAAATATCTTCCATACCTTGCGCACCAAGTTGGGTATCAAAGATCCAGAGCGACATCTGGTGCTCAAGTATCACGGTGATCTGCATAGATACATCCAGACCGAAATGGAATTTCTATACATCTCATCCTTGGGCACAGCCTACTGATATGCCGTAAAAATCGAGCAAAAGCTCAAACAAAAGATGCGACAATTTGGGCGTGGGTACCCCTGACAACAAAAGCCAGGAAAGGGCGACCCCAACCCACCGAACAAAGGACAAAGAAAATATGGACAGTATCAAGACAACCAGTACAAGCCGCAAGCAAAGAAGGACACCGGAAAGACAAAGAAAGATACCAGGAAGTGGTGCGACTTCCATAAGAGCCCTTGGCATAACACTGCTGACTGTCGCTCAAAGCAGTCGCTGGTGGCCGAAGTGAAAGCCTCTGAATCAGATGGAGATTCTGACTCCGAGACAGAACCAGAAAGGGGAAGACGGATCATTGATGCAGAACCTAGTGCCACCGTTGCTACCACCAAGATCCAGCCTGGTGAACCGGACGAGCCAGAATAAGGAGAGTGCCTCTTCCATTCATAGATGTGGGTAAAAGGCACCCCGCTGCACTTCATCGTTGATAGCGGTAGCCAGAAGAACCTTATCTCAGCAGAGGTCATCAAGCGCCTGGCCCTGCCAACAACGTCACACCCACAACCCTACACCGTTGGATGGCTCCGCCAAGGAAGCGATCTCCGCGTCGGCCAACAATGTCGATTGTCGTATGGCATCAATCCCTTCAAAGACGAGGTATTGTGTGATGTTGCTCCTCTTGAAGTTTGTGATGTTCTTTTGGGCCAACCTTATTTATGGAAACGTCATGTTGTATATGAGTCTAGGCCTCGTAGTGTTATTATTACTTTGAACAGGAAATTGTACAGGATACCCGAGGCAGTCCCACCTAGTGCTATTTCCTTGATCTTTGCTAAGCAATGCAGGAAGGTCATCTCTCAGATGGGGAAGTTTGTCTTCTTCGTGATTCGCTCTTAGAATAAGTGAAAGATCGCAACCACATCGAGGGCCTCTGCGGCCGACCTCTCCACACAACAGAAGCAAGTAGATAAGGTCGTGGAAGAATACTCGGATATCTGCTCCTCACCTACAGGGGTACTTCTGCACTGCCAGGTCAAGCACCCCATTGATCTGACCCCCAACGCACCGCTGCCCAATGGGTCAGTCTATCGTCTCTCTTTGTTAGAGAATGAGGAGATCAAGAGACAGATCCAAGAATTGCTCCAGAAGGGGCAGATACACCCTAGCTCATCACCTTGCGGGAGCCCAATCGTGCTGGTACAGAAGAAAGATGGAACCTGGCGACTCTGTATTGATTAACGGGCTGTGAATAAAATCATTGTCAGAAACCGGTACCCAATTCCCCGAATCGATGACCTCCTTGATCAACTCACGGGGGGCAAATACTTCAGTAAGATTGATCTGAAGTCTAGCTACCACCAGGTCCCGATAGAATAGATAGATGTATGGAAGACCACCTTCAAGTCAAAGGAAGGACTTTTTGAATGGTTGGTCATGCCCTTTGGTTTGACAAATGCTCCAGCCACTTTCATGAGGATGATGGACGATATCCTGCGACCATTCACCAATACTTTTGTAGTGGTGTATGTGGATGACATTCTAATTTACAACAAGACTTGGGAGGAACACTTGCAACATATTCAGCAGGTTCTGCACACCTTGCGGCAACACAAGCTATACGCCAACCTGGAAAAATGCTCCTTCGGCATGGACAGGGTCCATTACCTGGGCTACATCATTGATCAGCATGACGTACATGTGGATCTAACCAAGATCCAAGTCATCCGTGACTGGCCAGCCACAACAACACTCACTAAGCTTCGGAGCTTCTTAGGACTTGCTAATTTCTACCACAGGTTCGTGTTTGGTTTCTTCCATATTGCATGGGCCCTCAGCCAAATAAACAAGGGTGGTGGTAAGGTGAAATTTGCGTGGGGTCGGTCCCAACAACAAGCGTTCGATGATTTGAAGCAACGCTTGTGCTCAACCCCAGTACTTTCACTACCATACCTGCAACATCCCTTTAAGATCGAGACAGATGCTTCAGACTATGCCATGGGCGCCGTTCTCACTCAGCATGGCCACCCCATGGCCTATCATAGTGAGACACTGTCAGACACTGTCTGTAAGTACCCTACTTACGACAGGGAAATGTACTCCATTGTGCAAGCATGTCGCCAGTGGAGACATTACATTCTTGGGAAGGAGACAATCATCCACACTGATCATAAGCCACTGCAGTTCATGCAGACACAGGGAAAACTGCAAAATGACCGCCATCAAAAGTGGTCCACATACTTGTAGAAGTTCCACCTCAACATCAAGTCTAAAATAGGAAGCACCAATCGCGTCGCTGATTGCCTCAACAGACCACCAGTCCTGGTACTCACCACGGTGCTAGACTCTTGCGGCCATGAGACATCTGGATGGCCCCAACTCTATGAGACAGACCCTGACTTCGCCACCACCTACCAAATGTTGGGTGCAAATGCAGTTGTCGATAATTTCCATCTTGAGGATGGGTTGTTGTGTCGTCCGGGCCATATCTGTGTTCCATCAAGCGAGCGAGCGAAGCTGATCTGGGAAGCCCACTACAATCAGGTGGCAGGACACTTCGGCATCGAAAAGACAGTGGCGATGCTACCGAAACATTTCTATTGGCCGAAACTTCGACAAGAGGTCAGCAAGTATATCAGGTCCTGCACTACCTGCGCTATTGCCAAACCAACCACTAAGAAACAGGGCTTTTACACCCCTCTTCCTACTCCTGAAAGGCCATGTGAATCCATCTCAATGGACTACATGTCGGGCCTCCCATCCACCAAGTGGGGAAATGACTGTGTTTTTGTGGTTGTTGATCGCTTTTCTAAGATGGTGATTCTGGTTGCCTGCAAGAAGAGAATCACATCAGAGGCCACTGCCAAGCTCTTCTTTGAACGAGTCTGGGTACATTTTGGAATCCCACAAACCATTGTCTCAGATCGGGATAGTCGATTTCTCAACACATTATGGTCGAGCCTCTGGTCACTGCTGGACACCAAGCTCACCAAATCCACAACCTTCCACCCCCAGACAGATGGCCAAACCGAGGTTGTAAATCGAATGATTGTGCATATCCTTCGCATGTATAATTCAAAGAACCCTCGCACATGGGATGAGAGCCTTCCTTATGTCCAACATAGCTACAACTGAGCCTTGCATAGCTCAACCGACCATAGCCCCTTTCAAGTGGGGTTGGGATTCCAACCATTGGGTCCCATAGATGTTGCACTTCCCCTTGCGGTCACCTCGATTGACTCATCTCCTGCTCCAAATGAAGTTGACAAAGCCACCCGGTTCATTGAGCATATCCAACACATCCGCCAACAGGTTCAGGATATCCTACAGAAGTCCAATGACAAGTTCAAACAACGCCATGATCAACATCGGGTGCCACACAAGTTTCAGGTGGGCGACAAAGTTTGGTTGCACTTGCAGAAAGAACGCCTTACAGGACCCCATCAGAAGCTTTGCCCACTCCATTATGGACCGTACACTATCACCAAGGCCGTGGGGGATAATGCTTTTGAGCTCAACATTCCTCCTTTCCTTGGCCTGCACCCAGTGTTCAACGTGGAACTCCTTCGTCCTTATTTCCCACCATTATTGGACACCTCAGAAGTAGCAGAACATCTGACATCAACAGAGCTCAACCCCGACTGCATACAACAGACATCCAATGATCATATTGTGGACAGATAGATCAAGGGCACTCGACAACAAAGGATCCAACTTTATCGAGTCGTCAAAGTAGGGTAGCTCCTGCACCAAGGCAAGTGGCTCACCCGGGGCCAAATTTAGCAGAAATTTCCTCATCTAATGGGGGACCTCAACACAATGGAGACCATTGCTTCCTAAGGATGGAGGATTGATCCAGATGGATATCGGTGGCCACCCACCTTTTCCAACTGGCTCAAAACAATTTTCTGACATTTTTGACAATTTACTATTTTTAGCAATTTTTAGCAATTTTTACTTCCGGGGCCATTTTGAGGGCCTAAATGAAGGTTTTTCAGCATCGATATCCTCAATGATAGCTAAAGGAATATTGAGCCCCCAAAATGAATCTCCTCGGTGATACCTTTCCAACGGGCTATCACACGCCTAAAACGGAGATCGTATGCAAAAGTTACGACCCCGGGAAGTTGATGTACTAGCTTACCCAAACGGGGCCCACATGACTTTTGCCGTTTCATCTCCTAGGGTTAGGTTTTTGGATGTCTAGGGTTTTTGGCATTCTTGCTTATTGTAAAAAGGCCTTCAGAGCCTCATTGTAACCTTCTTCTTGCGAATGCGCGTTGCTGTCACATCTCTTCTCAGAGATAAGCCGCCACCATTCCAGCAAGCTTGTTTCCACTGCATTTTACAGTTTCAACTTATTTCGTTATTGAATAGAAAACCAGTTTTACTATATCTTTGTTATTTTGTGTTAAGCACCTGTTAATAATCTGTATTCATTTCGTTCTGCTCATAAAATCTGTATCATCCATACATCAGTTGGTTTGATGGGAACCCGGTGGTAGCCAAATTTTAGGTCAGTCTTGCTGAAGAAATTTGCCCCCTTGAGTTGTTCAAGAAGGTCATCAATCCTGGGAATTGGGTACTGGTTACTGACTGTGATTTTGTTTAATTCTCTATAATCAATGCAGATCCACCAGGTCCCGTCTTTCTTTTGCACCAGTACAATCGAGATTTTGCAAGGGGAGTAGCTGGGTCTGATGTGCCCCTTTTGAAGAAACTCTTGGATCTGACGCTTGATTTTGTCATTTTCCATCAACTAGCAACGATAGAATGGTCCATTAGGCAAAGGTGCACTAGGGGTTAGATCAATTGGATGCTTGACTTGGCAATGTGTCGGTATCCCGATGGGTGAGGAGAAGATGTCTCTGTACTCTTCCATGATCCTGTCCACTTGTTTCTGCTGTAAAGAGAGGCTCTGTGTAGAGGCCACAGATGTGGCGACAACCTTCTACTTACCGTGAGCACAGATCACAAAGAAGACAAACTTCTCAGTCTGTGAAATGACCTTATTGCATTGTTTAGTAGATATTAAAGAAATAGCGGTAGGCGATGCTACCTCTGGTATCCTATACAATTGTCTACCTAAAGTAATAATAACATTGTGGGGTCTAGACTCATACACTTCATGTCGATTCCACAAATATGGTTGTCCTAAGAGAACATCACAAACTTCAAGGGGAGCAATATCACACAATACCTCATCTTTGAAAGGCTCGATGTTTTAGGGTAGAGGGCATTGTTGATTGACGCGAAGATCTCTTCCTTGGCAAATCCAGCCGATGGTGTAGGGTTGCGGGTGTGGTGTCGTCAACAGGTCCAGCCGCTTGATGACCTCTACTGAGATCAGGTTCTTCTGACTACTGCTATTGACAATGAAATGAA
>ML802156.1:27030-38382 GCA_009831015.1 Picea engelmannii | reverse complement strand
AAGGGGGGATAGGCTCTAATGCCTCCTTCCTTCTCCTATTGTGTCATTATTGTAAATCCTTCAATCCTAACCCAAGTTGTTCTTAAGGGGGGATGTTAGGATATTTAGACACTTAGGAGTTAGTTAAGATCTACTTGGTCTAAAATGTCGTTAGGTAAAAGTGTGTTTCCTTAGTATGCATTAGTATGCATTTGTAGTTAGGAAATCCGATGGTCACGATATGTTCCCGACATAGAGTGATCCGACGGTTCATACTCTCCTCGATCTTAACGGCCATTGATCCTTGGCTTAACACCCGATTGGTCCATGATCTCGATTTAAAGAGCATGGAGGGTCATTTGCCGATGATCGATTGTGAGAAATTCTCTTGTAAAATCTCTCTGTAATCTTTTTCTTTGCATTAATAAACTGCTCCAAGTGGCCGCGTTGGCTGGGGCCGTGGATGTTTCCCCGTAGGGGTTTTACCACGTGAAAACATCGGTGTGTTGATCTTTGATCTGGTTATGTGAGGAGTTACTGAAGGTGTTCGTCCTCTGTTGGAATACCTGTGTTGTCGAACAGTTTTGATGTTTTCCTCGTCTTTCTTTCTTTGGGAAATTTCTATGCTTGCGATCCTCACCATGAGAGTGTTGTTGGGAGGTCGAGGAATTGTCCATATTAACAACTCTATCATCATTGCGAGACATATCTGAGAAAACAAAAAATCCAGTTCAACTCTTGTTATGGTTGCGGGACATATTTGTGAAAACCAAAAAGCCAATTCAAAGATGAATAGAAATAAGAAACCATACGAATTCACACAACATACTTCTAATTATTCTAGAATGAAGGAATGAAATACCCACCTCTTGATGTTCCTTCTAGTTTGTTGTTTGTGGCAGTGTCCAAGCCATATACAGACCTTGAAATAACTAACCTCTACCCTAAATCTCGGATTGGAATTATTCATCCGTGAAAATGGAAATGCTTGAATATGGTGCACTTGAATCTGGTCCACCATCTTTGCACTATCAAAATGTTAAGTGATAGAGTCAAGAAAACATTTATCTTTACCTTCCCCATTTATATCCATTAAGTGCGAAACTGTGAGATGGATCATAGACGATGGTATTGGTCAGGTGAAGGGGGAGCCTTGGGAAGAGAAGCACTGATGGAAACATTGTCCACAAAATCATGGCACACATGATTGACACGAATCCCAATTACCATGGAAACCCAAATTAGCATGACATGTATTTTAAAAATCTACCCTTTATAATAAATTTTGAATTTTGTTTCGCATTTCCCCCAAAATGGGTATAAAAAAAAAATCACATTTTTTTTTATGGGCAAATATTCGATGATACTTCTGGGACATGTTGGATGGCCATTGACGGGTTCAATTTTGATCCCTGGCCCCCAATGATAATAAAATTTGGGAAAGTGGGTTTGAATTAATACCCATAAATAATTTCCCCCTTGGACTCTACTCCCATATATTGTTGAAAACTTAGCCCCCATCTCTTTCCATATGCCCCAACAACTTGCATCACATTTGATTTATTAAAAAAATAAAAATGCAATTCACATATTACATTGTTTGGCCATAGCCACACATTATATATACATTATGCATTAATTAAACTAGGGATTATAGTGGGGATGTTACATTCCCCCTCCCCTACAATTGTGCATCGTCCTCGGTGCACAACACCATGCCGAATTACATATACAAATTTACATCACAATACTTAGAAAAGAAAGCAAAATTATGCAATTATTTATACCCTCCAACAACAGTCACAACTAAAATCTCTCGTTTCCTCTCAACCTGTCGACCCAAGGAATGCACCCCCTTCACTGCTCTCATTTCATCGTGATGCACCATTCTTTTATGAGGGCTACCAACGTAGATGATCAGAAAAGTCTGAGATGTGGTTCTAGAACTCTAGCTTCCAAAAAAAGGAGTCTTGCAATTTTTAACTTATATTTTCCTCAAAATTGAAAAAAAATTGCAAGGATTCCTCTCACATAGTTTCTTCGTGCTCCCATGTTGCATATTTAGGACTATAGCATGTCCATTTAACCTTTACAAGTCCTATTGCTTTTTTCTTGAGCACTTTGACTTTCTGATCCAAGATACGTACTGGTTCCACCCAGAAATCCCCTTTGTGTTCCACCTGGATCACAGTCCAATCAATTATATGGCTAGGGTCAGGCACATGTTTTTTTTAATAATGACACATGAAATACATTATGCACTCTCATGGATGCAGATAATGTTTTCATATATGCAACTGACCCTATCTTCTCTAAGATTTCAAAAGGCCTACAATATCTTGTATCCAACTTTGGGCAGCAACCCAATTGTAGCGAACTTCTCTTCGCTTTCACTTTAAAAAATACACGTTCGCCCACTTCAAATTCTCTGAAAACTCGATTCTTGTCTGCATAAAGTTTTTGGCTGTCCTGGGAAGCCTTTAAATTCTGTCCAATCCTTGTCATCTTCTATTCCATTTCCTTCAACAAATATGGCCTAATGACAACTCTATCTGTTGGGTTATCCCATCTCATTGGTGTGTTACACTTCCCGCCATACAACACTTCAAATGAGATCATTTTCAATGAGGCTTGATACCCATTATTGTAAGCAAATTCCACTAAGTGGATACAATCTTCCCACTTTGATGGCTAGTCCATCACATACATTCTCAGCATGTCTTCAATGATTCTGTTAGTCCTCTTTGTTTTCCCATTTGACTCTGGGTGATACGTTGTGCTGAGATTTAAATTTGTCCTAAAGTCTTTGAACAAACCTTTCCAAAAATTGGATGTAAATTTTGGATCTCTATCTGAAACAATTGCGTTGGGCACTCCATCCAACCTCACAATCTCTTTCATGTAGATCTCTACAATGTTTGATGCCTTTTGTGTAGTCTTCACTAGGATAAAATGTGTATCCTCAATCAATTTGTCCACCACCACCATGATGGAATCATGCTGCTCATTGTTCTAGGAAACTTTATAATAAAATCCACCATAACTACTTCCCATTTCCATTATGGAATGGGCAATGGTTGTAACAACCCCGCTAGATTTCTATGTTATGTTTTTACCTTCTAACACTCTAGGCATCTGGCTATGTAATTAGCCACTTCTTTCTTCATTCCCGACCACAATTATTAGCTTCTTACATGTGCAATTGTTTTATGATATCCTGGGTGCCCAACATATGGCACATTGTGCATCTCTCTTAGCACTATATTTTTTAGCTCACCGGAATTTGACACATACATTTTTCCTCTATAAATGAGTATTCCATCCTCTTTCAACTCATAACAATTAAATTTTTGTTGTAAATTATCTTGCTGTAATGTTTCTTTTATTTTCAAATAGCGTTGATCTGAATTTGCAGCTTCTAAAATTCCGTCTTTTAAATATGTGTTGTACATGTTGATGGTTTTCATATACATCTCATGTGTTCTTTTGCTGAGTGGATCAAGCACTTGATTCTCTTTGCCTTTAATATGTTTAATTTCAAAGTCATATTCAGTCAGAAATTCTAGACATCTAGTTTGTTTGTTATTTAATGTGGGTTGTCCAAACAAATGTTTCAGACCACAATAGTTTGTCCTTAGCTCAAATCTTCTCCCCATAAGGTAATGTCTCCACATTTTTAGTGCATGAACAATGGATACTAATTCCAAGTCATGTGTAGCATAATTACTTTCATTCTCCTTTAGTTTTCGGGACTCATAGCACACCACATGTTCCTTTTGAGTGAGCACTCCAACAAGCCCTTCCTTGCACACATTAGTGCACACCATAAAATCTTCATCCAGATTTTCAATCTTTAAGATTGGCGCACTTGTCAAAATGTATTTTAACTGCTAAAAGTTGTCTGCACACTTGGAAGTCCATTCAAATTTCACTCCTGTCTTTTGTAAAGAAGTGATAGGGATTGCAATCTTTGAGAACCCTTTTATGAATCTTCGACAATAACTGACAAGACCCATGAATGATCTGACCCCTGTCACATTCTTAGGCATTGGCTATCCTTTAATGGCCTCTATCTTCTCATGATCAACTATTATCCCATCTATTGAAATAATATGCCCCAAGTAGTGAATCTTCTTCTGATAAAAGATGCATCTACTTATCTTAGCATACAACTTGTAAAGAGGTGATTGAAATTGCAATCTTTGAGAACCCTTTTATGAATCTTTGACAATAACCGATAAGACCCATGAATGATCTGACCCCTGTCACATTCTTAGGCGTTGGGTATCCTCTAATGGCCTCTATCTTCTCATGATCAACTATTATCCCATATATTGAAATAATATGCCCCAAGTAGTGAATCTTCTTCTGATAAAAGATGCATCTACTTATCTTAGCATACAACTTGTAAAGAAGTGATTGGGATTGCAATCTTTGAGAACCCTTTTATGAATCTTCGACAATAACCGACAAGACCCATGAATGATCTGACCCCTATCACATTCTTAGGCATTGGCCATCCTTTAATGGTCTCTATCTTCTCGGAATCAACTATTATCCCATCTATTGAAATAATATGCCCCAAGTAGTGAATCTTCTTCTGATAAAAGATGCATCTACTTATCTTAGCATACGACTTGCGCTCTCTTGAAACTTGCAACAACATTCTCAAATGTTGCTCATGCTCTTCTTTTATCCTTGAGTAGATGTGTATATCATCTAGGAGCACAATCACAAACTTGTCCAAGTATTCCCTGAACACTCCATTCATCAGGCACATGAAAACAACTAGGGAATTTGATTGTCCAAATGGCACTATCGTAAATTAATAATGCCCATATCTTGTCTTGAACATTGTATTGTCGATACCCTCTTCTATTATCCTCACTTGATGATAACCTCATCTCAAGTCGATCTTGGAAAATATTATTACAGCTTTCAACTGATCAAATAAATCATCAATCCTTGGCAAAGGATATTTGTTCTTTATGGTGACCTTATTCAGCTGCTTGAAATCAATACACAACCTTAAGGTTCCATTTTTCTTCTTCACAAAAAGGACTAGGCCACCCCAAGGTGACACACTTGGGTGTATATACCCCTTATTCAAAAGTTCTTCAAGTTGCATCTATAACTCCTTCAATTCTAGTGTGCCCATTATGTATGATGTCTCAGCCACTGAGGCAGTTGCTGGCACCAAATCAATCGAGAAACCATTGTCTCTCTTTAGTGGCAATCATGGGATTTCTCCAAAAACATCTTCAAAATATTTCAAGACCGGATGGTCTACAATACTTGCCACTTTATCTCCGACTGCTTCTTCCATATGGGTTGCAAAAATTTGGCATCCCTTCCTAAAACTCTTTTTCAATTGCATGGCTGAAATTTCTCTAACAATTACAACTCTTGGAATGCCTTAAATCTTGCCTTGATGTCCTTCCTCATCAAGCCATGCGATTTCCTTGTTGTAACAGTCTAGTACAACATGGTGTCTTTCCAACCAATCCAACCAGTTAGACAAGCATATGAACCCAATGGTATGATGCTCACATCTACTTTTGTGTTGAGTCCATTCATGTATATTGGGAAATATTTAACCAACTCACTAATTTTCCTCTTAGCCCTTGTGACCAACTAAACTAACCAAGATTTGTCATGCTTACTCCTTTGTATGTGATATCTTTCCACAATGTTAGAGTTTATGTAACTATCGCTATCTCCAGAATAAAATTTCTATGGGTTGGTTATCAATTTTACCTTCCACTTCAATCATGTGAGATTGATACTTTGCTTGATTGTTGTCCAAGGCTGCATAAATCCTTGGCATACTCCCCCCCACATCTTCAATTGTTTTAGCCTCCTAAATGTTTTGGACTGTACTCCTTCTTTCTCCTTTGTGAGGGAAATCTCTATATAAGTGATTTCCCTCACATCCCCAACATTGTATCGATTGCTGCCTTGGCATTTTCCCAAATGAATATGCCATCTAGGGCTCATTTTAGGGTGATTGACCTTGTTTATTTGCTTGTGAGTTGTTGTTGGAAAAGGGCGGTTTAAAACCTTTTTTACTTTGATCCATTTTTCCTTTCATCTTATCATTCCAAGCTTTTTGGAAAATTGGCCTCCCTCATATAAGCTCATAAATATGCTTTGTTCTCCTTATGGCCTCCTCCAAAGTCATGGGGTTACCATAGTGTTTTTTGTCACTATAGAAGTAAGGTAATCCACTCATAAACCTTTGGATTTTGACCTTTTCATCCTTTATGAAGTCCACATACTTCAACAACTCAAAGAACCTCTTCTCATACTCATCCATTGTCATGCTTCCCATTTTGAGTTCAAAGAACTCTTTCATCTTCCTCTCATGGTAATGCTCAGACAAATATTTCTCTTGGAAATATCCATTGAACTGCCTCCATGAGACCTTCTTCTCATCAAGTTGTTTGGCTTGTTTAAGATGATCCCACCACATGGTTGTGTTTCCTTGCAAGTGTTAGGTTGAAATTATTGTTTCTACTCTTTAGGGGTAATCATGCAATTGGAAATATTTCTTCATTCCCAACTACTAGGCCTCGACCTCTTCTCCCTTCCTGTGCTTACCATTGAAATTTGGTGGCTTGATTTTCCTAAGTTCACCTTACAAAATGTCTGCCTCATGCCTTCTCCTCTACCTCTTGACAAGAGACACACTTGTGTTGCTCCTTAGCCCTAAACTTGCATGAGCACTTCTATTGGATTTCCTTGGAGAATTATGGCACCTACTCATGAATCTTGACTGCCTATCATTCCCATGATCATCTCTTCTATTATGGGATCTAGATGCTATCACTTGTCTAGCAATATCTGCTTGCTTTGTACTAGAATTTTGTTTGACTTGCCAATGCAACATGTTCAGACTTTGAAGTATCTTTTGCTGAGCTTTCATAATATTCTCATTTTTTTCCCTATAGCTCCACACTTCTCTATGTAGGCTTCTCATAGTTACAGGTTCATGCCTACCTCTTCTTCCATTAGACTTTATCTCAACATTTCCCATGCTGAAATGTAGCCCTTTGAATTCCTCTTCATGGCTATAGGACCCTTGGGCATCCTCCATGACTGTAGTTCTCATATAGGAACCAAACTTATTTCTTGTACCTTTAACTTCTGCAGTGAAATGTTCATGCAATAAAATTTGTATTAGTTAGAAATATATACATACATAGTTCTGGAAAAAGAATTCATATTTTGTCTGCTCTTTAATGACACTAGTCATTTTCTATTGATTTGAATATAAATTTTTCTACTTAGATCAATTTTCAAGGATGATAGATGGATTCTCCTCCTTAAGACCTTTATAACGATTTTTTGTTTTCCCAAAACTGAGTTTCGAGTTGAAAGTTATGGTTTTTAGAAGTTTTGGACTGTTTTCCCAATTTCAACCCTGAATGTTACAAGTGTCTTTTTTCTCTTCCTGTACATTTTTATTCACCCATATTCCAAATATGGATCCATGTCTATCTTCTGTGGTCCATAATATTTCCATAGACTACACATGTGCCCCAAACATACTTTGGACCAAGAAGTTATTCCCTCTGGAAGTAAACTGGTGTCAAAATAGGTCTTGCACTACTTCAATTGTAACTTCTTCACATGAGCTATGTTTTGCGTCCAAAATAACTCATTGGAAATCTCTCATTTATCTCTTTAATTTAAGTGCAGAGACTATGTGTACCAGAGGTACACACAATTCTCATAGTTTTTGACTACCTGAAAATTTTGTTTAGTCCCTAAAAAATGACCCGCAAGATGAAGACCTTCGAAAACTAAAAAAATTCACAGAAAATCACCAATTAACTGTTGTAACAACTCCTCAAACATACTTGTGCATGAGCCTGGGCAATTCAACTTACATGGAATGACACATTCCTACTAATTTCATGTGTCATCATTTGATTCAACCATGTCATCATCCATCAATGTCCTCCTCGACCTTCGGCCAGAACTCCTACAAGCTTATCAGGCTCTTCCCTCTTGGGTTCTTCCCATCAAAAACTTCAATTCGCTTGGTACATGGATCCTTATGAAATATGCAGTCTAAAAACTATTAGACTCACCCCTTTGGACATTATCCATTGGAACTTTTTCTTCTAAAGTCCATTGGAAACCAACCTTGTGAAAACCCCTCAGAAACACTCCTTTCTGCACAATCTGATGGCTTAGATCGATCATATTTGATAGTTTTCATTATTTTGGACAAAATTCATTAGAAGGGAAAATTTATTTCCCCCACGACTCCTTCCAAAACCCAAATTCCAAAAGCCACAATGGATCCCACTTGTACCTGACTGCTACATGGGACTCTTTGATTCACCAAGCCCTGTCGACACATCCTCTGTATGGCACGCTAACGTGGTAAGTTGACATGGCATACTCTTATGCCCTCAACCCTTGAGACAACATGATCATCCAATATATCATATGCTCAACAATCATGCCAACTAATGGCCACGATCATCTTGGGTTCCCAAGTTGTGCACACGTTACCTCAGCTGGACAATCTTCATCGAAAACTTGATACCACCACTTGACCTTCCGAACAAAACTTTTCGAAGTCACCCTTCTGAAAGATCTAATAGCTGAAATCAATTACATCTAACAATCCATATACTATTGTAAAGCTACAACTACTCAACCTTTAACTCAGTTGGATTGAATTCATCGGAATGTGAAGTTACCCTTAGAGTTCCCAAATGGATTCTCCCAAAACACTTCCTGCAGATCCAACGGTTGAGAGTGACTTTGATTTGATTTGATGGTTGTCGTTCATTCAAGCTTATGCGATTGGGTTTTTCCCTTCAAACTATAAAATCATGCTTTGCTCCAATATTTTTTTGAAACCCAATTTTCGATAGATGGCTAGGATTGACCCTCAATACAATGAACATCCTCGTTCATTCGGGCTCGTGTCTTCGCATTTTTTTATAGTAAGAATGACATTTTTAGTTGCTACAAGATTCATATGAAACCTGAATTCCGATAGACTGTTAGGAACTCCTCTTCAGACTCTGCAACTGGATCTCAATTGTTGATCCTTACAATCGAAATAATCTGGGTTGTCAATCACCAAACTTCTTTATTGCCATGTAAAACACAAAACTCGACCCTCCAGGCCAAATTCGATTTTGTAACCTAAAACTCGAAACAATTAATCCATTCTTCAACTAATCTAAGGCAAATATACTTGAATCTACCAACAAATTTGGGGATTTTGCTCCGCTTCACCATTTTCCCCCAAATTTGTCACAATATGAATCTACAACAACAAATTTGTCAAATTTGTGCTGGATCTTGGCCCATACAACTTAGTGTTGAACCTTGAGATCTAATACCAATGTATAACGTACTTGTTGAGGGGTCAAAATTCCCTTTAACTCAACAATATGAATCATACCCAGAGACGAAGCCCAATTAGACTCTTCCCTATTTGGGGTAACATGATTCTCCTGATGGATGGTCTGACAAGTTTCAATGGGCTTTACTATGTTATCGAATGCGTCTTCATAGACTGTTTTTCTATTTCTTTATAAGTTCGTTTATTAAGAGTTCGATGAATGAATTCTTAAGAAGGTTAGGCTTAGGCTAACCTATTACCAACAACATATAGATGACACCGCTTTTAAAAAAATATCAAAACATTAATATTTCCTTATTGATCAATCCACAAATATCATCTAAGAAAATGAAGGTATTCATAGAAACGACACATAACTAGAAATAATTCAAGTTATTATATAACACAATTTTATAACAACATCACATTCATGCCAATATACATTTAGTGACTACAACGTTTCAAGATAACTCAAAAACACAATTATTGTCTTACTAAACTGCTTGTAGTAGTCAATCAACAAAGCAAAACAATCCACAAATTAAGTTACTCCACAAGCTTTGGAAAAAATCGTCTTCGGCTCCTCATGAGCTTTCGTTAACTAATAGGGTTAGCTCTGTCATATTTGAACCATTTGGAGAATATATATTCACAAGTGTGTAAATATGGGAATTGGTCTTGGTCCATCGACATGCTCAACCTATCTTTTGTCTCCATCGCCCGATCTTTAAATCTATCGATCGCAGAGCTTATATGTTGTAGTACCTATGATGTGCTTATCGACCCATCAATGAGTATTTTAACTTGTCCCTTATTGATCTTTTGAATCTCCCGAACCTTAGCTTCAAAATTGTGATCTAGCTCATTGAGTCATTGAACTATGATGCGTAAGTCGACGAAGTCGTTGGGGGAGCCAAATTCTGGGAGTTGAAGATACATCATTTTCTGATTGATGTGGTCCCAATTTCTGGGACACCCCTCCCATCTTTCTTGCATTTTTAGCCATGGTTCTTTTACTAGTTGTACCTAATACTCTGCGGCTACTATGACTCTATCTAAACTCTCTTCTTCAAGCATCATGATACCATGTTCTTCTTCGCCTATGCCTTTCTGTATCTCTCCGATATATTCAATTTGTTTCCTGATGAGATTTCTCAGACCATCTCATCATTTCCTTATACGCCACAAGGCCTAGCAAGGTCTCTTCTTGAAAGCCAATGATCTTGGTCATAAATACCTCCCTATCCGACTTGAACTGACTATAAATTTCAGTGAATTCAATCTTCATGAACCTTAATGCTTGGGTGGCATCCTGATAGTATTCCACCTGATGCCTAAGGTGTGCCATTTATGCTCTCATAGATTCAACTTCTCATTCATCTTACTTTGCTCTATCTAAGGTGGCACTGGATATAGCTATCCCTTATCCTAACAAATCACTTACCCTAGACTATCTTGCATCTAGCATGGTTTCTTTTGTAGTAATCATCACGACGTTGTCCAAGGTGAGTCTTCTCTTTTTCCCTGTCCTCTTGACAAGCACTTGTCTCTTTCGGTCATAAGAAATGGCCTGGACATCGACCACTTTGTCTATAGGCTTTGGGATTGGTTGGTCCCCCCATGTGAGGACATTTCCTAAGTTTCCTCGTGTGTAAAAGTGTTCAAGTGTGTTTCCTTTCCTTTTTCGGCTTCAGGCTTCTCATGACAAGTCTGTTTATCTGGTTCTTGAGCTGTTCGAGGCTTCTCAAAAACTTATGTTAACCCCATCTTTGTCCTAATATGTGGATCTTCTATTTGCTTTGTACTCGGGGCATTTCGCATGATCCCTTCCACCGTGTCTTAAGCTAAGGCTGCTAATCCTTGTTAATGTTTAAGCCATTATTATAGTTCTTTGCATTTCAATAGATAACAACAACATAAGACAAGATCACTGAGAAATACACAATCACAAGAGACACAACATTTATCCTGGGAAACCCTCTAGGGGAAGAAAACCCAAC
>ML802156.1:0-26708 GCA_009831015.1 Picea engelmannii | reverse complement strand
GCGCCACTCTCTCTCTCTCTCTCTCTCTCTCTCTCTCTCTCTCTCTCTCTCTCTCTCTTCTCCAACTGCAGTTTCAAAACTTGTCTCTCAATGAGCAAGTGAGGTGTGTGTCTAAGTGAGGCGTTAGCCTCCTTATTTATACAAATCTGGCACGTGTGAAGTGTCTCTTCACTGACAGGGCCGACTTCTCAATCTGGGTGGTTATAACCACCTTTATTATATTCTGGGCCTCTTTAATATATTCTGGGGTAGACTTATTCTTTAGCCTTTTACAATTACATTATGACTAATCCACAAAAGGGGATTTGGTCCTTTTATGATAGCCGACATGATCAATCCACAATGGGGATTGATCCAATAAATAATATATCAAATAATAATAAGAATACACTTTGCAGTTGCATTATTTCAACACTCCCCATTAAAAAGAAGGGTATTCTTCAACAACATCAGGTGAGAGAGAGGTATGCATCATTAACAACAATAGGAGGACAACATCATCAATATCATCTTGGAGCACTGACTGGCATATATATAAATCATCGAAAGTTTTCTTCATCAACAACATCGTCATTCTCAAAGGAATGCAATCATCATCTATGTCAATATGGATTAGTATAAAACTAATACATCATCATCATCACAGCACGAGGCTGGATCATCATCATAATACTAGACTAGCTTTATGTCATAGCTATCAAGCCGGAAGCACAGTTCGAGTCTCATCTCACAGTCTTTCTTTACATCACAACAATAAAGCTGGAAGCAAGATACTCGTCCTACTTTACGTCACAACCATCAGGTCGGAAGCATGATACTAGACTGGCTTTATGTCACAACTATCCAGCCGGAAGCATAGTGCTAGTCTCATATGATCATCTTGATTTATGTCACAACCATCAGGTCGGAAGCAAGGCGTACGTCCTGCTTTATGTCACAACCATCAGGTCGAAAGCAGGATACTAGATTGGCTTTACGTCACAACTATCAAACCGGAAGCATAGTGCTAGTCTCATTACATCATCTTGCTTTACGTCACAACCATTAGGTCGGAAGCAAGGTACACGTCCTGCTTTACGTCACAACCATCAGGTCAGAAGCAAGGTACTAGACTGACTTTATGTCACAACTATACAGCCAGAAGCTCAATACTAGTCATATAACATCGTCTTGCTTTACGTCACAACCATCAGGTTGGAAGCAAGAGATGTCTCATCACAACAACTACTCCCCCTTTCGAGGAAGGTCCTTTCAGACTATGCCAAGCTTATCTCGAAAGTGCTCAAAGTTTACATGAGATAGAGGCTTGGTCAGCACATCAACAACTTGTTCATCCATCCTAACATACTGGAGCTTTATGGCTCCTCTCTGCACCATGTCACAAATGTAATGATATCGGATCTTTATGTGCTTCAACTTGTCATGGAACACAAGATTCTCTGTCATCTTTATGCAACTCTGGTTGTCACATAGGATTGTGGTTACTTCCATCTCTAGGTCAAATAGACCGATCAACAACTTTCGAAGCCATATAGCTTCACAGTCGACAGAACATGCAGTAATGTATTCTGCTTCCATTGTGCTGAGAGAAATGCTAGATTTCTTTCTACTCTGCCATGAGATCATGGCTGATCCCAAACTGAAACAACATTCAGAAGTGTTTTTCCTGTCAGAAACACTTCCTGCCCAATCTGCATCAGTATATCCACTCACTGTGAAATCATGATCTCCATCATAGCTGAGACCACAATCTATTATACTCTTAAGGTACCTCATCACATGTTTTGCAGCCACTAGGTGAACATGTATGGGTTCTACCAGAAACTGACTCAAGGTGTTCACGAAAAAACAAATGTCTGGTCTGGTGTTCGTTAGGTATATTAGCGATCCAATAATCTGTCTGTACAGTGTGGCATCAATCAATTCTGACGAGGTGTCGACCAACAACTTCAACTTCGCTTCCATGGGTGTATTCATGGACTTGCATTCCAACATGTCGAATCTCTTCAGGATTTCGACTGCATACTTCCCTTGGTTAAGGAAGATCCTCTCTGGACTCTGCCATACCTCAAGACCTTAGAAATAATGCATTAGGCCAAGGTATTTCATTTCAAATTCTGAGGCAAGTCTCTTCTTACATTCAGTGATGAGCTTTTCTTCTCGAGTTAAGAATAAGTCATCCACATATAACAGTAATATCACCGACTCATCATTCATAACCTTGAAGTAGAGGTTAGAATCTGCTTTACTCTTGGTAAAGCCCAAGCTCGTCGGGAAACTGTCTATCCGACCATACCAAGCTCTAGGAGCTTGCTTCAATCCGTACAAGGCTTTCTTCAATTTGCAGACATGAGACTTCCTGTCTTCAACTTCAAATCCTTGAGGTTGCTCTATATACACTTCCTCTTCGATGACACCATTTAGGAAAGATATCTTTACGTCCATCTGGTGCAACTTCAACTTCATCTTAGCTGCAAGGGCTATGATGGTTCTGATCGAAGTGTATCTGGATACAAGAGCGAATGTCTCTTCATAGTCAATGCCTTCTTACTGAGAAAAGCCTCGAGCGACGAATCTTTCTTTATATTTTTCAATACTTCCATCAACAATATGTTTTATTTTGAAGAGCCATTTGGAGGATACCACGTCTTTACTCTTCGGTCTGGGAACTATTTCCCATACATCATTCTTTATTATGGATTGGTATTCCTTTGTCATGGCATCTGTCCATTCTTTCATCTGAATGGCTTCTTCAAAGCCGATAGGCTCCTTCTCTAGGAGGTCACACATCAAAGCCGTATAACTGGAAAATGGCTTTGGTCTTTTCACTTGTCTCGTGGTTCCTTGGGGAACACCATACTTCTCTCCATCTTGAATGATCTCTCTAGCCCAAGCTGACTTTCTTTTATGGAGGATTGTCATATGAGGTGGTTCTTGAAATTCTACTATATCACGATCTTCTGGAATTTCCTCATCAGGGGAAACTACGTCTGCCCTCACTAGTTCTGCAACTCTAGGAACCTCCCTGACTGATTCTGCAGTTCCGGGGATTACGAGTTCCTCTTCACGTACTTCTTCAAGCTGGCATCTTCTCAATTTCTTGAGTGATGCATCTTCATCAAAGGTCACATCCCCGCTGATATCAATGTGGCGGTGACCTGGTATGTAAATTATGAAGGCCTTGGATACCTCACAGTATCCCACAAATATTCCCTTCTTTTTTGAAGGTTCCAACTTGTTTCTCTTCTCTTTCAGAATATGTATAAAAACTGGGCAGCCAAATATTTTGAGATGTCTTACCTTTGGCTTGTTTCTGGTGAACATCTCTTCAGGGGTCTTGAACCCAAGTGCACTATGGGATAATCAGTTTTGCACATAAACAACTATCATTGCTGCTTCTGCACATAAGCACATAGGAAGATCTTGATCATGGATCATAGTCTTCACAGCTTCCATTATTGTTCTATTCTTTCTTTTAGCTACACCATTTTGTTGAGGATTATAGGGAGTAGTGAGTTCCCTCTTGATCCCAACATCTTTGCAGAAGTTCACAAATTCTTTTGAGGTGTATTCTCCTCCATTATCTGACCTAATTATCTTGATCTTTCTTTCAAAAAGATTCTCTGTCAAGGCTTTGAATTCCTTGAACTTGCTGAACACTTCATCTTTAGATTTTAAGAGATACACCCAGGTCTTATGAGAATAATCATCAATGAATGATACATAGTATACATACCCACTAATGGAGGCCGATGTCATTGGACCACACACATCTGAATGAATGAGTTCTAGTATTCCTTCTTCTTTGTTATCTCTCTTTGGAAAGGGGTTCTTGATGTTCTTTCCTTGAGCACATCCATTGCATACACCTTCATTGTCAACCTTGAGTTCTGGTAGACTTGTAACAACTTTGCATATGTATGGTAGCGCCTTGTAGTTGATGTGAGCTAATCTTCTATGCCAAAGTTCACATGAGTTTTCAATGGCGTGGGTCATGGTAGCCTCTGGGTGACCCTTTAGCTTATACAAACCATTTACTTCACTTCCAATGATGATTGCTTCATTTATGGTTTCTCCTTTAGCCCACATAAGAACTTCTCCATATATAAAGGAAACTTTGTAGCCTTTCTTTTCTAAATATGAAACGAAGAGTAGGTTCTTTTTCAAACCTGGTACATAGAGAACGTCCTTCATCTTTAATGAATTCCCTGAATTCAGTTTGTAGTTTGATTCTCCCACTCCCTTGATGGGATATTGGTAATCATCTCCAAGTGTCACTTTCTGTGAAAACTTCTTTTCTGAAATACAAGAGAGAATGTTTCTTTGACCTGTCATGTGCTTGGAGGCACCACTATCAATGAGCCACATGTTCTCTCCTGGTGTTACTGATCCTAAGAGGGCCGAGATTAAGACATAGTCTTTGATCTGTTCTCTTATCATCTTTGCAGGTGGCTCTTCATCTTCAACTACATGGGCATGGTGCCTCTTATGTTTCCTCTTGTATTCTTCTCGTCTGGTTGGACATAATTTCGCAATGTGTCCCATCTTGTCACAATGATAGCATTGCACACATGAGTAGTCTCTTTCCCTTCGTTGTCCTCTCTTCTGAAATCTCCTTGGATGAGATTCTTTATTATTGAATTTGTTTGGTGGTTGAGGCTCTTTCTAAGTCTCCTTCTGGAAGTAGGGTTTTTCCTTCCTCTTTTGGTGTGAGTAGCTAGGGCTTGATCATCATCTCTTGCTAGTAGCGCTTCATGGTTAGCTACTCTTGTTTCTTCTTGAATGCATTCTTCCCATAGACGGTCAAACTTCAATTTCTCCGTTCTGGCACAAATTGTTTGGATGAATGCATCCCAAGGTCTTGTGAGACCATTAAGAGTTGTCATTATGAGCTCGTCTTCGTCTATGGTGTCTCCAATTGCTTTTAACTGTTCTTTGAATTCTGAGATTATGGAGAAATATTCTTGGATCGTTTCTCCTTTCTGCATCCTCATATTCTTCAGTTGAGTTCTTAGATTCATCTTCCGGTTTATGTTATTTCCTTTGTATAGTCTGCTTAGGGAATCGAACATTTCTTTCAGAGTGTTCTTTGATGACACATAAGGATTCAGGTGGTCTTTGATTGAATCTGCAGTGATTCTTTTGGCCCTGATTGTGTCCTTTAGATGCTTGGCTTTTTCTGCAGCATCGTCGGGTTCCGGTACTTATTCTTTGACGAATCTTGCTAGGTCATTCTCTTCAAGGATTAGGCTGATCCTATACTTCCAGGCACAGAAGTTTTCCATGCCTTCCAGTTTGTCAACAAGCTTCGTGCTTGTAGACATCTTTTACCTGGAGCTAGGAAAATGACCAAAAAATGAAAATGCTCAAAATCAAATTCTGAACTTACTAGGAGATGCGCTTGGCTGAGGCAATTAGCCTGGTGTACTTGGATCTGAGAAAATCCAACTTTTACCCCTCCAAACTTGATCTACGGATTTCTGGACTAGTGCTTTTGGTTTTCTGGTACCTTTGGTACTCTGGTACTTCTGTTTCTCTGGTTTTCTTGTACTTCTGGTACTTTGTGAAACTAGGGTTTCACTTTCCGGGAGATCTAGCCACTGAAAAGGTGCGCTGAGAGTGCCAAAGTAATCCTTGGAGGAGGGCATACTTTTCTAGATGGTTTTAGGGATGAAAAGCTTCACCATCAAAAAGCCCTAATTTGCATGTATGACAACAATGACGTTTTTCACTCTCGTGAAAGATGCTTTCTTCAGCTTGGCTCTGATACCATGTTAATGTTTAAGCTATTATTATAGTTCTTTGCATTTCAATAGATAACAACAACATAAGACAAGATCACTGAGAAATACACAATCACAAGAGACACAACATTTATCCTGGGAAACCCTCTAGGGGAGGAAAACCCATCAAAACTTCCTTATTATAGATAGCCAATACAATGCCAAGAGATAACTCAAGCTAATACATAAATTCCTCTCCCAAAGATGCGCCACTCTCTCTCTCTCTTCTCCAATTGCAGTTCCGAAACTTGTCTCTCAATGAGCAAGTGAGGTGTGTGTCTAAGTGAGGCGATAGCCTCCTTATTTATACAAATCTAGCACGTGTGAAGTGTCTCTTCACTGGCAAGGCCGACTTCTCAATCTGGGTGGTTATAACCACCTTTATTATATTATGGGCCTCTTTAATATATTCTAGGGCCGACTTCTTCTTTAGCCTTTTACAATTACATTATGACCAATCCACAAAAGGGGATTTGGTGCTTTTATCATAGCCGACATGATCAATCCACAATGGGGATTGATCCAATAAATAATATATCAAATAATAATAAGAACACACTTTGCAGTTACATTATTTCAACAATCCTGAGAGTGTAGAGTGTGTTGGAGGTCCCATTGAGGTTTTCTTGGGTTCGATGTTACCTTCCGGTTCTTCATCTTTTTCTCCTTTTCTAGAGTTACCTCCTAATGATTCTTCAACATCCGAACTTCCTTTTTCTTTCAATGGCCAAGGGGTTCGGTCTGAAGTGGTATGATCACCTTCAACTACACCCAGGTCTGCTCCTATATCCAAAGACTTCAACCCTCAAGATGCTTGTGTTCTTAGTACCTTTGTTACTGCTTCGTTTGTAACAAGAATCCCAGTATGCGTTTCCTCCACATTGCTTTCATATATCATGATTAGATCAACGATGACAGGAGATACTTTCCCCAGGGTGTCAGGACCTATCGATAATAAAGGGGCTGGCCCCATTCATAGTTTTTCTGCAGCGGTTTGCTCTGGGGTCTGTTGCTCATTGTCTCCTTCTACCGAGGTATTTCCAGGGGCTGCTAGCTTCCCAAATCCTCCAAATGTGACCAGAGTTATTACCACGGTTGTCCTTCCAACACCATGACAATGTCCCCATGCATCTGCATCATCCTTTTAGATTCATCCAAGAGACTTTGTGCCATAGGCCTGTGCACTATCTGCTATGCACCTTCTTATCGAGCTTATGCCATCGCTTCTAGCCCAAACGCTTGTTCTAGAAAATTGAATTGTTCATTCCCAGGCAGGGCCATGAACCTGAATAGGTTCTGTTTTTCTTTCCTCTACAAAAATTCATCCCAGCTCAAAGCATTCTCTATGAATATTTCATCCTCGAAATCATCATGTGGGTAAGGCCAATAAGACACTACCTGACTAGCATGTTCATCCACTAGTTTTCGAGGGTCATTCCTCTTGTATCTCCCGGTGACAAATATGTACTCTATTTGACTTTGAGCTTCTTATCTGGCTTGTGTGGTATCCTTCACTAAATGGTAACCTACATAGAACCCATAGGGAATAAATATTCTTTTCTTGTACTTTACCAGAGACACATTGAACCCTTGTTGTATAGTTTGGTAACAAATTTATCCTAATACTGGTTTATCGGGCACATGGGTCGACAGTAAGTGTGGTGCCTCAAGGGCTCCAAAAATTATGATATATGTGTTTCTTTCTTCCAAGTACTAATTCCCAATTTGGGATATTACCTTCCTCGTTGCTTCTGATAGTCTTGGGAAATCCTTCTTAAAAATTAGAGAATACACTCGAGCTATGAAACCGTCACAAACTAAAGCCATTGATCTTTTGTACCTGGTCTCACATAATATGTCGAAGTAGACATGTACAGGCACTTCAGAGACATGCCAACTTAGGCTTAGACTAGGCAAAGCATTTCTAGCGCATATTGCATCTAGGAGATAAGACGTCATGTAGAATGCAAGGGTTTCCCTAGGTTTTGGATTATGTGCCTCTTCTATCCGGGTGCTCAATTGTTTCGAGATAATAGCTCCCTAGTTAAAAGTGCTTCCAGATGTAGCAACTGTATCAACCAAAGTCATCCAGGCTTCAAAGAACCTGGAGCAATCCTTTTCTCCATATAAACAACAAATCAAGGCCATCAGGAAAATGTAAGGTTCTTAGAGATTTGTTGTGTTGTACCACCCCGAGGCCTAATTCACGAACTTCTTATCCTCCCTCCACTAGGATGGTGACAATTGACCAATGTTATTTTGCTCACAGAACGCCACAAGAAAATATTTGTTCAACTTGACTTCAACGTCCTTGAGCTTGTAATACACACTCACTTCTGTCGGCAAGAACACACGTATACATTCCCCATCCTTGTTATTCAACAAACATTTCTTTGCATTAGCATGATGGATGATCCACTCTAAGAGCTCAACACATGGTAGGACTGGTGGCTTGGCTGCTACCAGGTATAATGGAGACCGTTTGATGTTCTGGAAGACCTGGTCATCTAATCCCCTTACCTCCGGGTCACTGTGAGGCATGAATTATGGGAAATCCTCATAATGGATTTTGTTATACAGGTCTAACCAGGAAGGAATAATTACCTTGGAAGTGATGCCATTGTCTGTGTCTTTGAAGAATGGCGGTGGACTCGCAGGCTTCTTTTGTGACATTTTGATCATTGACTCTACCTTGGGGGAAAATCCAGCTTTTTTACCGCCGAGATGGATGCCTCTCCAACTTGTGCACTTCCTCCTTTTGGGGTCTTTGGTGACCTATGAGTTACTAGTCACCCAGGTGACATTTTTTCCTGCAAATACAATAATTCAGCTCAGTACCTCCCTTACCACAAATTTCAGACAAAAGTACAATAAATACCTGCATGCCGAAATTCTTCCAAGTCCAATACTCACCAGTTACAAGTTTGAAATAAACACAACACAACTTAGTTACTTAGCGATACTAGATCAATCGTGAGTTCATGAGAGAAATTGAAACAATTATATGCAAAACACGATATCATTCAAATGTATCTGAACAAATAACGTTTATCCCTCACATCCACAATCATCAAGTTTTGGTACAACGGATCTACGAAATAACTTCGTTAATTCCATCCATCACATGTACCAACTTTTGAAGTAAAGACGATGATCAAATAGGTGGTGCGAAGGGACGTTAGTGTTTTATCGGGGATTTTAAATGGTCATCGATTAGCATGCAACAATATGAAATCAGGAGTCGACCATTTGGGTTGTTTGAGGGTTTGAAGCAAATGCGTGTCCAAACAGTTGATCCGATAGAGATGACATTATGACTTTCTTTTACTTACATGTGATTTGACTAGGATGTCAACTTGGTGCCCTTTGACCAGCCCAAAACATGGGGATGTGTGCAGATAGAAGGTCCAGACATGGACGATCTCTATGACTTTGGGGATCCTAGCAAAATTCGAACAGATGATTCAAACTGCTCGTCATTAATTCTTTGATCGAGTATCGTCGAGTAGTGGGATGCGGGTTAAAATATAGGTTTCGTTTTCTTGATCGACCGACGCCAATGTCTATCGATTTTCGGGGATTTCTCGTGGTTTGTGCGTTTTCCTATGTTCAACTCCGGGTGTCGATTCTTGATGTTACTCGGGCGTCAACGATTATTTTTCGACTCAACAATGGGTGTTTTGTTTTTTGACTGCGACGATGCCTGATGTTGATTGGCTTCAACACTTTACGAGCAAGTGATGCCCCACGTGATTGGTATCCTAAATGACCGACCAAAATCTCGGTGATGACGTTTCCACGAATGGGCAACGCCTTTTGACACACAGATTGATTTGGCCGATTCCCAATATTGAATGGTGTTGGCACTTCAGAGCAGCGCTTATCGGGTATTAGAGATCTTTGCCTTTAGCAATAATTTTTTAAGAATTTCTAGGAAAACTCAAAACTACTAAGGAGACATGATGTTGTTACTTTTTATGAAATTCAAGAGCCTTACCATGGTGTTGCTCCACTGCCAGCGAGCGTCTATAGCCCCGATAGAGTCACCCCGATATCACAGACCTTGCTCCACTGCCAGCGAGTGTCCATAGCCCCGACGAAGATATCTGCATACCCTCCTGATTATACATTTCGACTTGTTACTTTGAGTTTAAATTTGTTGCATACGTGTCAGGAATGGACCAGGGAAGACGATATCTATTTTCTAGTGAATGATCAGAACCATATACCTTTTATTCTTTGTCTTTTTCTGAACAATATGAGTACTACATTTTCTTTGTTCGAGGTATTGACCACACTCTCCCCTGTTCCACTTCCCTCACTATTCCTAGACCATGAGGTAGTTGATTTGTTTTTTCCTTAAGCGATATGCATACATAAACATGAATTACCCATGTGTTGAAGCCTCTAACCAAAAACCTTCTCCTGATTGTTCTGGGAAATTTAAAATTGAGAGATAAGAATCTAGCTTCAACAAATTGCACCATCGTTTTAACAAAGAACGCACTTGAAATCGTGCTATCATCAGAACAATCAAAACCAAAAAATAAAAAAGGAATCATATTACACAAAATAAAGAAAACCAAAAGGAAATAAAATTGAAAACACCAAACTCATCACTCAAAACAAAATTAAAAAGTAGTAAAGGTAAACTATAATATAAGAAGCTATCTTGGAGACAACTTATGAAAAGAAGCACTTTAGGGCTTGGTCGTTGATGGGAAGAGCTTCGAGCTCACCCCTAAGGTTTTGTAAACAGTAAGTGCCTACCCCAATTTTCTGAGCAACTTGAAAAGGTCCAAGCCACATATTTTGGAATTTCGAATGTTTCCCCTTTGGCTCGTTGATTTTATCCCACTTAAGAACCAAGTCCCCTACTTCAAATTTTTTATCGCCAACCTTGTTTTTATCCAACCATTTTTTGACCATTTGCTGATGGGCTGCAAACTTCCTTCTATCTTGTTCCCGTTCTTCCTCAACCATAAGGAGGGTATCAATTCTCTATTGCATACTGGATGAGGGTTGTCCTCTTGAAGACTGGGAAAGCTGCAAGGATGGGAGATATAGGTTGGTTGGAAAGATGGCTTCTTGTCTGTACACCAAAAAGTAAGTTGATTCCCTAGGGCTTCTTTGGGGGTTACCCTATCATCCCATAGAGCATTATGTAAAGCATTGTGCCAGTTTCGGTGATCCTCTATGACTGACTTCTTAAGAATCCTTATTAAGTTTTTATTGGTAGACTCAACAACACCATTTTCCCCTTGGATAATAGTTGGAAGAATACTTCAATATAATTCCCATATCTAATGCAAATTCAGTTAAGAGAGTAGAAGAAAAATATGCAGTGTTATCAAATACCAAGATCGAAGGCACCCCAAACCTTGTCATAATGTGTTGCTCAAGAAATTGTATTACCACCTTCTCATTAACATGGGTAAGGGGAAAGGCTTCTGACCATCGTGTGAAATAATCAGTAACAATCACTATATACTTATGTTGTTTGGACGAGTTTGGGTGTATCTCTCCTATTCTATCTATTCACCATTGTTCAAATGGCCTAGAAATTGACACTAGTTGTAGTGTAATGGCTGCTTTCTTTTCCTTCCCAATGCCAATCTGACAAAATTTGCACCTCTTGACATATGCGTGAGTGTCTCTAAACAAATTTGGCCAATAATATCCTGCCCTCAAAATCTTAAGGGTCGTAGTCTCCCCTGCGAAATGGCCCCCTACAGGACCGTCGTGGAGTTCCTTCAACACCCTTTCAACATCTTCCTTTTAAAGACATCTTAGCAAAACACCATCAAAATTTAAGCAGAAAAGTACCGAGTTAATAAGACAATATCATGTAGATTTTAGTATGAGTGCTCTTCTCTCTCTCAGTTTCAGGTATTCAGGGCAGGTACCGTGATGGAGAAAATAAGATAGGTTAGCATACCAAGAGTCTTGTTTGGGTGGGATGTACAACACTTCACCACACCATAAAGTCAACTTGTTGTCCCAATCCAAATCCCTATTTTCTATCATATCTTGGGATTCTGCATCCAATTTGCACAGTCCTTGACCCCGAACGATCCTTGATGGTTTAATTTCTAGGTCGAATTCTTGGATGACAACCATACAATTTCCTCTTCTTTCCCCCATTTCCTGTTGAGTGAAAAGTGACCTAACAGATGGATGTGGCACTATGACCTTGGTATGATTCTTGAGGATGTAAGGACTAAATTATTTTATTTCTTTATAGACAACGTACACTTGTTTGTCAATTGTTGGGTAATTAAGCTCTAGTCCTTATAAGTTGGTGCTCATGAATGAGACACATGCCTCATTGTTTTCATCATCCTTTTGAGTAAGGACTGCAGCTAACGATTGATCTGAGGTTAAAGTGTAGAGAAAAAAAGTCCTTATTGAAATCAGGGCTGTGTAGAATAGGGGCTTGCAATATGGAATTTTAATTTTTTCTAAAGCTTCTTTCCCCTCATTGGTCCATTTAAATTCAAACTCCTCGTGTATCATACTCTACAAGGGTTTTATCGTTTCTACAAAATCCAAGGTGAACTTTCTCATGAAGTTAATCTTCACAAAGAAAGATTGCATAACATTCTTATTATGAGGGAGTGGCAGTTGTGAGATTGACTTTATACGTCCAGGATCTGTATGGATACCATCCTTAGAAATGACGTGACCTAAGAATTTTCCTGCCTCTACTCCAAATATAGTATTTTTCGGGTCCAAGGATATCCCATACTTTCGACACCTTTCAAAAATTTGGGTGAGATGGGAAATATGATCAACCTTATCCTTGGAATAAAGAATAACATCATTTATGTATACGACTACACATTTGTTAATTAATCCCCGAAATGCCACATCATGGCTCTTTGGAAGGTGGCTCCCGTGCTGATTAGCCCAAATGGCATGCGTTTGTAGGCAAATGTTCCCCATTTGGTTTAGAAGGTTGTTTTTAGTCTATCCTCTTCCGATAGAGGATAGACTATTGGAAGTGAGAATCCATCTAGAAGTGAGAATATCTATGCTCCCACTACAGTCTGCAAAAATTGTTCCATGGGGGGAACATGGTAGTTATTTTTTGCGGAAGCCTTATTTAAAATTTTGAAGTCTACACATAAGAACATTTCCTCTTAATTTTTCTTAACATGTTCCAGATTGGCCACCCATGCAGAGTGACTTACTCAGAATATTATCTTGGCGTTCAAGAGTTTCTTTAGTTCCTTTTGCATCAAGGGTTCCAGGGATGGGTCAAATTTCTGCAACTTTTGCTGGAAAGGTTCGACCTCTGGTCTTAATGGTATAGTGTGTAGAATAATCTTAGTGTCATATGTTTTCAAATCCTGATATGATCATGCAAACACGTCCTGGTGCTCCTTGAGCAACTTTAGGTAGGCATTCTTTTCCTTCGGTGATAGTGATCTCCCAAGATTGATGTTCCAGGGATTGTTAGCATTTCCTAGATTTATGACTTCATAGAATGGAGATGAACTGTTGATCTTGGTATTTTTCGGTTTCTTAAATCTCTTTCGGAATTCAAACAGGTTCTCAAGACTGACTACTCCCCGAGGCATGGTGTCGAGTTTAGGCTGGGTTGATTGACTGCCCTTTGTTAGGTTAGGGCTTTGATTATCCTGTCATATAATCATTTTTTGAAAAAATTTAATCGTCAATGGCCAGATCCTTATAATTTTCTTCATTAGTCTAAAAGGATATGATCTGTTCATCTCCCTCAAATACCCTCCCGTTAGCAATGTTATCTAGGACTGAAGGTTTGTATAACAATTCTATGGAAAACCTCGAGGCTTCACAATCCTCTAAAGGAAACAACCTCGAAGTTGTTGTGGCCAACGAGTCGACCAACGTATTTTTAGATCAAGGTATGGATGTGATGTTGAATGCTTGGAAATTTTATATCAGCCTCTGAACTTCCTGCTAATAATTCCTCAATTGGGGAGAATTGCAATGGATAGTGTTTTTGTCCTGTTTGACAATGATTTCCGAATCACCGAAGACAATCAGTTCCTTGATATTCAAATCAATGGATTTCGTAAGTCCTTGAACTAATGCCTCGTATTCAACAATGTTGTTTGTGCATTCAAATTCCAATCTACAGGACAAAAAACTGCATTTTCCTATTGAATCAATGAAAATGCATCATGCACTAGCCCCTTCTTGAGACTTTGATCCATCAAAAAATTGAGTCCAAATTTCAGAGATAAAGTTTGGTACCCTTTTGTCCCAATCTACCTTGGGAAGTTTGTTTTCATCCCATTCAGATTGGGCAAGAAAACTCTGCTAAGGTTTGCTATATCACTCAATTTGTCCAGGGTTTTCATGAAGTGATAACTCTGATTTCTAGGAGAATGGTACTTTGAACAGTCATTGTGAGAAATTCTCAAAATCAAAATCACATGAGTAATTCCCTAAAATTGGGAATTCATTAGATGAATGTTCGTTAGGGGCTTCCAGGTCTGTGACGCTATGATTCAAATATTTTTCCCGATTGATCCTGATCATGTTGGGGTTTGCCTTTAATGGTAGTCATAAGTGGGACCAATCTGTGCTGAAATATCCATGCAATTTTTCAAACTAGTCCCTGCTCAACAACATCCCATAGGCCTATGGAATGCTTACAATTATTGTATCTATGAACTGATGAAATTTTGGGTTTGAGGCGATCCAAATCATAACATCTTTTAATCCCCCAATAACTTTAAACTCGGTTCTATCTAATTGAATGATATGTGTGTCACTTTTGGTAGGGGTAGAATTTAGTTTCTTGCATACCAACATAGGCATAACATTGGAGGAAACACCAGATTCAACTAAACAATTATGCAAGTTCTTGTTATAAATTTCAAAAGTTAACAAGAAAGGTGGGACATATGACCGAGGCTTCTTATCAGTCGTTACTGGATTCACATTAAGTTTAGGGGTTTCCCCAGATTTTCCTTTACCTTCACTGGAATTTGGGCTCGGGTTTAACATGAGCCTTCCATCCTCATCCAAGGATTGTAACAATAAATCTTTTTGTTGAGGAATTCTACACAAGTCCATCACCGAAATGTTAGATTTTAACTTATTTAGGTCTTCTACCATGTTATAGTCTAGTTTTGTTGTTTCATGAGCTTGAAACTTTGGGCCAGAATTCAATAGTGGGGTCTGTTGAGATAAAGAAGCAAGATTTGTGGGTTTATTAGGAGCTTGTGCAATGACAGGTTGATTTTGTACATCGGGTGCCTTTCTCCTAGTTTGGATTGCCAAAATTTCTAGGAATTCCTTTTCCTCTGTAAGAGTGTAAAAAGATGAGGTATGACTAACATCCCACATAACCATAATTGTTTGCTTAGGTGGCTCAATCTCTTCATTTTATGGAGTATTTGAGGTATTATCATTGCGTAGTTTGGTTAGAGCACAACCATCCAGGAACTTGTTTGCCAACAGATTCATGGCATTTACCCATTGAGGGAAATCCTTTTCTGAATGATGTTTTGATGATAGTTACAGTATGAATCTAAGGCCACCTCTCCTAAGTCAATGTTCAAGTTAGTAGGAGGAGGTTCCAAGGATTTAAAAAGTGGATTCTTTCTAAAGAAAGGTTTGTAAGGCCTAGGGTTTGATGTTCCTTCCCCTGCATTTCTCTTCATGTCTACAATTTCGTTGGACAACTTCTTAACCATCCTTTGTAACCTCTCCATATATGTGTTGTCCTTTTCAATATTTCGTTCAGTTTGTTTACCGGGAGGTCGTGTCAACAAAAGTCCTTGTCTAGGTGTGTGTGATGTTTCTTTCTTTGATAAAGAGATCTATCTGTCTTTACATCCTTTCATTTCAAATTCAATAATTTTGGCTTCCAGGCAAAATTTGACTTTGCCAAATTCAACTTTGCAACCTGTAACTCGATGCAATTAATCCCTTCTTCAACTAATCTAAAGAAAATAAAATCGAATCTACCAACAAATTTGGGGATTTCGCTCCGCTTCACCATTTCCCCCCAAATTTGTCACAATACGAAATTTGCAACAATGAATTTGCCCAATTTGTGATGGATCTTGACCCATACAACTTAGTGTTGAACCTTGAGCTCTAATACCAATGTATAACATACCTATTGAGGGGTCAAAATTCCCTTTAACTTAACAGTAGGAATCATGCCCAAAGACGAGGCCCAATTAGACTCTTCCCTGTTTGGGGTAACGTGATTCTCCAGACGGATGGTTCGACAAGTTTCGATAGGCTTTACTATGTTATCGAATGGGTCTTTATAGACTGTTTTTTTGTTTCTTTATAAGTTCGTTTATTAAGAGTTCAATGAATGAATTCTTAAGAAGGTTGGGCTTAGGCTAACCTCTTACCAACAACATGTAGATGAAACTGCTTTTAAACCAATATCAAAACATTAATATTTCCTTATTGATCAATCTACAAATATCATCTAAGAAAAGGAAGGTATTCGTAGAAACGACACAACCAAAAATAATTCAAGTTACTGTATAACAAAATTTTATAACACCATCACAATCGTGCCAATATACATTTAGTGACTGCAACATTTCAATATAACTCAAAAACACAATTATTGTCTTACTAAACCTCTTGTAGTAGTCAATCAAACAAGTAGAACAATCCACAAATTGAGTTACTCCACAAGCTTTGGAAAAAATTGTCTTCGACTCTACATGAGCTTCAAAATTAAACTTCAAAGTTGTTCTTTGTCTAATCCTCCACTATTACAAAACCATCGACCCTTCAAAACAAGGTCGACCTCTTTATTTATATAAAAAATTTCATGCAAAAACTTATCACTAACGCTTGTGAAACAAGAGATAACAAAAATAAAGTGGATCATATCCACATGGAAACTATGAGTGAGATTTTGTTAACTCATAGGGTTAGCTCTGTCATATTCAGACCATTTGGAGAATAGATCTTCACAAGTGTGTAAATATGAGAATCAATGCTGGTCCATTGGCATGTTCAACCTATCCTTCATCTCCATCGCTCGGTCTTTAAATCTGTCGATCTCATAGCTTAGATGTTGTAGGACCCATGCTGTCCTTATCGGCCCATTGACTAGTCTTTTAAACTGTCCCTAATCGAGCTTTCGAATATCCCAAACCTTAGCTTCAAAATAATCGTCTAGCTCGCTGAATCATCAGACTATGATGCGTAAGTCGACGAAGTCGTTGGGGGAGCCAAATTCTGGGAGCTGAAAATCTATAATTTTTTGATTGACGTGGTCCCAATTTCTGACACACTCCTCCCACATTTCTTGAATTTTTAGTCATGTTTATTTTACCAGTTGTACCCAATACTCTACGGCTACTTTGAATCTAGCTAAACTCTCCTCTGCAAGCATCCTGATGCCATGCTCTTCTTCACCTCTACCTTTCTATATCTCTCTGATATATTCAATTTGTTCTGATACCTGATGAGCTTTCTCGGACCATCTCATAATTTCCTTATACGCCACAAGCCCCAACAAGGTTTTTTCTTGAAAGCCAATGATCTTGGTCATAAATACCCCCCTATCTGTCTTGAACCGACTATAAATTTCTATAAATTCAATCTTCATGAACCTTACTGCTTGGGTGGCATCCTGATAGTATTCCACCTGATGTCCAAGGTGTGCCAATTCTGCTCTCATAGTTTCATTTTCTTGTTCATCTTCCTTTGTTCTATCTATGGTGGCATTGGATATAACTATTACTACTCCTAACAACTTAGTTACCTTGGGATTCCTTACATCCTACAGGGTTTCTTCTGTGGTGATCATCATGACGTTGTCCAAGGTGAGTATTCTCTTTTTCCCTGTCCTTCTAACAACCACTTGTCTCTTTCGTTCATAAGAAATGGCATGGACATCGACCACTTCGTCTATAGGATCTGGGATCGGTTGGTCCCCTCATGTGAGGACGTTTCCTAAGCTACCTTGTGTGTGAAAGTGTTCAATCATTGTTTCCCTTCTTTTGTTAGCTTCAGTCTTCTCATGACTGGTCCCTTTATCTAGTTCTTGAGCCATTTGAGACTTCTCAGAAACTTTTTTTAACCCCATCTTTCTCCTAATATGTGGATCTCCAATTTGCTCTATACTTGGGGAATTTCCCATGATCCTTGTCATTGTGTCTTCAAGTAAGGCTGCTAATCTTGAGAGTACAGAGTGTGTTGGAGGTCCCATTGAGGTTTCCTTGGGTTCCCTGTTACCTTTCGGTTCTTCATCTTTTTCTCCTTTGCTGGAGTTACCTCCTAACGATTCTTCAACACCCAGACTTCCTTTCTCTTTCGATGGCCGAGGGGTTCAATCTGGAGTGGTATGATCACCTTCAACTACACCCAGGTCCACTCCTATATCCAAAGAATTCAGCTTCTGAGATACTTGTGTGGTTAGTACCTATGTTACTGCTTTGTTTGTAACAGGAACTGCAATATGTGTTTCCTCCACATCTCTGTCATATATCATGATTAGATCAGTGATGACAAGAGTTACTTTCCCTAGGGTGTCAGGACCTACTGATAATAAATGGGTTAGCACCGTTCCTGGTTATTTTGTAGTGGTTTTCTCTGAGGTGTGTTGTTCATTGTCTCCTTCTACCGAGGTATTTCCAGGGGATTCTAGCTCCCCTACTCCTCCGAATGTGACCGGAGTTATTACCACGATTGTTCCTTCCGACAGCATGACAGTGTCCCCATGCATCTGCATCATCCTTTCAACTTCACCCAAGAGTCTTTATGCCTCAAACCTGTCCACTATCTGCTCTGCACCTTCCTATCAAGCTTGTGCCATCGCTGCTGGCTCGAACGTCTATTCTAGAAAATCCAATTGTTCATTCTCAGGCAGGGCCATGAATCTGACAAGGTCTGGTTTTTCTTTCCTCTTCAAAATTTCATCTGAGCTCAAATCATTCTTTGTGAATATTTCATCCTTGAAATAATCATGTGGGTAAGGCCAATGAGACACTACCTGATTAACATGTTCAGCCACCAATTTTCTAGGGTCGTGCCTCCTGTATCTCCCAGTGACGAATCTGCATTCTATTTGACTTTGAGCTTCTGGTCTGGCCTGTATGGTATCCTTCACAAAATGGTAACCTATATAAAACCCATAGGGAATAAATATTCTTTTCTTGTCCTTTACCAAAGACGCATTGAACACTTGTAGTATAGTTTGGTAACAAATTTCTCCTAATACCAGTTTATCGGGAAGATGGGTTGGTAGTAAGTGTGGTGCATCGAGGGCTCCAAAAATATTGATATATGTGTTTCTTTCTTCCGAGTACCAATGTCCAATTTTGGATATTACCTTCCTCATTGTTTCTGATAGTCTTGGGTATTCCTTCTTAGAAATTAGAGAATACACTTGAGCTATGAAAGCATCCCAACCTAAAGCCATTGATCTTTTGTACTTGTTCTCCCATAATATGCTGAAGTAGACATGTACAAGCACTTCAGAGACATGTCGGCTTAGGCTCAGACCAAGGAAAAGATTTCTAGCGCATATTGCATCCAGGAGATAAGACGCCATGTAGAATGAAAGGGTTTCCTCGGGTTTTGGATTATGCGCCTCTTCTATCCGGGTTCTCAACTGCTTCCAGATAATGTCTCCCTAGTTAAAAGTTCTCCCAGATGTAGTGATCATATGATCCAAAGGCATCCAATCTTTAGAGAAACTCGAGTAATCCTTTTCTTCATATAAACCACAGATCAAGGCCATCATAAACATGTACGGTTCTCAGAGGTTCGCTGTGTTGTACCACCATGAGGCCCAATTCACAAACTTCTTATTCTCCCTCCACCAAGATGCTAACAATTGACTGGTGTTATTTCCGTCATATAATGCCACAAGAAAATATTTTTTCAACCTGACTTCAACATCCTGGAGCTTGTAATACACACTCACTTATGTCGACAAGAACACACCTTTACATTCCCCATCCTTGTTATTCAACATGCATTTCTCTACATTGGCATGATGAATGATCCACTCTAAGAAATCAACACATGGCAAGACGGGTGTCTTGGCCGCTACTAGGTACATCGAAGACCGCTTGATGTTCTGGAAGACCTGGTCATCTAATCCCCTTACCTCTGGGTCAATGTGAGGCGTGAATTCTAGGAAATCCTCATAATGGAGTTTTTTTATACAGGTCCAATCAGGAAGGCATAATTACCTTGGAAGTCGTTCCATTGTCCGTGTCTTTGAATAATGGGGGTGGAATCGAGGGATTCTTTTGCGACATTTTAATCACTGACTCTGCCTTGGGGGAAAACTTCAACTTTTTTGTCGTCGAGATGGATGCCTCTCCAACTTGCTCACTTCCTCCTTTTGGGGTCTTGGGTGACCTGTAGGTTACTGGTAGTATGGGTGGCATTTTTTCCTGCAAATACAATTATTCAGCTCAGTACGTCCCTTACCACAAATTTCAAAGAAAAATACGATAAATACTCGCGTGTCAAAATTCCTCCAAGTCCAATACTCACTAGTTACAGGTTTGCGATAAACAAAACACAACTTAGTTACTTAGTGACATTGGATCAACCACGAGTTCATGAGAGAAATTCAAACAATTCTATGCAAAACATGAGATCATTCAAATGTATTCAAACAAATATTAGTTAGCCCTCACATCCACAATCATCAAGTTTTGGTACAATGGATCTATGAAAGATTTTTGTTAATTCCATCCATCATCTATGCCGGCTTTTGAAGTAAACACGATGATCAAATAGTCGACGCGAATGGACGTTAGAGTGTCTTATCAAGGATTTTAAACAGTCATCGATTGGCGCATGGAAATTTGAAATCGGTAGTTGGCCATTCGGGCTATTTGAGGGTTTGAAGCAAACGTGTGTCTAAATAACCGATCCGATAGAGATGACAGGATGCCTTTATTTTCCTTGCATGTGATTTGACTTGGATGTCAATGTGGTGGCCTTTGAACTACCCGAAACATGGGGATGGGTGTGGATAAAAGGTTTAGACATGGATGGTCTCGATGACTTCGAGGATCCCAGGAAAAGCCAAATAGACAATTCAGACTGCTCGTCGTTAATTATTTGATCGGGTATTGGCGGGTAGTAGGATGCTTGTTAAAATATAGGTTTCATCTTCTTGATCATCCGATGCCGATGTCTATCGGTGTTCAAGGCTTTCTTGTGGTTTGTGCATTTTCCTATGTTCAACCCTGAGTGCCAATTCTCGATGTTACTCGAGCATCGACGACTATTTTTTGACTCAACAATGGATGTTTTTTTAATTGACCGCACCGACGCCCGATGTTGTTCGACGTCAGTGCTTTATGAGCGAGTAGCACCCCGCACGACTGGTATCCTAAATGGTTGACACCCGATTTTAATCGACGTCAGTGTTTCCATGAATGGGCAATGCCTTTTGACACACAGATTGATTCGGTTGATGCCTGATATTGATCGACGTTGATGCTTCAGAGCAGCGCCCATCAGGTATCAAAGATATTTGCCTTTAGCAGTGATTTTTTAAGGTTTTCTAGGAAAACCACCAAGTGCTTTGCATTTATGATATTATGTGAAATACATGCATCTTCATTTTCTTTGGATTTTCTTCATTTGTAGATGCAAGTCAAACTGTGTAAATCAATGAATAATTTTGGCAAAACAAAGAAGATACAACCTATGTGGAATCAAAGGAAACAATGCAAACGACAAAATAAAATAGGTACCCAAAATTTGAGAATTTTAAGGGTGTGTTGAGTGCTCAACAATACCCTATCTTTCTTGAGGCCCATTACTCACGAAAAACACATAAATCCAAAAGTTTTCTGCTAACTCAATTGATGTAGCTTATCAACTACGAATTACACATGGATTTAACTATTATCTGATACCATTTATGAAATGCATCTACAATATTTTAAAATAAGAATGAATGCAACTAATAACTCAATTACAACAACACATGAAACCATTCTCATACACAGAGTAAAATCACAACCATAAAACTCCAAGATAACCCGAAAAATAGATAAACACTTATCGTTTTAAAAAATTTGTTCAACCAACTTAGGATGGATGTTACACCCAACCATAGACTTGTTATTATAGATCTCAATAGCAAGTCACCCATGAGTTGAGACTAGGAATCCACAAGAAAGGGTGTCTCTCATTGTCTACTCACAACTCAAATATTCCCACAATCCATTGGTATTTGTCTACAACTATCCAAAATTTCCTTCGACTCTTTTCCTCTTGACTTTCCCAGCCCAAGGAATGTACCCCTTCACTTCTCTCAGGCCATCGGGTGTCCCATTCATTTATCAGGGTCTCTCTGGCATAGGTAACTGGGAATATCACTACTGGGAACTCATTGCGAGGAAAACTACCAGTAAAAATAACAACAATCACTTGTTTTTATAGTGTAACTCACCTAGGAGTCCACTCTTCAGGACTGACAATCTGGTTCTTCAGTCTTCAGCTCCAAATACACTCCAAAATTCGCATATCCTTCTTTCTCCATCTCCAGTGCTCTTCTTCCTTGATCTCTATTTATTGTTCATGCCAAATACATCACTGTAAAACTACTTGTAACTTCCCATACTAATTTCTTTTATTTTCCCTAAGCAAGTTGAGTCACACTCTTTCCCAAACTAAATGTACCAAGCCCCATGCTTCCAATAACTATGGGATGTGACTCTCACACCCACCCTCTTACATGAGTTTAATGAATGGACTCTCATACACTCAAACATAAAATAGAAGGTTGTCCCTTTTGATAATAAAATTCAAGAGAGTGGGTTTGAATTAATACCCATACATAATTCCCTCCTTGGACTCCTCTTAGACACTCCCTTCTCTTATGGAAAACTCAACCACCATCTCTATCCATATCCCCAAGTAGCTAACATCACATTTTATTATTGAAAATTAGAAAATGAAATTCACATTACATTGCTTGGCCATAACCACACATTATATCTACATTATGCATTAATTAAACTGGGGATTATAGCAGGGATGTTACATGTCACATTGTGAAAAACAAAGAAATATTCTCAGTCCTGATACATGTTGAGATTTGTGCCTGAAATCACCTGAACCCTTTAGCAAGCCCAACCTGTAAGACCTTTGCACATTCACCTTCAACTCGATTGGATATAATTGGATTCATTGATTTCATGAATGTAAAGACATTTTGATTAAAAACGTTTCGTCATTGTGATGACCTCAGTTTCAGTTTAATCTCCTCCTTCAAAGACCAAGAATCTCCAACTTTTTCCTTGGTTCTTTCCTATTAATGCTTGACCATCATGCTTAATTCACCTGGAATCAACAAATAAGATCCTCTCCCAGAACATCACTCCTCCATGCTAACATTTGCATTTCTTGAGGGTACTAACTATGCTAATGTTTTATGTTGTTGACATGGGTGGATTACAGGAACAACCATTTCCACTTATAAAATGAGGAGTGGCATGGAACCAGTTATTGAAGTCACCTTACACAAGGAAGAAAGGAAGCAAGAACTAGTGCTCTAGGTCCCATCCACAATGACACCCTTTGCACTGTTGATAAAGGTGTATCATCACATTGGGGGGAGATCTATAAAATGTTCCAACACAAGTCCTATCTTGAGTTACCAAAAGGTGATCCAAACTTGGGTGTATACCACATGATCAAGGTCTCAATACTTCACAAGATAGTTTCCCATGTCGCCATATTCCCGTGTGTCGAAGTGGTCTCATGGATCATCCGCGAAGAAGATGTGGATAACAGGATAATAAGAGACAAACAAAGAAAATCCATCTTCTCATTCAAGTCATCAGTCTTGCATATGTTACAAGCTCCCCATTGAGGAGATTAAACTTAAAAAATGTTGCAATTCTCTCTAGATTACAGAGAAGCGATGAAGAGATGGTGGGTCCCAGAGACACAATTTGAAATTGGGAAATCCAAAACCCATCCCACCAAGATGTTGAGGTAGCCATACCAAATGGAAACATCTATAATTTTCAGGATCTATGGAGAAGTCGATCCCAAATATTTCAAGGAAACATGGGTTCCCTTAATACATACAATTACAACGACTAACCATTTTTTCAACTAGGCATATATTCTCTCAGCCACTCTGGAAGAAACTGTATCAGCTGCCAAGTGCATAGTGCCAAAGAAACAACCAAAGTTTCACATGTCTTCCTATTTGTTGGATGTGGTATAAATGGTGCATGCCTTCCCAAGAATGCACTGGAAGTGGCAATTGAGCAATACTTCCCATCCATGTCTATTGATTAGAAATGTGGGAGGATAAGTATCATACTCACTATCATGAGATATGTGAGAATTTCCTAATTCCTTTATTTCAACTGTTATTGTGTGCTCCAACACCATGTATGTTGGACAAAGTAATGCAATTAATTGGGAAATTTGGGACTGGTTTGTGTTGAAGAACGTAACTTGCATCAAAATATATGGCACAACCAAATCTCGTCACATATTCCCAAAATTTGTTCCTAATAAGTTGGCCCTATAGGAAGTAGTATATCAGACTCTAGTCCATGGAGTGGGAGCAACACTTTCCAGAGATTCCAAAGGCATGATCCCATTAAGGTTGTCAATAAGCATTGTTAGGTATGCAAGTATAGGTGGGTTACAAATCTGAAACATGGAAGGATGAAGAAATTCTTAAGAGATCCACCAACTATGATGAAGTCATTTTTCAGAATGAGAGGCAACTCTTAACATAGGGAAAACTTATAACAATAAGAGGCAACTAGAGCAACAAAAATAGAAAAAGAGAGACTAGCAAAGGAAGATAACATGCTCATACATCAACAAACAACAACAAAGAGGAAGAAGAAAGAGGGGGAAGAATGAGAATGAATAAGACTCTAGAAGGATCAAGAAGAAAAAACCAAAAGAGATGAAGAAGAAAGGAGAAAGAAAGAGGAAGAAGAGAAGAAGGCTAAGGAGGAAGCCCAACACACCAACTTCATAGACACCAGACCACCTAAAACCTCTTCTAGCACACCCTTGGTTGGAGGTCATTTCCCTTTGTGGGAAATAGGATTGGGAGAATTTACACTCTCGAAGGCTAGCATAGTGGAAAATCTAAACTCTTTTAGATTTGATAAGGCCTAGGGAAATATTTTAAAGAAAACTATAAAGAGACTTCCCATTGCTGGTGCTCCCGCACTCACAGTCACCACATTGACACCCATAGTCAAAAGCATTCATTAAGATTCCCCGACCATAGCTTCAATAAGAGTGGCATTCACCCAAGCCTCTAAAAAAGTCTTAAAGATATGACCAAAGAACTTGAGGAATATAAGGACAAAATCAAAATCTTGGAGGAAGAAGTAAGATTTTACAAAAGTGATCAAATAAGCTTTTTGGTATTCAACTCTCTCATTTTTTGTAATTTTTAAAGGACAAAATCAAAATCCTGGAGGAAGAAGTAAGATTTTACAAAAGTGACAGAACAAGAATTTTTGAATTGAACTCTCTCACTTTTTGTATTTTTTAAAGCTATTTCTAAGGTTTTAATGAGAAGAAGCCATCATGACCATTTTGGAGGAAAAACAATCTAATTTATGCAATGTTTCAACAATGAACTGTTTCCAACTTATGTAATGTCATTTTGGCCGCTATAAGGTTATATAGCTCATTTGAAAGACTACTCTTTTTGTGAATTTTATGACTTTGCATCACATTATTTTTCCAATATCTTTGTTCTGAGTTGGTGAATGGACGATGTTGAATGAGCTTATTGTTTCATACTATTCAGTGCACTTATTTTGTTCATGAGTTACTAGTCTTTGTTTTTCTTTAACAACTAGCTATTTTGGGGCACACATAGGAACTGGTGGTTTAATCGTATGTTTACTTAGTTTGCTCATGGCTAGGATAGGTTAGAATAGTTTTAATTTTAGTATTTATATTTAGTTCATATTGCACTCTGCATTTTTCATACCAATCACTCATACCCATTTATTTCCAGTTATGGAAACTGGGCCAAAATCCAGATGGGTCTCATATACCAAATGGTGTGAGGTCTAATTGGGACTTTACACTAGGGAGTACTCCTGTCTGTTGAGGGGAAATCTGCTCGCGTCAATATATTTTGGCACTAGAAGGAGAGCCCACTGAGTTGTATGGCTGGTAGAAATACCCGCTCTTCATGTGGATGAACCTCTAACCATACAAACCATGACCCATAGTCTCATATTTTCCCTAACACAGGTGAAAATCTTGAAATATATATCCCTTTCGAAGATGCTCTTCCCATCTTTTGGAACCCTATCTTCCAAAACTTTGTGTTTGAGAACATCAATTCACCTAGTGAGTTGTTATTTGATGTTCCCAAGACTAAAGTAAACATAATACGACATATTACTTGCACTTTAATGAAGCAAATCAATGAGTTGCTTGTAGCACCTTTACTGCCTAGGTGATGCTCCACTTGATGACCTGGAACTCCCACAACAATTCTTGTTGATTTTGTTGAAGATTTGGTAGAACTCGCCTTGCAAGAGATTCCTTAGCCCTTAGAACAAATACTGCCAAGCCCTTTAGATTCACCTCATTCTTCTAAATCTAAAGAAAAACTAAACAAGAATACCTAGAAATTGTTGACCCAATGGGGTAATCAAAATTGTCTTCCTACATGGATGTCCTTAGGAGCATTGAATTTGGCAGGACCTCTGCATGATTTACTCAAGTGCCTTGAAATACTCCTAACTAAATTTGACTCGAATAAGTCATGCATCCTATAAGACCATATAAAGAATTTTTACTTTACTGTGAGACTCATGAACGTTGAATGCAAGAATGCAGTTTGTAGGCATTTCCCTATACTTTTGAAAATAAAGCATCTACTTGGTACTACAATATGCCTACAAGTTCCATCAAGAGTTGGGATGATTTTTAAATAGATTTCATTAGTAA
>ML802155.1:196451-207701 GCA_009831015.1 Picea engelmannii | reverse complement strand
ATGGGTAAAAGGGTAAACTATTATTTTTGAAGACTTTTAGTTGTGAAGCATTTGTCCATATTGATAAAGAAAATAGAACAAAGCTTGAGCCAAATCCAAGAAGTATACCTTTATTGGATATTATGTTAATTATTTTGGTTATTTCTTATGGGATTATGAAAATCACAAAATCGTTAGGAGTAGAGATGTCATATTCAATGAGAAGGTCATGTACAAAGATCAGTTGCAGGTAAAGAAACAGGAAAAAGAAAAACTAGAATACATAGTGCTTAATGAGATCATTGAAAAAGAAATTCCAAAGACCATACCAAAAAATCAAAATGTACAACAACAGGAGCAACAAGTACCTCAAACTCCTGCAAGTGTTGTTAGAAGATCTATCAGGTTAAGTAGAGCCCCTGAACGATACTCTCCTTCATTGTATTATTTATTTTTGATTGATTATGGTGAACCGGAATGTTATGAAGAGGCAATGCAAGTTGACACTAAAAATAAGTGGGAGAAAGGAATGAAAGAGGAAATGGATTCCTTGGTAAATAACGAGACTTGGGACTTGGTTCAGTTGCCTGCAGGAAAAAGAGCATTGCATAATAAATGGGTTTACAAGTTGAAGGAAGAAGATGGAGGAAAAAAGTGATACAAGGCTAGATTTGTTGTAAAGGGGTTTGCACAAAAGAAAGGTATAGATTTTGATGAAATATTGTATCATGTTGTTAAGATGACTTCAATTATGACTATTTTAAGTCTTATGGCAATAGAATATTTGCATCTTGAACACTTAGATGTAAAAACATTTTTTTTCCATGGGGATTTGGAGGAAGAGATTTATATGTAGCAGCCATAGGGGTATGAGGTCAAAGGGAAAGAAAATTTGGTATGCAGGTTGAAGAAGAGCTTGTATGGCCTAAACAAAGCTCCAAGGTAGTGGTATTTTAAGTTTGACAGGTTTATGACAGAACAAGGTTATAGTAGATGTCTTTATGATCACTGTGTTTATTTTAAAAGGATAGAAAATGGAAGCTATATTATCTTGTTGTTGTATGTAGATGACATGCTTGTTGCAGGGTCTAATATGCAGGATATAAATGTGCTCAAGAAGAAATTAGCTAATTCATTTGCAATGAAGGATTTGGGTGCTGCAAAAAAAATCCTTGGTATGAGAATAACAAGAGAGAGGAAAAATTGCAAATTGACATTGTCTCAGGATGAGTACATAGTGAAGGTGTTGGAGAGGTTTATAATGCAGAATGCAAAACTAGTTAGTACACCTTTGGCCATACATTTTAAATTAACTAAGGAAATGTGTCCCAAGACATGGGAGGAGATAGAATACATGTCCAAGGTTCCTTATTCATCAACAATTGGCATCTTGATGTATGCGATGGTTTGCACAAGACCAGATATTGCACATGCAGTGGGAGTTTTGAGCAGGTATATGAACAATCCAAGTAAAGAACATTGGGAGGCAGTAAAGTGGATTCTCGAGTATTTTAAAGGTACTTCTACTTATGCATTATGTTTTGGAGGTTCAAACATTGTTCTATAGGGATATGTTGATTCAGATATGGAAGGTGATAAAGATAGCAGGAGAAGCACCACAGGGTATGTTTTTACTATAGGTGGAACAACAAAAAATTGGATTTTGAAATTGCAAAAGGTTTTTGCACTTTCAACAACAAAAGCAGAGTACGTTTTTGCTACAGAGGCTAGTAACGAAATGATTTGGTTACATAGGTTTATGGAGGAATTGGGAAAGAAGCAGGAGAATAACAGGTTGTACTATGACAGTGAGAGTGCCATTCATCTTGCAAAGAAATCAACCTTCCATTCAAAGACTAATCATATAAAACTCAGGTACCATTTCATACGATCTGTCTTGGAAGATGGACATTTAAAATTGGAAAAGATACATACTAGCCATAATCCTACAGACATGTTAACAAAGGGAGTAACCAGGGAGAAATTGATTTCTTGCTCAGTTTCAGTTGGTCTTCAAGAATGAAGATCAAGATGAGAAATTTTCCAGGTCCAAGGTGGAGTATATTCCAGCAGGTACAGTAATAGTGGAGTTGTTCTGATTAGTCTCCAAGTGGGATATTATTGGTTGTGGACCCTGATTATCTTCCCGATTCAGGGGTTTGTTTCAGTCATACTTGGACGCCATTCCCTAACGATGGTTGTGGGGGGGATTTCACCCCCACAACTATCCCCAAGGGGTCTAGGGGGGGCAATGATAATTTTTGTAACCCCCCTTGAAGGTGGATTCGGGGCAGCTCCCCCGAAGAAATTTTTTGGGAAAAATGGACATGTAAAATATTGTAATTTCGTATTCAATCTGGACCGTTCATTATAAGGTCACAAATCTAACAATAGAAGTTATTTTAGGGTTTTTTTCCCTAGAAGGAAACCCTCTCTTATGAGGAAATTGTATTGTGGCTTAGTATTATTGTGAATATTGTATTCTGAGAGAGGAGACTATGAGAGAAAGAAGAGGAAGTTACAACAAGTGTGTTGTAGGTTTTATCCCTTCATTTTGTTGGATAATAAAAAGGAAGGACCTAGCAATTTCTCTGGTGGACGTAGCCCACACTCGGTGAACCATGTATATATGTGTCTCTATTGTATTGTGTATCTTCTGTGTTTTATTTCCACATTGGTTTTATTTTATTGCTCCACGATCTTGTTTTTCTAACACTTATTTCAAAAGACATTTCCCTTCCTAAGCATTTGAAGTAAGGGCGTTCCTAAGTTTTCAAAAATGAATAACATGACTAAACAAAGATGTATCTAGCATTAGTTATGAAAAGTAAGAATAGTTACTCAGACAATAGTACAAAAAGGGGCAAGGGATGAGAATGTGACATTGTTTCTTCCTAGTCACTCTTGTTTCTTAGGAAGACCAACTTTATCCCATTTGACCAATGGAAAAAAAAAACACCTCTATTTTTTCATGCTATAATAAGGTCCTTGGAGCAATTTTTTCCTTAATTGATTTTGGGGTCAACAAACGAGATGATTGGTATAACAAAGATATCGATAGTAATAATTTGAAAAAGACCTCTCCTTTGCAGATTTAGCTTGCAAACTAAGCCAACCCAACACACTTCATTTTGTCTAAAATTGGAATATAGTCTAAAAATGAAATTTGTGTTTTGATATTTGCTTTACTTAGTTTTGGAAAACAATTAGGGGTATACCTAGCTCAATTTCATGGATCATTTTTTGTTCTTTTACAAACCCAACAAATAGCTTGAATGCTTATTTTGCTTAAACATTGGGTTGAGTAGAGTGTTTGCGTTCCTATAGGCTATTCTTAAACTAATTGGACACTGCAATCTAGATATGTCCCTATGGGGGGACATTTTGTCTTATGTCCCCTTGCTTGATTTCAAGATAGTGACTTTAATCCTTCAAGAAGTTAGCTTGTTTGTGATTAGCTTTGTAATGTCGATTTAAATACTTCGTGTATGCATTGAATTAATATAACACCACCAAAATTTAATTGTATGGTTTGAAAAGAGTGACGAGAACTCCATTAAGGATGCCCATGTATTGTTTCTTAACAAGTAAGTATAAATTAAAGATTGACCCTCTGCGGTTCACGGAAATGGTAATTTGTTTACTCCAAATCTAAATTATTGGTTGACTAGGCCTTGTTAGGTCACCCATTTTATATATGAAACAGATCTTTGATTTCTATTTTAATGTAGTTGTAAATTTTTGTTTGTGTTCCATTTATGTATACACATATACTTAGTTGATTGTTGCCTCTAGTAAAATTCTATGCTAATGATAGGTATGTTCATGTACATGCATCATTTTCCCTCATATGCATCATTTTCTTTCTCCTAGAGTGCATTTGAGCTTCATCCATTAATTCTAGTGATTTATCTTAGCCAAATTCCACTTTTCAATTGTATTATTTCATCTTTTGATGGTTTTTTTTCTATAGGTTAATTATAACTACATTGCTCCAATTATTCTTCTTCTCTTCTCTTCTCTCAAATTTTTAAATGTTTTTGTTCTCAATTCGATCGTCTACCGTCTTGTAGGTTGATTAGTCAAATATTACAAGCTCACTTGAATCCTATTCAAATGATCATCTCAATGTTCAATAAGTAATTTGCATATTTTTTTGTTGTTTTACAACCCTGAGAAATAGTTTGAATTCTTATTATACTTAAGCACTGTCCATTGCGTGGAAGGTTTGCATTCCTATAGGTCATTCTTGAATTACTTGGAATTACTTGGAAGGTTTACATGCCCTATTGGGGAATAAAATGGAACACGATATGAAACAAAGAGCACAATGTTGTAGACAATCGAAGAGGGGAAAAAATTTCAAAGAAAAGAGGTGGCGTCTGAAGACACCATTACAACACTTAAGCACAAAGTACTATGATCAGAACATCACAGTGCATATTTCACATCTTGATCTGCATGATATATTTTTCAATCTTAAATCACATTTCACGTTATGATAATGATCCAAGGGGTCTTATTTTATAGTCTCAAGATCTAACCGACTCCCACAAAATCCAAAATATCTTTCCCACATATAACTGTTGGCAGTTAGAGTTGACTCCACAAAATCCGCTCCGTCAATTCGACTTGACCAACTATCCATCCAACTTGGATTCGATTACAGGGAATGTCGATCTACCGCCCGACTATCTTCGACTACTAGTCAACTGTCCAACTGACATGCACATCGACTACTCGACCGACTGGTGTGGTGTGTTGGTCGATTTCCCAACCGAATGTGTCCAAATGTAGGTTGACCTCTCGACCAACTGAACCTAGGAGATGTGTGATGAACCATCAATTCTTGATGTTCCAACACCCTCCCCATCAACACACAGATCTGGATATTCAGGAGCTGAAATTACATCACTGGGACATCCCCCCACAATTACATCTTCCTAAAGCCCAAGAAAAGTGTGGAGCTTGATAAATCCAGATTCAACTAAATTTTTAGTGAAGATATAGACACCTTGATCTTCAATGTGACAATATTTAAGAGAAATAACATCGTCATGAACCAATTGCTGCAAATAGTGAGAATGGATCTCAACATGCTTCATCTTACTGTGAGCAACACGATTTTCAAAAACCTTTATGGCACTTTGATTATCACAGAAGATTTTATTCAAGGTATGAACAAGAAATCCAAGCTCACCCAAAAGTTGACGAATCCAAACTGCTTCAGTACCTCCTTGAACAACACCACGATATTCTGCTTTTGTAGTAGACAAAGAGACTACCTTTTATTTCTTGCTTGACCACACCAAAGGTCCAGTGCTATAGTGAAACACATACTCATAAGTGGACATATGGTCATCTATGTCGCCAACCCAGTTGGAGTTGGTGAATCCAACTAGCGAATCTGAACTACTACAATATTTGATACCAAAATGAGTGGTACCGTTGAGATAACAAACAATTCATTTGACTTCCTTCTGGTGGATTTCTCTAGTATCTTGCATGAACCAAGATACCACACTAACAACAAAGGATATATCAAGTCAACTATGAGTAAGATAAATAAGATTGTCTACCAATCGTCGATAGAGACAATAGGTGTTGGACAAGTTTTAGTAAGATTCACTCCATACAAAAAAAGTGTGGCATGAGGCTTGTAATCAACCATCTTAAAACATCTCAATGGATCCATTACATATTTATACTGAGAAATGAAAAAAAAATCACACAATGGTAATACTTGAAGACCCAAAAAATAATGCAAAGTGCCAAGATCTGTCATATCAAAGGAGTCGACAAATTGTTTCTTCAATCTAAAGAAGAGATTATTATTATTTCCAGTAATGATTAAGTCATCAACATACACAACAACAATCAAAGTCTATCCATTGGAGTGGATAACATACATGTTGTGATCATATTCACACCGTTTGAAACCAAATGTAAGAAATAAACTGTCGATCTTAGCGTACCAGGCCTAGGGAGCTTGCTTCAAACCATAAAGTGACTTATTGAGTCGACATACCAATTTGTAATACTTCACAAAGCAAGGTGGTTGTTCCATGTAAATTTATTCAGATAGGTCTCCATGAAGAAATGCACTCTTCACATCCATCTAAGGAATTTTCCATCCAAATCAAGCAATGAGGGAAAGAATCATGTGAACATAGTTCATGTTTGTAATGGGGGCAAATGTGTCAGTGTAGTCAATGCCTTCTTGTTGATAAAATACCTTTCATGACGAGGTGTGCTTTATGTTTCTCAACAACACCTTCATAGGTAAATTTGGTCTAGTAGACCCATTGACACATCACAGTGTTATTTCCATGTGGTCGTGGAACTAAGTCCCAGGTTTGATTCTTCGAAAATGAATCAATTTCAGTATTCATTGCCTCTTCCCATTCAGGTCAACCTTCAACATCTGAGTAGGTAACATGATCAAAGGTTTCAAGGACATGAGTCATTAGAGAAACATTGGCATGTTGCTTCTGTCTTTGACTCTATCGCCCGTAGGAGGCATCTCCAACATTAGTTCTAATGACTTCAATTGTCTTGGCATCTTATCAGAGTAGAAACGAAATAGGTGAAATACGATTCACCTCTTAAGGTTGATCATAAGTCGGAGGTTCTGCAGTCGATGGACCAGTCAAAATAGAATATGTCAAACTAGTCAACTCGAAGATTGACAGTCGAGTCAAAACAGGCAAAAAGTTCGACGGACCAATCAAAGGACTGAAGAGGGGAGAAGGAGAACCAGTGTCCAAGAAAACATCAAAGGGATCATCCTGCAACAATAACGAGGAAGCATTGAATATCTTGACTCTGAAAGACTTCTCATCAAACCAAACATTATGTCAGACAATAATTTGTCGTCGGATAGGATTAAATAGTCGATAGGATTTTGACTCTTTAGAGTATCCCATCATGATGCAAGCATGAATTTTTGCATCCAACATCTTTTGACAATCATCATGAATGTGGGCCCAGGAAACACATCCAAACACACAGAGGTGGCCAATCGAGGGCTTCTTTCCATACCATCATTCAACTAGAGTTATTGAAGGAACAACTTGATTCGAGATGCGATTGAGTAGATAATTTTCTCAATACACCGATTTAGCTTGGAAGCGAGGAAGGGTTTTAGCTTGGAAAATACATCTAGCCATTTCGACTAATATTCGTTTTTTGCGTTCCACAACACCATTATGCTGAGGTGTGTGAGGAACCAAATATAAGTAGGTAGTCTTCAAAGGGTCAATTGACATACTCACCACCATTGTCTGATCTCAATCACTTGATGGGTTGACCACATTTCTTTTCAGCAAAGGCCCAGAATTCTTTGAACTTCTCAAAGACAAGATTTTTATTATTCAGGAAAAAGACCCATGTGAAACGAGAGAAATCATCAATGAATGTCAAAAGGTATCTTGCACTTGCCAGGGAAGGTAAATTGATAGAATAAATATCACGTGAATCATTTCTAGTAGGTTACGCACTCTCCATGCTTGTCGAAAGTCGAAATGTGCCTGATGATTATTTCCAAGTACCAACCCTTACATACATATTTAGGGAGAAACAACCTTGGTAAACTAGAAACCATGTTCCTATTTACTAGTTCCTGTAGACTTCAAAAATTCAAATTCCCGATTCGTTGATGCCAAATTTGGCTTCTCTCATCAGTGTGAGCAATAAGTGCAGTCGGTTCAGATTTTGTTCGAGTCGAATCACTGAACTTTTATAAATTGTTTGTCAATTCCAAAAGCCTTTCAGTGACAATCGATTTCCCTTTCTTTCAAATCCTGAACGTAAAATCGATCTGGACAAAATTCCACAATCTTACTAGTTTGATTCAACTGAGAAATAGACGATAGATTGGCACTAAATTTGGCACATGATAGACATCGACAATTTTACCATGTCGACAACCTACATCACCCTGACCAAAAACATCCAAAGAAAAATCATCAATAACATAGATTCTACTTTCTTCAATTTTATTCAGGCTCTTTAATAAAGTGGCATATTTCACCATATTGTAATGTCCCAACTAATTTTTTGGAAATCTTTCTTTAGTTTAACAGAGTATTGGTTTTGTCAAACCGTTTTCATACAACCATTCTCACAACAATTTATATGCAATTTTTAATTTATGTTGAGAAATTACAAGAAAAAACACCAATATCCAACTCAATACATTTATTGCATTAATAAATCATGACAATAGAAATATATTAGGAAACCCCCAACAACAATACAAAAGTGAAGTAAGAGAAACCTGGTGTATTATCCTTTTTGTTGTCTAAGTAATTGTTGAGATAAAATTGTTGTAGATAAAATATATATCCAACAACCTTATAATAGATACGACAGGCCTATAGGTGTATGATACTTGCAATAGAGGTGTATCCAATTAGAAAATGCATGTAAATGAATCCCATGACCTCCCCACAACACCAAACTGAACCCAAAAGAGACCATAATTCGGTCCTCATAGGAAATGGGCACAAACACCAAGAATTTTAGCTTCCCACAAGGTGAAATGTCCAAAACATTAAACAAATAACCTCCATTAGATGATATGGTTTTGTTTCAAGGTAAATCAACTCACACAGTGGATAAATCGGTTCCTCTTCTAGAAATATTATTCTACCCACAAGGGACTCAACTCAACCTCTAAGAAAGCACCCTTCATCCACACAAATTGACCTTGTAGCAATGTATTTCGACCCCAACAAAGATATACTCTCCCAACATGTAAATGGCGGCCTCAAATTAGATGAACTATGCCCTAGCCTTAAGAATCTTATTCCCACAACACCCAAAAATGTTGCCAAAGCCAAACTCTCCCTACACAAGCCAAAATTGGTCCCCAATTCATAAGTTATCCCTTTGGTCAAAGAAACTCAGCCTCCTCAAGTAAATTCTACCCACACACAAATAAACTCTTCTGCCAACAAAACAACTTTGTCGCAATGAAAAGAACTCAACCATTAATAAAGAAATCTCAACTACAAGGAGATGACCTCTGTCACAATGAAGCACAATAAGAAGATATGAATGATCTCCCCTCAATGACCAACTAGGGTGGATGGTTTCACCACCGAAACCGATATTCCAATCTTCTCTAGGGTTTTCGTCCCAAGAGTTCTCTCAATTCATTTTTAGAAAATTAGCAATGCCTAATGAGAGAGAGCACCTCTCATTTTCCTTTTATCTCTTCGTTGACCCTTTTTGGACCCTTTTACCCTTTTAATAAGTTAAAGTGACTTTATAAAATTCAAGTCACTTAAACTCCCCCTTTTTATTAATTACTCAGTGTCACTTTTAAAAAGTCATTTTTCTACCCCTCTGACAATACATAATTAATTAATCCCCTTTTTAACTCTGAAAAGTGGTTAATTTGCTTTTAAGACATTTTTGGACATTGGAAGTCCCTTTCTCATCATCCCAACATTTATAGCTTTTCATTTAGGATCCAACAAGATATGACACTAAGGTTCCCCCTCAAATAATACAATCCAAATAACACCTTTAGTGTATTTAATTAAATTATGCTCAATAATACTCCCAAATTACGAGAACCGTCAAGATGCCACATAACCAAGAATGAATTGTGCAGAAGTGATCATGATGATGAAGTATGGTAAATGGACTAGGTTGGGCCTCATATCACTCCACAAAACTCTCCAATATCACTGGTAACATAACCTCACCCCTTTGTCTTGGCTGACACAAACCCTAAAAGTCATCTCCAACTATATAACAGGGAAGCCCACAAATGGGGACATGACAATCCTCCCTTCCCAAAGATTGTTTGTCCTTGAGAAATTTCATCACACCCATAGGAACAATAAGCTAAACCAAACTGAAACTAATAATGATCCCCGGGTCCCAAACCAATATGAAAGATGCGGAGAACCTACTACCCACAATATTGTCCTGCAATGTATTAACACAAGAGGCCTCCTAAAGGCCATTGTTCAATAGATAAATCATATATCGTGAAGAATAAATCAACCCTTTATAGAATATCCCACCTAGGAAACCAATCCACTGCTTCATAGGAATAGTCTCTTGAAAGTAATAAATAGCTCTCCCATCTGTATCAGTTGTCAAACTGTCAACTCATAAAATTGCAGAGTCCCATGCTATCACTAGAAAGGACCCATCATGTTGACATTGCACCACTCTTATCATAAATATCTGACCCTCCTGCCTAAACTGCATTCTCCACTGCTACAACCCCAAGTTGTAATGCCTCAAAGAATATCCCCCACTATCGAGGATCATATCCTTCCAATGTATCTTAGTGAATTCAACTAAACCAACTCTAAAATCAGACATCCAGGAGAGGTCTATTGTTGGAAGATTGATTGTTGTCATTGATGTCAACTCTAGTCATGGGTTTTGGACCGCAAGATTGATCAAAGTATTTGGACATGAAGTAAAATGCACATGAATATACAATACCCATGAATGGATAGTAATCATCATGTTGTTTCCGGTGGTATGTGGCACATCACATGGATCCTCATGGTTGAGGAGAAATGAATTTTTGAAGATGACAAAGTGAATTGAAAAAGGAAGTACATGTAGGCCCTGAAAATAATTACAAAATAAGAAAGTGTCAGGTCGGCCCTAATGTTAAAATGAAGTGTCATAAATGGTATAAATAAATATCATTATACATTCATTTGATACAAGTCTAATTTTAGAGGGAAGAAGAAGTAAAAGAAGGCTAGATTTCAAGGGAGGATGAAGTCTTTTGGTGATGTGTTCTAAGGTATGTTATTTTCAGGTCATCTTACTATTTTTGCTATAACTTTTTTTCTAGAACGATTCAGATGGTGAAATCGCTATGGTATTGATAAGACATATCAAGGTACCTCTGGTAAAAATTTCATCTCTTGATTCGCTATATCTATGGAGATACACTCTGTGGAATATAGGGTTTGTGACCAGTCCTGAAACTAGTCAATAAACAAGTGTTCTGGGTAAAACAGTCATAACGTTTTCATAGAGACTCCAAATGTAGTGGGACCACTTCCATTGGAAAGAGTACATACTGTAGTTTCTTGTGTGCGATTTTCAGAATAAGATGTTAAATATTGAGCGCGGGGCATGCTGTACAAGTTGGGTCTTCTGAACAGACCAGAATTGAATAAAGTCTACCATTCTTTCTATAACCTCCTTTTGGGGAGGATTCAAGGAGTGAAAATTAGAGAAGTTTCAGAGAATACATTGAGTAACATTATCTACAGGATCAGA
>ML802155.1:176699-196351 GCA_009831015.1 Picea engelmannii | reverse complement strand
GACGATGCACCCATTTGATCATAACCTTTTGACCACCATGTTGAGACTGCACTCTCCTCACTTGGACCCCCAAGCTAAAATCCCTAAAAGGACTGAACTCACTATCTTGAATCATGTCTCACCAAATCATTGCAGTGAATTCAAAGTCTACCAACATGCGGATAAACTCGAACGTGTGTATCATGAGGGAAAATCTACCTCGCAATATAGAACAAATCTCAACAAATCCTCTCACAACATCCCCACAATGACGTGGACCAATCACTGACACGAACCTGTCGATCATCCTCATCATCTGAAGCAGTCTATCAATCTGAGGAATTCCAGGATCCCACCATCAAATTGGAATTCCACCACTCCTAATTACTGTTGAAAATTCTATGAACCTATCCAACATAGTCTGGATCTCCTCCTGTGCACTCTAGGCACTGATCACATGTTCCAAATGAAATACCTCTTTCATGGCCACAGTGACCCCTGTCTCATCCAACTAGCTACCATGATCCTCTCTTATCCTATTGTATACCATGAGGGAATCAAATAACAATAATACATTCATATGCCATTGCCTTCAAGACTAGGAAATGTCTAGTGCATTGGTCAACCCCGAGGACATGACCAAGAAATCATAATAAAGTCTAGAAGAATACCTATGAGTATCTTTCTACGTGGCCCTCATCTGATGATATCACAAATAAATATTGATCATCGAGGGATATGCTTCTCCCTGAGGCTCATCCATCCACTCATCAATCCTAGGTAACCTCCCCTCAATGGTATGCTTGAGGACTCTGTCAAGAGGTATCCCCACAAGAACCACCACAAAAATCCATTGTGCACTACCATGTGCCAATGAATACCCCTGCATATTGTTTCCTATATTGTATCATCTTGTACCATCCTGTATATTCTAGGTACTACTATATCCATCACTCTACTGGTGTCGCCTGAACCTATATCCCAGAGCATGCCCATGTATGTCATATACCTGTCCACCCAATCCCTAGATGCATATACCTCCTTGTTGGTTGGTCCACAAGCAATGTGATCAATTATATCCTTCGTAGATAATCCTTGAGCCTTTAATGGGATATCCAAAAGAAATGGCTCATGATCTTCACCATGAAAAACATGAGCATAATCAAAACCTTTTGATTCAAGACTCTCCTCAAGTACATGCAACTTTGAATTCTCCTCATGTGGAATCGTCAGAAGAGGCTCCTCCCTAAAATCATGAGTACCACTCATACCCTCATGTTTCACGACTACCAAAGATGATGGATTGTTCGTTGTAAGTGATGAAGAGCGTGCCAAAATCAACTAGTAACAAAACTCCTCAACCTCCCTTTCCTTGTCTTTAAAAAACTTGAAAGAAAGGTCCCTATCCATGAATAGATGCAAGTAATATAATTTCATCTAATATAGTGCTTCTTTGATTATGTGCAATTGAGCACTAGTGATTCCACCTGCAACTCCTTTTTGTCTCTCATCCATCTGGGTTTTCCACATAATACCTTCAATGAAATTATGAGCAACATTTTCCCTTCTCAACACTTGTACAATTTTATCCTCCGTGACCAATAATTGATCCTTCAAGTCATGTGTTGCTGAAAGCCTTTGTTCATATTCATCATAGTTTCATGGGAAATCCCACCATTGATTTTATGGTTTTTTTTTCCATGGTAAGAACACTACCCTCATCAAAACCAATTGGCTCACTAGATGATACCATGAAATATTCAAAAGGGGGGATAACGTCATGATCAAGCACCACTTCATCAAGGAAACTCTTCTCTAAGGCTTATCAAATATGGTCTCTAAGTTAACATCAAAGAGACTTGTGTCCCCAATACCATCAACAACATTTTCTTCTTCTTCATCCCAAATCACAGTGCCATTAATTGATTCTTCTTCATCCCAAATCACAGTGTCCCTCTGTTGGAATAAAACTATATCAGTGCAATCTTCTTCCTTGTCTTCCGAAATCTCCTTTGTGGTCTTAGGTTCTAAGGCCTCATGAGAATCCATGTGCTCATTTGTAGGGGAAGAAGTGTATGAAGAGTCAACATTTTCCTCATTTTTAGAAGTATCATAATCTTCAAAAACTAATACCTTTTTCCTTGGAACTTTCACCTTCTTGTCCATTGATATTTGGGGTTCATACCACTCAGGATGTTTGATGGTGAAAAAATAATTGAATGACATGGATGCATGAAATTCCTCACTAAGCGCCATATATTCCCTCAAACAATATGTAAACCCCTCATCTTGCTCTTGTTGTATTGTTTGTTGTCCATTTGAACCACTAGCCCCATTGTTCCTTGCATTGTTTTGATGGCTTTCCATAGCCAAGCTTGTATACCCTCATAGGCTGGGAGGATCACAAGATTTGATACCATTGTAATGTCCCAACTAATTTTTTGGAAATCTTTCATTAGTTTAATAGAGTATTGGTTTTGTCAAACATTTTTCATACAACCATTCTCACAACAATTTATATGTAATGTTTAATTTATGTTGAGAACTTACAAGAAAAAACACCAATATCCAACTCAAGAAATTTATTGCATTAAGTAATCACGACAACAAAAATATATCGGGAAACCCACAACAACAATACAATAGTGAAGTAAGAGAAACCTGGTGTATTCTCCTTCTTGTTCTCTCAATAGTTACTAAGATAAAATTGTTGTAGATAAAATATAAATACAACAACCTTGTAATAAATATGATAGGCATGTAGGTGTATGCTACTTGTAGGAGAGGTGTATCCAGTTAGAATAAGTCTATAAATGAATCCCACGACCTCCCCACAACACCGAACTCAACCCAAAAAAGACCAGAAGTGATCACTCACGGGAAATGGGCACAACCAATAACAAGTTTATCTTCCCACAAGGAGAAATGTCCAAAACAGTCAGCAAATAACCTCCAACAGATGATACCGTTCTACTACAAGGTAAATCATCTCACACAGTGGAGAAATTAGTTCCTCTTCTAGCAATATCAGTCTTTCCACAAGGTACTCAGCCTAGACTCCAAGAAACCACCCTTCATCCATAGAAACCATCCCTATAGAAGTGTATTTCGCCCCCAACAAATATATACTCACCCAACATGTAAATGGTGGCCTCAACTTGGATGAACTCTACCCCATAATTAAGAATATGCTTCCCACAACACCCAAAAATGCTACCAAATCCAAACTCGCCCTACACAAGCCAAAATCGGTCCCTAATACAAAATTTCACCCTTTGGTCAAAGAAACTCAACCTCCTCAAGTAAATTTTACCAACACATAAATAAACTCCATCGTCAATAAGAAAACTCTACTACAATGAAAATAACTCAGCCACTAACAAAGAAATCTCAGATACAAGAAGATGAGCTTCGTCATAATTAATAATAGTAAGAAGATATGAATGATCTCCCCTTAATGACTAGCTAGGGTGCATGGTTTCACCACCAAAACCAATCTTCCAATCTCCTATAGGGATTTTGTCCCAAGATCTCTCTCAATTTGTTCTTAGAAAATTAGCAATGCCTAATGAGAGAGGGTGCCCATCATTTTCCTTTTATCTATTTGTTGACCCTTTTTGGACCTTTTTACCCTTTTAATAATTTAAAGTGACTTTATAAACTTCAAGTCACTTAAACTCTCCCTTTTTTTAATTACTCAATGTCACTTTTAAAAAGTTACTTTTTTGGCCCTATGGCATTAAATAATTAATTAATCCCCTTTTTAACTCTAGAAAGTGATTAATTTGCTTTTAAGACATTTTCGGTTACTAGGAGTCTGCTTCTCATCATCCCAACCTTTATAGATTTTCATTCAGACTCCAATGAGCTATTACACTAAGGTTCCCCTTCAAATAATATGATCCAAATAACACCTTTAACATATTTAATTAAATTGTGCTCAATAGTACTCCCAAATTACAGGAATCGTCGGGATGCCACTGAACCAAGAACGAATTGTGTGGAAGTGATTCTGATGATGAAATATGATAAATGGACTAGGTTGGGCCTCATATAACTCCATAAAAACCTATGAGATCACTGGTAACATAACCTCACCCCTATGTCTTGGCTGACACAAACATCGGAAGTCATCTCCAACTATATAATAGAGAAGCCCAAAATGGGGACATGACACATATGATGAGTACACTTAGAGTCGAAAATCCATTCATTCTATGTAGTATGAGACATCAAGGCCTAAGACGTCCCAACTTGGAAGGTGAAATTATTAGTGGGTCGACAAACAATTGACATGTCTCCTTCAAGTCTCTTAACCTTCTCCTCTAAATCATCTCGCTTATTGAAGAATTTCTTCTAAACATGTCCTGTCTTTCCACAATACTCACATGCCTTCTTCTTTTTACTTCCTTATGGTTGTCTCTGGGGTCCCTGATCAATATATGTAGGTTTATGTGCAGAGACATTAGTCTACATTGCATTTATGGAATCCATATTTCCCTAACCCTTGAGAAAGTGGGCCTGTTGTTTACCACCAAGCTTTCCTTCTTCAAGCAATCTATGTTGATCAGTAAGAAAAAATACACAAAAAAATTCAAAGGAGTGGTCCTTACCATCTTTCTTGTGTGCATGTCAGTTGGTGTGGAAGGTTGATATGAACACATCAAATGGTGTTCTCAAATTTATTAGGACCAATTCAATGAGTTATCCATTCTTCTTCTTGTAGTTCTTTCCATATTCACTCAACTTCAACTAGAGTTCCTTAACATTCTCCAAATAGTCCTCCATTCTATCAAAGGAATGGGGATTGAGAGAGATTAACTCTTTCTCCAACTACATTATGTGGCTTTCATTGACTCGATCGAATAAGGTCTTAAATGTCTTCTAGACCATATGTGAACAATCAAGTACACTGAGATGAGATCGGATTTCCCGTGAGATGTAGATCATGATGACCCCTATAGCCTCACCCTTCTTTCCATCAATAACAATTTTCCCGAAGAATATGTTGGATCTGGGATCATGACCTTGGTGTACTACCACAATCCCTTAATTTTCAACAAGGTTTCCATATCTAGAACCCATACTGCATAATTTGATCCATTTAGAATAATATGATCGATCTTTGAACCCATCTTCGATAGTTAGACTGGTCTTGTTTCAATAAGTTCTAGTCAACAAGTCACTGGACCAGAGTCAATCACACAATGGATCTGACTCAACAAGGTTTGCAAATAACAAGTCGAGGTTTAAACCATCATCTCTGATACCATGTTGGTGAATAAAATGAAACATGATATGAAACAAAGAGTACATTATTGTAGACAATCGAAGAGGGACAAAAAATTCAAAGAATAGAGGTGGTGTATAAAGACATCGTTATAACACTTAAGCACATAGTACTGTGATCAAAACATCCCAGTGCATATTGCACATCTTGATTTTCATGATCTATTGTTCAATATCAAATCACATTTCATGTTATGATAATGACCCAGGGGGTCTTCTTTTATAGTATCAAGATCTAACTAACTCCCATAGAATTTGGAATATCTTGTCCACATATAACCATCGGTGGTTAGATTTGACTCCACAAAATCCACTCTGTCAATTCATCTCAATGGGACTTGACCCGACCGACTATCCATCCAAATCATAGTCGATTTCAGGGCTGGTTGATCCACCGTCTAACTATCTTCAACTATTGGTCGACTGTCCGATCGACAGGCATGTCGGCTACTCGATCGACAAGCATGTTGGCTACTCGACCAACTGGTGTGGTGTGTTGGTCGATCGCCCAACCGACTATGTCCCGATGTAGGTCGACCTCTTGAACGACTAAACCTAGGAAATATGTGATGAACCACCAATTCTTGACGTTCCAACATGCCCTTGTTTAATCACAAACTAGTGATTTTAATCCTTTGAGAAGTTAGGTTGTTTGTGATTTTCTTTGTAATCTCCATTTAAATACTTGTTCTATGCATTGAATTATTATTACACACCTAAAATTTTAATTCTATGGTTTCAAACACTCATGTGAACTTCATTGAGGATGTCTATGCATTTTTTCTTGAGTAAGTATTGATTAAAGCTTGAACTTTTTTGGTTCAAGGAAATAGTGATTTATTTACTCCAAATCTAAATTATTGCTTAACTCGATCTATTAGGTCACCCATTTTATATCTAAACATAATTTTGATTTCTATTTTAATATCGTTGCAAAGTATCATTGCTATTGTGTTCCATTTATGCATGTAGATATATTTAGATGAATGGTTCCTTTAGGAACTTGCTATCCTAATGAAAACTTTCTTGCATTCTATTCAAATGATCATTTTAAACTTTCCTTCCTAGAGTATTTGATTATGCTATCCTTCCTACAAATGTAATATTTATTATTGTACTTCTTGGAATTATTGTTTGCCTAGATCTCTTGGATGACCCATTTTATATACCAAATAGAGTTTTGATTTATATTTTAACATAGCTACAAAGTTTCTTTGCTACCATATTAGTTTATGCATGTAGATATAGTTAGTTGAATGGTTCTTCTAGTAACTTTCTATGTTAATGACAACTCACATGCATGCTATTTAAATGACCGTATTAATGTTCAATTGATTATTCTATATTTCCAAGAGTATTTGATTCTGCTGGTCTTCCTACAAATGCAATGTAATGTTTGTCATAGTATTTCTTGGAATTAGTTTTGGAAAAGGGTTCAGAGTATTCCCAACTCAACTCCATGTATATTTTGTTGTTTTTTAACAAACCAAACAAATAATTTGAATACTTCTTTAGCTTAAATGTTGGGTTAAGTGAAGAGTTTGTATTCCTATAAAACCACTTGGACACGAATATGTAGTTTTGTCTTATATTTCCTTGGTTGATCACAAACTAGTATTAATATTAATATTAATAGTAATGTATTGATATTAAGTAGTTTCCCTTCTGTGCATTGAATTAATTTTACATCTCTATAATTTTAATTGTATGGTTTGCAAACAATAATGAAAATTCCATTATGCTAGCCTTCCAAGAGTATTTGATTATTCTAGATTTCTTGCAAATGTAGTTTTTTTATGATATCCATTGGACTTGGTTTTGGAAAAGGGTTGGTAGTATACTGAACTCAAAACTGTGCATAATTTTGTGTTTTTTACAACCCCATCAAATGGTTTGAATTCTTTTTTGTTCTTAATATTTGGGCCGATTGGAGTGTTTGCATATCTACAAGCTATTGTTGAACTAGTTTGATGTTATAATCTAGTTTTGTCTTATACCTCATTGGTTGATCACAAGTTATTTATTTCAATCTTTTGAAAATTAGTTTGCTTGTTGTTGGCTTTGCAATCTCAATTCAAACACTTGTTTTTGCATTGAATCAATATTGCGTCATTGAAATTTTAATTGTTTGGCTTCCAAATAGTCATGATAATTCCATTTAGGATTCTTGTCTATTGTTTCTTAAGGACCGAGTATCGATTAAAGCTTGACATTTTATGGTTCAAGGAAATGGTAATTGATTTACTCCAAATCTGAAATATTTCTTCACTTGGTCTGTTAGCTCACACATTTTATATCCCAAAAAGTGTTTTGATCTCTATTTTAACATAGGTACATAATTTAATTAGTTAGGCATTGATGATGCTTGGGAGAGTCAAAGTTGAGTTCCTTTCGAGCTTGGTCATCGGTCTGCATTGTGGATGGTTCTAATGGTGTGGCTCATTTTGTGGAGATGCGAGATGCCTTGTAGCTCAGAGTTAACAAACCTTTTTGGCACTTGCCCAACCATCGTGCATATAATATTAAATTTTCTATAAAATCTTGGATGAATTTTATTGAATTTGTCTGTTCAAAAATTGTTTTGAATTTTCCATTTTTTTGCAAAGAAATTTACATACATTATATTTTTATTGGTTGGTAGATATAGTTTTGACTTTTCTTTTCGTTGTTTGCTTGGAAGATGCAATATTTTTATGAGCGAAAACACTTTCTTGTTTTGAAAATAAATGACAGGCCTACTTTGTACTTTGTTTTTCCGTGTTGTCTATTTCCTTTTGAAAATTATGTTCTCCTTTGGATTTGGATAAGTGCCTTCAAGCATGTAGTTGTTGGGGCATTCTTTCTAGTTATATGCAACTAGAAGCGAAGTGAAAGTGCTTTTACTAACACTAAGCTAGGGTGTTTACTAAGAGCAAGTTCATGCTTCTAGTATGTTAGTTGGGTTGTAACAAAAAAACACAATCTTGCATGCAAGGTAATTCATTATATCTTGGTGTGCTATTACATCATAGTAATTATAGTAATTAGGCAATTAATTGTATTGTAAAAGTTATAGTAATTAATAATTTAGCATCATTCTATAATTAATTGGATTATAATTAAAACCCTAATATGCTTTCATTCATATTGAAGTGAAAGTGCTTTTACTAACATTACGTTGGGGCGTTTACTAAGCCCAACTTTATGATTCTATTATTTTAATTGGGTTGTAATTAAAATCTCTTTGTTTTAATTTTAGGTCTTGAGAGGGATCAACTCTTGCAAGTATGTTTTACAACATGTCACAATTTTAACTTAGAAATTGAGATATTAGTGTATATTTGAACACAAGTGTAATTGAAACGCTAGTCTTGCATATATAATTTTGCAAATTTCGAAGGAGATGAGGGATCAACTCTTATAAGTTAGGAAAATATTTTTTGTGCTTACCCAAATGCCTCTTTCTTTTCTCATGCATCCTTGATTGTAGCTTTTATCTTGAAATCTCTTTAAAAACTCTCTTTCTTCTCCCTCGATAGATTTTATAGACCCTCTTTGTCAAGTTTGTTAAGAAGTTTGTAAAATCCTAAAAGAGTCTTAGAAGATTGTAAGATTGTTTCTACCTTGGTATCAAGGAAAAAAATATGTCAAAGTTATATAAAATTATAACTATAATGTGTCGAAGTGATGCAGGAGAATCGTCGGCAAAGCCCACGTGGAGGGACAACTCAGTGCCATAGCGCGCATTTTTAAAATTAATTGGAATCTAAAAGATGACATTTTTTTGTAGATCTGTTTTGAACGGTTGATTGAAGAAGAGATAAACACTCGAAAGTTGAATGATCGCAAGAGATCTGGGAGTTTTACTCCAAGACTTTAATGTAACGGAGCTAGAGTACTTGTTAACTGTTACTTCGGGAAGATAGGTAGTCAGGGGGAACCCTAGGAACCTTCTTGTATATGTAGATGCATTGTATGCCCGAATGAGGCTGATGGAGAAGTATTGTTATTGAATAGGAAGTAGAATAGTTCTTAGGGAGAGCTTGAGAGAGAGAGCTGAGACTCTGTTGTAGTCCAGCCTGCACATATTGTAATCAGATTTTCATATTAATGAAAAGACAACAATTTTTCCTGCACATTATTGTTTATGTGTTTATGTATGTTGTAGATGTTTGATAGATCTTGTCTGCAGTAGGGAGATATATTTCATTATCTTTGCTGAGTTTGAAATATCATTCTGGATTCTTTAGGCTGTGCAAGGAGTGCACAACAGAACATTGGAGGTTATGTATCCAGTGCAAGGAGTGTGCATCTGAACTCTGTGGAGTCAGAGAAGAATGTGTCAGGAGTGCACACCAGAGTGATAATAACTCAAGGGAAACCTCAAGGTTGTTAAAAACCTTAGAGGTGAACTTGTGCAGAGGAAGAATAGAGAGACAGAGTCACTGAGAACTCTATAGAGCTCTACCGGGCAGGCATCGAGCAAGTGCAAGTGTGCACAAAGAGAACTCTTTATTGAGTTCAAGGAAAAGAGTGTCAAGAAGAAGAAATCATAGAGTTGTTGTATACTCTATAAGCTCTGCAAGCATGCATTAAGAAAAAGTTCTCGGGAAGGCCCAAGAATCCCTTTGAGGAGTAAAGGGACTGAAATGTAGAATTTGAGTAAGCAAAAGCTCAAGAGAGACAATGCAAGTAGGGCGCGTAGAAGTTGACTTATTCCAAGATTCACAAGCTCAGGCAGAGTAGTGCAAGTTTGCACGCAGAGCACAAGTGTGTGCCAGAGTCGACGACAAATCTTCATTTTCAAAGTTCAGGAGGAAAAACAAAGTCGAGACCCTTTCAACCAGTTTCGCAGGAGAAGGTTTAAAGACCAAAACCTTTGAACACTTACAAAATTTCCCAAGTCCGGGAGAACAAAGAAACTCAGGGGGAGGGGCGACAAAAACCGTTAGATCGAGTACAGGAAGAGGTATGGACCATCAAATTAGGGTCCACGACAAAGGAGGAATGTGCGAGGAGAAGAAATAGATCCTAGCCATTGGATTTGAGCGCAAAGGATCGACAGTCGCCGATCAAGGTAAAGTGCACGGGCCTTAAACCTTTGTGTGCACAGGAGAGTGGACTTGCTGAAGTCTCGAAGCGATTAGGGACCGTTCATCATCAAGGGGGACACGCGACAGGAATCTGTTTTCTTTGCGTGAAAGCACTCCGGGAGGAACGAGTGCGTAGGAGTTTGAAACTCCCGAAGCCCGAATAGCTGAAGTAGATAGGAGTCGTAGATCTGTGGGAGGACACACGTTGTTAGATCATGGACTCCAGATAAATCGCTCCAGGAGAAACAAAGCATGGAGAAGTTGAGACTTCCGAAGGCCGAAGTCTCGAAGAGGACCCGAGCCTTTGATTTGAGGAAGACACGTGGCATAAGATATGCCATTTCGGAGAAAGCCACTCCGAAAGAAGAAGGAGGGCATTGAACAAGAACTCCCAATGGCCAGAGATTCAGAGTTCATCTAGTCCATTCGTTCGTTGAGGACAGGCGTCAACAGATATTCCACTTCGGAAGATAGCCACTTCGGGAGGGAGTAGGCACAAGCGTTTGAAACTCCTAGAGCCCGAAGGGCCGAAGAGAACCATAGTTGTTGATCTGTGAGGAACATGCATCGACAGATCGTCGTCTTCGAGTAAAAGCACTCCGGGAGAAGGAGAATAATTTAGAATTGAAACTCCTAAAGCTCGAAAGGAAAAATCGATCATAGTCGTCGATTTGAGAGGAGGATATGCGCCGATAGATTGGGAGATCGAGGAGTGTGTGCTCAAGGAGGATAGAGGTTGCTGATTGGCAGTTGACCAAGGTAGAAAGGGGACAGATTGTAGTCATTGATCAAGAGGCGTCACTGAGATTCAGAGATAAATGGTCACACTTAATTGCGGGGCTAGGAAGTGCTCGAACTTTACAATTCTGAGAGCGGGCCGTAATTAAAACAACGGTATTGGGAAAGGGATATGTGGCGATTGGAGGTGAATTACGGGGATAAAAGAGGTGTGTCTCAAACCACTTTTGGTCACCCTGCAATCACGTGTTTACGTGAGATCATAGTCTAAGGTCATATGAAGGAAAGGACCTAGCGAGGGGAGCTAGTTTCCGTTATTTAATTCTTTAAAGGGACCAGGACAAAGCTTGCGGGTTTGACAGGACCTACAAATTGAAGGAAAGGGGACCTGTGTAAATTGTTCCAGGATCTATTGAAGGCCCGAAAGAGATAATCCAACTCAGTTATTGAATATCCTTGACTGAGAGGTAAACAACCTAGGGGAGAGGAGGGGGGTCTGAATCAAGTGGTATTAGAGCCGATTTTTGCTTTTAGACAACAGACAAAAGAGGAAAGGAGATAAAGGAGATAGTATGATACCATAAAATGGTATTAGAGCTTGATTTTTTCTTGCAGACGACAGACAAAGGTGAGACAGTGAAAGGAGATACTCTGATACCATCAAGTGGTATCAGAGCTGATTTTCGCCTATAGATTTCAAGCGGAGGAGATGAAGGAGTTAGTCTGACTACATCAAGTAGTATCCATAACTGAATTTTTTCTGCAGATTGTAGGCAAAGGTGAGAAGGTGAATAACATAAATGATTTTAGGGGCTAAATTTCGCAAATGGGCTAATTTTCCATGGTTTTTCCCAAAAAATGATTCTGTTATTTTTATTTTTTCAAAAAATGATTCGCCCAAATTCGATAGAATAAAAATATTTTACCTTAAAAATCACAATTTTTTTTATAGAAACTATATAAAATCCTTAGAATATTGAATATTTTTACAAAACTATTGCCAAACATTTTACATTTTGCATATTACGGACTAGTAAGATTAGCCCATGTTTCTACATTTTAATATAAATTTTCATCCTTAAATTCATTCCTGGTGAATAGAGATAATCTGATGACATCAAATGGTATCATAGGTTGAAGCTCACCTGTAGACAACAGGTGAAGAGAGGCAGAGTATTGATGCTCTATGAAGAATGTTGCAAGGTGTGCAGCAAATGGTAGACATCCAGGTGGGCTGAGGTAAGAGGAAGATGGCTACTGAAGGCCATGAGTGTGGTCGAAGAGGAGACCGCCAGTAGAAAAGTAAAGTAGAAATTGACAAGGAGCTCAGGGAGATAAGAGAAAAGATGGAAAATCTAGCATTGAAGATGCAGCAGGAGACAAAGGTACACTGGACATATGAATGGCCTTTGAAGAGGAAAGCGAAGTGGCATGTCCATAAGTTGTTAGCCGGAAGGAAACAACAAGTAATGAGGAAGTGGTTGAAGCATGCTGAAAACCTCAGTGGCATAGAGGAGAAAGTGATTCGCATCTATGAACTAGAGATTGGGAGGAACCTCAGTGATAAGGAGGAGGTGAGATCAGTTAAAGGTCTCATAAAATTCCAGGAGGGCAGAGATGAATTTTCATATTGCCAGGGGGGCAATGAGATGAGATCAGTTGAAGATCTCATAGATTACCAGGAGGGAAGAAGATAAATCCCTGCTTACCAGGTGGGAAAGGAAGGAGAGAGGAGACTATTTGAAGGTCTCATGGAATTAACTGAGAGTTCATATCACTAAGGAGAGCTAGTGGAGGAGGATCAAAAATGCATTTTGATCATTGGGGGAATCCAAATATTCCTGCCAAATAGTCCAACATATTGTACAAGCGTTGCATATGAAGAGGTGGTGCAACAAGAATACAAGAAAGAGGCCATGGGGCCAAATGATTTTAAGGCTAAATGTGCCTCTGATGTAGGTACCACAGAGGAAATACAACCATCAGAGACTTTCAAAGAGGGGGAGAAGGAGCAAACACTAATGTTTGCCCCAACAGAAAAATAGGAGAATTCAGATGAATTACTCACTCAATGGGAGCAAGAGATGAAAATGTTGGAGGATTGGTTGGACAATCCAAAACCAGAAGATGGATGCCAGAAGAAATTCACACAGATTGAAGGAGAAGAGCATTCAACAAAATTGCTCAAAAATTTCAGCCCAGGAGCTGAACAGGAGATGATTGTAGAATTGGAGCCTGCAGCAAAAGAGGAACAAGACAACAAAGATTTTGCTGAGATGTATGAGGAACTGGAAGCTCTGGAGAGAAGGGTAAATATGCAGAGTAGGCATCTCCAACAGGTCAAATTAGAAATAGGTGGAGGAGCATACAAACCTGGGGAGAAGCTGGGGGAAGTTGGAGTTGAACGAACACAAGAGGAGATGACATAAGTCAACCTGTCAAAGGAGGAAGATGAGCAACAACTCAATGGTGAGATTGTAGAACTGGAGTCTGCAACAGAATGGACAGCTAGTGCCACAGAAGATGAAGATAACATGAAGGCTCAGATTGATCAGAATGGTAAAAAGGAGAAATAACACACATTTCAATGTGCCCAAGAGATGGAGAAACAAGAGCATTCAGTGGAATTGCTCCAAAATTTCAGCCAAGGAGATGAACATGAGGCAACTGTAGAATTGGGATCTACAGCAGGGGGAGAAGAGAATTCAGAGGAATGTCTTAAATTTTTCAGTCAGGAAGCTGAGAAAGAGATAACTGTAGAATGTGAACCTACAATAGAGGAGGAAGCAACAGATAGCACGGATCTTGTTGATCTGTGTGAAAAGATGGAGGCCCTGGAGAGAAGGGTAAAGATGCAAAGGCATCTTATCCAACAAGATAAGTTGGAATTGATGGAGAGAAGATGCAATGGAGCATACTACAGGAGGAAATCTAGCTAGTGGACCAACTGAGCAAAGAAATAGAGGAGATAAAGATATTGATGCTAGAAGAAGCACAAGAAGCAGTCATCAGAGAAGTATGGGATAGAAGAGAACCTACAAGAACAAAAAGGCAGAAGAAGAAGCAAGGAAAAGGAGCAGATGAATAGATCCAACATAAAGTATGGGACCCTAGAAGGTCTCCACAACATGGAAGAGAGAGCCATGAGCAGGAGATCATGATTTTCCTAGTAGTGGAGTATGATGCAGGAGCATCATCAGCAAAGCCCACGTGGAGGGACAACTCAGCGCCATAGCACGCCTTTTTAAAATTAATTGGAATCTAAAAGCTGACATTTTTCTGTAGATCCATTTTGAACGGATGATTGAAGAAGAGATAAACACTCAGAAGTTGAATGATCGCAAGAGATCTGGTAGTTTCACTCCCAGACTTTAATGTAACGGAGATGGAGTAGTTGTTAGTTGTTACTTTGGGAATATAGGTAGTCGGGGGGAACCCTAGGAACCTTCTTGTATATGTAGATGCATTATATGGCCGAATGAGGCTGATGGAGAAGTATTGTTATTGAATAGGAAGTAGAATAGTTCTTAGAGAGAGATGAAACTCTGTTGTAGTCAAGCCTGCACATATTGAAATCAAATTTTCATATTAATGAAAAGACAACAATTTTTCCTGTACATTATTGTTTATGTGTTTATGTATGTTGTAGATGTATGATAGATTTCATTTGCAGTAGGGAGATAGATTTCATTATCTTTGTTGAGTTTGAAGTATCATTCTGGATTCTTTAGGTTGTGCAAGGAGTGCACAACAGAACATTGGAGGTTCTGTAGCCAACGCAAGGAGTGTGCATCTGAACTTTGTGGAGTCAGAGAAGAATGTGCCAGGAGGGCACACCAGAGTGATAATAACTCAAGGGAAACCTCAAGGTTATTGAATACCTTAGAGGAGAAGTTGTGCAGAGGAAAAACAAAGAGACATAGTCACTGAGAACTCTGTAGAGCTCTTCCAAGTAGGAATGGAGTAGGTGTAAGTGTGCACAAAGAGAGCTCTCTGTCTGGTTCAAGGAGAAGAGTGTCAAGAAGAAGACACCCAAAGAGTTGTTGAATACTCTATAAGCTCTGCAAGCGTGCATTGAGAAAAAGTTGTCGAGAAGGCCCAAGAACCCCTTTGAGGAGTAAAGGGACTGAAACGTAGAACTTGAGTAAGAAAAAGCTCAAGAGATACAGTGCAAGGAGTGCACATAGAATTGGACTTATTCCAAGATTCACAAGCTCAGGAGGAGTAGTGCAAGTTTGCACGTAGAGCGCAAGTGTGCACCAGAGTCTAGGACAAATCTTCATTTTCAAAGCTCAGGAGGAAAAACAGAGTCGAGACCCTTTCAACCGGCTTCGTAGGAGAAGGTTCAAAGACCAAAACCTTTGAACACTTAGAAAATTTCCCAAGTCCGGGAGAACAAATAAACTCAGGAGGAGGAGCGACAACAACCATCAGATCGACTGCAGGAAGAGGTCTGGACCATCAGATCAGGGTCTAGGACGAAGGAGGAACGTATGAGGAGAAGAAATAGATCCTAGTCATTGGATCTGAGTGCAGAGGATCGATAGTTGTCCGATCAAGGTAAATTGCACGAGCCTTAACCCTTTGTGTGAACAGGAGAGCGAACTTTCCAAAGTCTCAAAGTCCCAAAGCGATTAGGGACTGTTCATCGTCAAGGGGAACACATGGCATAAATCTGTTGTCTTCCGGTGAAATCACTCTAGGAGGAATGAGTGCCTAAGAGTTTGAAACTCCCTAAGCCTGAATAGTCGAAGTAGCTGGGAGTCGTCGATCTACAGGAGGACACGCGTCACTAGATCGTGGACTCAGGATAAATTGCTTCGGGAGAAACAGAGCATGGCGAAATTGAGACTTCCGAAGTCCAAAGTCTCGAAGAGGATGGGGGCCTTTGATTTGAGGAAGACACATGGTAGAAGATTTTCCATTTCAGAGAAAGCTACTCCAGAAGAAGAAGGAGGGCGTTGAACAAGAAATCCCGATGGTTGAAGAGCCGGAGTTCATCTGGGTCGTTCGTTCGTTGAGAACAGGCATCAACAGATCTTCCACTTCGGAAGATAGCCACTTCGGGAGGGAGTAGGCACAGGAGTTTGAAACTCTCGAAGCCTGAAGGGACGAATAGAACCATAGTCATTGATCTGTGAGGAACACGCGTCGATAGATCGTCGTCTTCGGGTAAAAGAACTCTGGGAGAAGGAGAAGAGTTTAGAATTGAAACTCCCAAGGCTCGAAAGGTGAAATTGATCGTAGTCGTCGATTTGAGAGGAGGACACACACCGATAGATTGGGATATCGGGGAGCGCGTGCTCAAGGAGGACATAGGTCGTTGAGTGGCAGTTGACCAAGGAGGAAAGAGGACAAATTGTAGCCGTTGATCAAGAGGCATTGCCGAGATTCAGAGATCAACGACCACGCTTAATTACGGGGCTAGGAAGTGCTCAGACTTTAAAATTCTGAGAGCGGGCCGTAATTGAAACTACATTATTGGGAAAGGGATACATGGTGATTGGAGGTGAATTGCCGAGGGGAAAGCGGTGTGGTCTCAAACCACTTTTGGTTGCCTCGCAATCATGTGTTTACGTGAGATCATAGTTTGAGGTCATATGAAGGAAAGGACCTAGTGTGGGGAGCTAACGTCCGTTATTTAATTGTTCAAAGGGGCTAGGACAAAGCCTGCGGGTTTGACATGACCTGCAAATTGAAGGAAAGGGGACCTGCGTAAATTGATCTAGGGTCAATTGAAGGCCCGAAAGAGATAATCCAGCTCATTTATTGAATATCCTTAACCGAGAGTTCAACAACCCTGAGGAGAGGAGGGGGGTCTGCATCATGAAGAGGAAGAACAAAATGTTGAAAACGAGTATTGGTCTTTATAAATAGACCAAGATACTCATAGTAAGCTAGAAATACTTTTATGCATGTGCAACCCAAGAATTTTCCTTGGGAGTTTGCCATGTTTTTAAGACTAAATAATTATTTGAGTTGCTTTTCAACATAAATCCATAATTCAACATTTTTAATTATTTTGCAATATTGAGCTAGAGCCAAAACATAAGCAAGTTTGAACAAATATGCACAAAAAATAAATGAACGACGAAAATAAAGGTGGATGTTTACTAAGACCAAGTTTATGCTTACAATATTTTAACTGGACTGTAATTAAAACCCCAATCTTTTATATACAAGTTTGTCTTATTCAAAGGAGACAAGGGATCAACTCTATAAGTATGTCTTGAAACATGTCACAATTTTAGCTGAGAAATTGAGATATTAGTATACAAGTCTAATTGAAACCCTAGTTTTATATGTACAACTTTGCATTGTTTAAAGGAAATGAGTGATCAACTCTTATAATTTAAGAAGCTATTTTGGTTCTTACACAAAGGTCTCTTTCTCTTCTCCAACCTTGATTGCAGTTTTTATCATTAAACTCTAGTAGACCTCTCTTTGACTTGAATATAAATGTTGTCTTAAAAGTCATCAACTAGACTCCTTACCAACCGCTTTAGTTATTTTCTTACTTTTCCTTTATGTTGCACTTGCTAGAGTCTCTGGTAGTTGAAATAATATACTCTTTTTTCTTTTTTTAAGGAAAGATTTTAGGTGCATAGTCCTTTTTTCATTAGTATAAGATATATATATATATATTCTAAGCAAATATTTTAGGTGCATAGTCCTTTTTTCATTAGTATAAGATATTCAAGTAGAACAAATGAAAAAGTGAACCTTTCTTTCTCATTCTTTGATCTCTTTTTTTGGGATTGATGTATGTATTTCCTAATTATTTGGTAATTATTGTGATTGCCTCTAGACTTAGTGGCTTCGATGTATCAATTGTCTAGTTTGTTGATGCCAAAATTAATTATGGAAAAAAATTCTCCAAGGACGTTGTTATGGGATGGAAAAATAGAAGATTTGTCTTTTCATTGGTCAAATGAGATAAACTTTGTTTTCCTAATAAATAAGAGGGATTAAGAGTAAATAAGCCTTCTTTTTAGAAAAAATCTAAAAATCCTTTTAGCCAAATTGGATTTAAAGATTAAGATTTATATATATATAATTCCATGGAAAAATAGAAGATTTTTCTTTTCATTGATCAAATGAGATAAACTTTGTCTTCCTAAGAAATAATAATAAGAGGGATGGGGAGTAAATAAGCCTTCTTTTTAGAAAAAATCCCCTTTAACCAAATTGGTTTCAAAGATTAAGATATATATATAATTCTATGAATGTAAACATTTTTTTATAATATATTATAAATGAAAAATTCCAACTAGAAAAATTTGAAACGAAAATAATCAAAAGTCATTTAAGTTGTATTCATTGCATGCCAAAGGAAGAAACAATCTCACATTCTCATCTCGTGCCCTTTATTATATTACGACCTAGGTAATTATTCTTTTTTTTTTGTTTGTTAATTTGTGCAGGACCTGCGATTAACCTGTGGCTTGAGAAACCGCGACTCAGGGGCATCTAAGCCGTCAAAATCACCTGGGGATCGCACCCGGCCTGAGCCACACCAACCCTTAACATGGTTGGATTTTTTGTCCCCGAGGTTTCGAACCGGTGACTTTAACATCACGGAGTGGCTTAACAACACACTCCGTCACCGACTGTCCTACACCTCGGGGACGACCTAGGTAATTATTCTTACTATTAGAAGTAATGTTAAATACATCCTCGTTTAACTCATGTTCTTCATTTTTTATAAGTAGGAACACCCTTTACTCCAAATGTTTATGAAAAAAAATGTTTTTTGAAAAAAGTATGAAGACTTTTCTCACGATAAAAAGATTAAGAGTTTTTCTTAATGAAATATTATTTTCTTTCAAGATTTAGGTAAATTAATGTTAGTATGGCAAGAATAAACAAGTTAAATCTTTGGTCACTTTCATGATCAAAATTACACATCTTTTTGTTAAACATTTCATGGAGTTGATGAGAATGTAGTCTTTAGAATGGAAAAAATCCAATATTAATTTTGTTTTTCAATCTAGATATTAAAACAAAAAACCTAAAAATATAAGCAAGTTTGAATATATATATATATATATATATATATATATATATATATATAAAACAAGAAAGTTAAAAAATATATTCCTTGAATCCTTGTCATTTTTCTTTAGCAAAAGTTTCAATCTTACAACCCCCCAAACCACCACCAAAATAGTAGTGCCACCATAGGACCAAGCCTCAACCCAATGTATACAAAGCACCACAAGCACATTGGAAGCAAGTTGACTTGTAGAGATCCAACAACCAAACTAGAAGGACCATTGAATGCAAGAATAAATAGACTAAATGCCAAGTAGGCTAGATGGAAAAAAACAACATTGAAACAAAATAAACAAGTTCAAATATATATGCCCTAAATATTCATCATTTTTCTTTCCCTGCAACTTTGAACTTGTAACCCTTGTAAATGAAAGAATATGGGTGTAAATGGAAGTGTCAATGGTTTATGGATCAAATCTTGTAAGTATGTTTAAGTGTATGTCACAATTTTTACTTAGAAATTGAGATACTAATATATATTTGAACACAAGTTTACTTGAAATGTTAGTATTCCATATG
>ML802155.1:151730-174104 GCA_009831015.1 Picea engelmannii | reverse complement strand
GGGCTATGCGATGCGGTGTTTCATTGACTGAACCTGAAGGTTGGTTGGGAGGCCTGTTTCCCGAAAGAGTAGGCTCATGCTTGCCGTTATATGGGGCCTGACCAATCTCTGTACCCTGAGATTCTCTGTCTGATAGACGCATGCATTCCCAGATCTTGGTTGATACAACGAGGTATACGAAGTATTTGGGCTTCGAATGCCAATGCATTATGAACCATTGGGATTTTGACTCTATCCATGGCTGAAACCGCTTTCCTAAGTAGGAGGCAAGCTCTATTCATAGCTTAATGAGGGACTGCAATGACCTATATTTACATGTACCTATATCTTTTCCCTCCCCCTTGGTATGATATTAAAAACATTGGTTTTAGATAGAAAGTTTTTAAATGATTGAATATCTTTGAAACATAAATGTTCTTTGTTTATGTGTGCATAGAGTCTCATTCAAGTATATTACTTCAATAATATTGTAGAGACTCGTTTTTTTTATGTGCCCTATCAAATAATTTGATAATTCATCCATGTGAAGATTCTTTTTTCTCTAAATCTTGGCCGTTGCAAAGATTTTTTGTTTCACTAGTTCTTATGCCTCTTGTGTTGTTGTTCTCCATTTGCATTTTTCAAATTTGAAATAAACTTATTTTTTTATAAGAAAATGTCTATTCATCTATTGTGATAAACATCATTATTATTATTATTAAACAAGGTTTTTTGGGTTTTATAGTTATTAAATTGTACTCTTAATGTGCAAGATTGCAACAAATTTGTAGTTTTCATGGATGTTGAAATTCATTTAATTCAATAACTAGGCTAGTTCGTAGTTAATAAGTTGTAGGATAACTAATAATTTTTTTTAGGGTTGGATTATGGTCTACAATTGAAGATGCTAGAGTTGATGCTGATGATGCCTCCTTTGGACGACACACTCGAAGTCAGAAGCAACATGGAAGAATTTCCCCAATGACTCATGTTCTTGAAACCTCTGATCTTATTTCCTACTCATATGCCGAAGGTAGACCTGAATGGGAATGGGAAATGGAGACTGAAATTGATTCCTTATCGAAGAATCAAACCTAGGGCTTGGTTCCCCAATCACATGGAAATAACATTGTGAAGTGTCGATGGGTCTACCAGACCAAATTTACCTCTACAGGTGTTGTTGAGCGACATAGATCACACCTCGTCAGGAAGGTATTTTCTCAACGAGAAGGCATTGACTACAATGAAACCTTTTCCCCCATTGCAAAGATGAACTATGTTTGCTTGATTCTTTCCCTCGCTGCTCACTTTGGATGGCAGATTCATCATATGGATGTGAAGAGTGTCTTTCTTCACAGAGACCTATCTAAATAAATTTACATGGAACATCCACTTGGCTTTGTGATAGATTCCAATTTGGTATGTCGACTCAAGAAGTTGCTTTATGTTTTGAAGTAGGCTCCCTAGGAATGGCACAATGAGATCGACAATTTCTTGCTTAGGCTTGGTTTCAAGTGGTGTGAATATGATCACAAACTGTATGTTGTCCACTCCAATGGAGACACTTTGATTGTTGTTGTATATGTTTATGATTTAATCATTACTAGCAATAATAATGCTCTCATATTTAGATTGAAGAAATAACTTGTTGACTCCTTTGATATGACAGATCTTTAGCATTCTATATTATTTTTTGAGTCTTCAAGTATTACCATTGTGTGATGGTTTTTTCATTTCTCAGTCTAAATATGTAATGTATATGTTGACACATTTTAATATGTTTTATTGCAAGCCCGATGCCAGTCCCTTTTAGTCTAGAATGAAGCTTACTAAAACCTGTCCAACACCTGTTGTCGATGCTACTCTCTATCAATAATTGGTCAACAATATTAATGATCTTACTCATAGTCAAACTAATATATGTTCAAATATTGAACAATACTAAGAGAGGGGTGAATCAATATTTCTTCTTCTTTTAAATTTTTAACAATTATTAATTAAAAAATTAATTAATCATAGCAATTGATCAACAAGAATGTACTGAATATAGAAATTTAAATATAAAAATAACAAGTACAAGTTAAAATTGTGTGAGAGAAACCAATATATCTTCTTTTGAGCACCAAATCAAGGAGACACCAATCCCCTGGTTTTATAGAACCAACTCTAGGAAGCACCAACTCCCTTGTTTTAGAGCACCAACTCTAGGAAGAACCAATTCCCCTGGGAAACAGACTTTAACTTACAAAGGAATATAATCCTTCCGAGATCCTCCCTACCACCCTCAGTGCATAAAATGTTTACAATTTATTTCTTGGACTCTGCTCCTTCTTCGATCTTCTAATGTAGATTGCAGAGACACTTTTATCCTTACCATTTTTCTTTGTTTATATAGTCTCTCAAGAGGTATATGATATTGAAACAACGTGTCTTTTTGTAAAAGAGAAAATGAACCAATGTGTCTTTTAAATAATAAAACATTGCACCTCTTCATTTAATTAACACAAATGCTGACTTTTTTGTTTATTAATGTATTTTAATTTACAAAGGAGTCCAAATCAGACACCAAGTTTCGTACAAATATTCTGGAGCGAAGGAAATGAATTTTAAAATTCTACGATATGGGTTTTATGCAAAACATTCCCAATTAGATGACACATGAATAGTTTCCCCTGAACATGTGCAGGGTGGATGGTACAAGAGATTCTTTGAAGGAAAATTATTGATATTTTTATACTAGATCCTTGACACATGTTGTATTCTATTGAAGCACCATATTTGACCCTTTCTTCTTGTATTTAGAGCACAATAACTTCTTTTTGAGGTTCCATTGTAAAGGTCTTCCAATGATATCTTCATGGAGTGAACTAGCCCTTCACTTCTGTTCAATTACCTCTTCTGTGAATGGATGCCGGTAACATAATTCAACATAAACTTTTGCTAGGATATTGATATGAATACATAAACATTAATCAAATTCTCAGTGACCGTACTTATCCTCTTTCCATCAATGCTAACAACATACACTATGTCCAATATTGATCATATTGGTCTCCTTTGACACCAATGTCAATACCATGTTCAACATTCTCCCCCTTTGGCATGGATGGAAAAACAGTAAAAACCCCTTATTTCTTAATTGGGTTTTACTGTTTCTCCTCCCGCTTTGACCACAATGACAGAAGGGATGTTTTTTTTTTGTCCCCCTGAGGTTATACTCCCCTTGTCCATGTACTCCTCCTCTGATTAAACCATTGCAATTCAATTAGATATGGAGATTACCCCCAATTTCTATCTAAGGTATTCAAAAGTTCTCCTAGGTAAAGGTTTTGTGAACTTATCTACAATATGTTCTTTAGTATCCACATATTCCACTTTAACAACTTTTTGAGAGACCTGATCCCTTAAAAAATTAAATTTGATTGGGATATGCTTGGTTTTTTAGTGCATGACAAGATTCTTATAAAGGTTTATGACACTGGTATTTTCATAGTTAATAAGAATTGGATGATCATACTTTACCTATAGGTATTCAAGGGTTTGTTTCATCCAAATTACTTGAGTTCAACAAGTGGTAGCAACAATATATTCAACTTTTTTTGTTAACATTGATATAGATGTTTGCTTCTTAATTAGCCATGATACTAGACACTTTCCTAGGAATAATGCTCCTCCATTGGTTCTCTTCCTATCATCGACACTACCAGACCAATCTACATTAGTATATGCATTTAATGTAAAATATTTTATTTTTGGATACCATAATCCAAAATCCAAGGTAGCTCTTAGATATCTGAATATCCTTTTTACTGCCTTCAAATGAGTCTCTTTAGGTGTAGACTAAAATATGTCTATTAGTCTTACAACTTGTATGATATTGGGTCTTGTTGATGTTGCATATAATAGGCTACCAACCATTGATCTATACATGGTTTGGTCTACCTTTGGTGAATCATCATCTAATCTTAGTTTCCATCCTATAACCATGAGAGTGCTCATAGGTTTGCAATCCTCCATTTGAAATTTCTTTAGCATTTCTTTGATATATTTGGTTTGGGATATGAATATCCCTTTGTATATTTGAGTAACTTGTAAAACCAAGAAGAAAGTTAGTTCGTCGAGCATATACATCTCAAATTATTTCTGCATTTTTGTAGAAAATTGTTTGCTCAATATAGTCAAATTGCTTCCAAAAATGATATCATCAACATATACCACAACAACAATCATATTTTTCTCTTCAATTTTGATATATAGGTTGTTTTCAGTAGTCCCTCTCTTGTATCCTTGTTGTTGTAGATAGTTATCAATCCTTGAGAACCATGCTTTGGGAGCTTGTTTAAGACCATACAAAGCCTTTTTTAGTTTGCATACATAATCCTTATTTTTTGTCAACTTAAATCCTACAGGTTTTTCTAAATAGACTTTGTCCTCTAAGGTTCCATTTAGAAATGTTGAATTGACATCCATCTGATAGATTTTGAAGTTTTTGAAGCATGCAAATGACAAAAACATTTTGATAGCTTCTAATCTTTCTAATGGGGAAAATGTCTCCTCAAAGTCAATTCCTTCAACTTGGGCATATCCCTTGCATACTAATCTCGATTTATTCTTTATAATATTTCCATTTTCACTAAGTTTATTCTTCAAAATCCATTTGGTTCCTTTTTGTCTTATGGTCTTGGGACCAGTTCTCAGGTCTATTTTTTCTCTATTTGCTCAAGTTATTCATTCATTGATTTTATCCAATCTTCATTCTTGCTGGCTTCTAAAAATGATTTGGGTTCTATCAGTGAAAGAATTTCCTGTTCTGATTCAAATGTAATTTTTCTTCTAGTTTCTACTCATGTAATTTTTTCCCCTATGATTTGGCTTTGAGGGTGATTCTTTTGAACTCTTTTTGATGGATCTTTTGGCAAGGGTGTTTCTTCCTCATCTTTTTCTTCATCAGTTTGTGGTTCATTATATTTTAGTTATTCAAAATCTTTTTCATTTTGTGATTCACCATCTTCTTAATTATGTGATTCACAATCTTCTTCATCATCACTAGTTCTTCTCCATTCATCAATTTTTTATTTATCTTGAGATTTGATTTTTCTCAATTTTAGATCATCTACTTTTACATTTTCACTTTCCATTATTTTGTGCAATCTTATATTATAGCATCTATAAGCCTTTTTTTTCCAATTAACCAATAAGTATCCCCTCATCTGATCTAGAATCAATTTTTCCTAGGTTATCATCATCCCTCTTAATATAACATTTGCTCCCAAAGTGATCAAGGATCTTTTCATCAAAGTGACTTATAAAGAATAGTATTAAATGAGCATAAATTAAAGTGCACCATAAAGAAGGAAAAGATCAATAATGAAGGGAGATAAGCATCAAACATGAACACAAAAACTTGATAATGGAGTTCATCCTTGGTGGACTACATCTTCGGGTCCTGCTCTCAAATGGATAGGCCTTTTTATTAACTCAACAAAATAATTTGGAAAAATACATAAGTATGCCTCATTCTGGAATTAAGTCGCACAAGATTTGTTCAAATAAGAAAATAGACAACACCATTGAATTTGTGGCGTCGAATTACCCAAAAATGGCTATCTCCACGCTTCAATCTGACTCTAGCACTCCCAGGCCCATGAGAAAACTCGTGTCGATTTCCGTGCCTACAACCTGCAATTAATTCTCTGTACTTCATCTCGAAAATCATCCCGACCATACCTTCGAGTGCCCTCCCCTCGTCCATGGGGAAACTCAAAATTTAAGTGAAATTTTGGGTGGACTAACCAATGGAGTTCATTGGCCCAACGGTTGGCAGATGTTATTGTAAGGCATTTCGATAGGGTGAGGTCTCGGGGTTGAGCCCGTGGGCCTCCCCTTTTGGGCTTATAGTTATAACAATATATATATGGATTGGAACCACTACCAAGTTTGGATTTGTTGCTTATATTTGTTGGAGTTTTAGTTTGGCCAGTAGATGTGGCGGGCCTTCGCCAGATTTGGTGGGCCTGTTTTTTTTGTTTGTTTTGGAAATTCAGTTTCGGGCCCTAATTAGGCCCACTGCCACGTGGAAGCCCATGACTAGGCCACGTGGCATCCAATCATTGTCCCACTCCATCCACTTGCACATTCATCCTGCCACGTTCTGTACAGTCTGCCATGTGGTTGTACGAACTACTACTTGGCACTTCCTCATTGGTCCACATGTTGACCCGAAAATATCGAAAACGAGTGACACGTGGTAGCCTTTGGTGCTTCCATGTCACCGTGGTGATGTCAGCATGACATGTGTCACCCTCTGTGTGTGCCACATATACTGTACATACACTGACGTGATCTGTATGATGTTGACGTCACCAGTATGGATACTGACTCATCCCTGCTAATTGGGCTAGGTTGACCAAAACTTTGACCGCGAATATATTTTGATCTGTAACTTTGTTTGACTATACGTTTATGCCATTGGAAATATTGTGATGTGCTCTTCGGGATGATTCCAATTTCGTTGAGTTTTGAAGACTTTGAATTTTTTCCCTTTCTTTGTCTATTGAAGCCATTTTGAGCTTCCTAAGTTTCTTTTGTGAATTCTGAGTTGTTCTTAATCTTCTCTATATCCTTTTTGGATCATGCCTTCCCACTGAGATATTTTTGGACCACCAAAATATTTCATCAATCAACAGATAAGTGAGGGAAGAGTTCCCTCACCTTTTCCTTCTCAATCCACTTTTCCTTGCTTGGATGTGTGCACTTTAAGCCTACTCAAAGATAATCAACATCACCCCTGAGTGAAGTCCTCGTCCTTCTGTCCAGGATTATATCTTCCTTTAACTCATCCAAGTACTCAGGAGAAAACTTATCAACTGAAGGTATTGAAACTTCCTCACCCCGATCCATGATCATGGGAGGCTCAAAAAGTTTCAAGTTCTCCACATTTACAACTGAGTAGATCTGCATATAAGGTGGAAGATCTAGACAAAAAACATTGGTACCACTTTTATCCAAAATAGTGAAGGGTCCATAGCGGGTGGGCTTGAGTTTCTTGCCTTCACCTTTCAATATTTCCTTGCTGATGTGAGGCCATACCTGGTCTCCAACCTGGAACTGATGATCAACCCTGTGTTTGTCATGCCAAGATTTATATTGTGCTTGACTTTTCTCCAATTGTTCCCTGACTTATTGATGTACCTACTAGATCCTCTGGATGAACTTCCAGACTTTGTATTCATTTCTCTCTTCATTTGAATAGGCATATCTCCCATACATCAGGTCCAAAGGAACCTTAGGTAAATACCTAAAACATGTCTCAAAAGGAGAACACTAAGTGGAAGAATGTAAGGCTCGGTTGTAAGCATGATGTACATAAGGTATCTGTTCATCCCATAACTTGGGATGCTTGTTGCAGTAGCCTTGAAGAAAAAGTACCACTGTTTGGTTAAGAACCTTTGTCTGTCTGTCAACATGTGGATGGAAATAAGTTCTCCTCTTCAACTTGGTGTCCATCATTCTCCAAAAACTTGTTCATAAATCCCTAAGGAATCGAGTATCTCGATCCAAGATAATGGATGTGGGTAACCCAAAGTGAACCCAAACATACTGAAAGAAGAAATTAACAGTCTTCTTAGTAGTGATTTGCTTTTTACATGGCATTAAGATACACACATTGCTGAACCTATCCACTACAACATACAAATAGTCATGACCCCTTTTCGACATTGGTAAACCCCCTACAAAATCCATAGAGATACTTTCCCATGGATGGTATGGAACAGGCAGTGGTGAGTATAGCCCCAATTTTCTATTAGTGGGCTTACAAGTAGAACACATCACACACCATTTTACATATTTAGTTACAATTTCTTTCATCTGAGGCCAGTAACAAAACCTTTGCAGATGAGCCATAAAATTTCATACCCCAAAATTTCCAGACACAAGAGAAGTGTGAGATTCTCGTATTACATGGACTCATTCACTTATAGGAATACATATCTTTACAAGATGGTAGAGTATTTTTCCCTGCAGACAATAGTTCTCTACCTGTGCACCATGGGTTAGCTTCTCATATACTTCTTTAAAATCTTCATCAATGGCATATTGTTCCACATAGCTATCATGAGATAAAGAAGCATTCTTCAAAATAATAGAAGAAACAATAGGAGGTCTAGAAAGAATATTAGCTACCTTGTTACTCGTACCATTTTTTTATTTGATTACCAAATGAAATTGTTGGAGGAAACCCATCCATCTGTAATGTCGATATTGTTGTAGTTTGGTATGTGCTTGGAGATATTGTAAGGGTTGATGATCTGTATGTATGATTTTTTCCTTCCCTAACAAGTAGTGCTTCCATTTCTTTATGCTTTGAACTAATGCATACAACTCTTTATCATATGTAGGATAGTTAAAAACAACTTGGTTAACATTTTCAGAGTGTTAACACATAGGCTTACGATATTGCATCAATACTGCACCCATGGCATGTCCACTAGTATCTGTCTCGATCTCAAAGGGTTGTTGAAGATTCGACAGTGCTAATACTGGTGCAGTACTGATATTTTCCTTCAAAATGTCAAAATCTTTTTGTTGCTTTCCTCCCCACTGAAAAGTGTTCTTCACACTGGTTAAGGCATGTAAAGGATTTTCTATAAAGGAGAAGTTTGAAATGAATCCCTCCAATACTGGACTGCACCTAAGAAGCTTTGCATTTCAGTTACACTTTTGGGCTCGGGCCAATTTACAATTACATCAATCTTGGAAGGATCAATTTTCAATTGTCCTCCTCCTACAATATGACCTAAGTACACAAGTGTAGTTTTTCCAAATTCACATTTGGACAATTTTACATACAAATTTTCCCTTTTCAAAGTATCCAATACTTGATTTACATGCATTACATGTTCATCCCAAGTCCGTCTAAATATAAGAATGTCGTTTAAATACACAATCACAAAATCATATAGAAATGGCCTAAATACATCATTCATCACACACATGAAGGTTGTCGGAGCATTACAAATCCCAAATGACATAACTAACCACTCAAACAATCCCTGTTTGGTTTTAAGGATGTCTTCCATGCATCATGTTCTGTAGCCCTGATCTGATGGTATCCACTGCGCAAATCCAACTTAGTGAAATAAACAACATTCTTTAATTGATCAAGTAAATCATCTATACGAGGAAGATTGTGTCGATTTTTCACCGTGATTTTATATAAGGCCCATTAATCGACACACATTTTCCATGTGCCATATTTCTTTGGAACCATCACGATCAAAGAACGATAAGGAGATGAGATGATCCTGATGACCCCTTGATCCAATAAGCCTTGTACATGCTTCTTGATCTCTGTCATCTCTACAATTGATGTCCTGTACATGCCCACATTAGGAAGAGGAGAATCCTGTTGAATATGTATTTCATGTTGGATTTCCCTCTTAGAAGGTAATCCATCTGGATCCTGAAAAATATCATCATACTTAGCAACAATATGAATTAATTCTTTCTTATGATAAATATCACAACCTTGGAAAGTGTCGGATGTTCTGACATCTTTCTCCCTTAGGGCCATGAGTACATATCTCTTATTAGTGTTTATGAGTCTCTTCATTTGTCTTTCACTAAAAAGTGTTGTGTTTACCCTCATGTTGTGGGATCTAACAATATATTCTACTCCCCCCGTTAGTAAGGTGATATTTTTTCTCATGACTAAAGAAGATTGATTTTCTATCATAAATATAAGGACTCCCCAACACTATGCAACATATATCAAGTGATACAACATCCAAATCCACTTCATCAATTAACTTTGAAGCAATGACAAATCTGACCCTGCATTGCTTGGTGACATTAAGTTTTGCTTTATCAAATACCCAACCAAGAGGATAAGGCTTTGGATGTGGTTTAGTTTCAAGACCCATATTTTTGATAAGTTCTTCAGATATTAAGTTTACTTGGGAACCCAAATCAAACAATGTATCTATCTTAGTGTGTTTAGATACAAATCTTATATGAAATAATTCGTTCCTCTTTCTTTCATCATCATGAGATTCATTTTTGGAATTTGAACTAGCATGAAGGGAATCTTTACCTTGTACTCCAACCGTTGTGATCTTTCACTTGTCTCCTGAATCGGAACCAAGATCTTGTTGTAATGTAGCAACAATATTTGTCTTCCCCTTTCCACTGAGCTGCTTTAGTCTCTTCTCTGGATGTAGTTTCCAACTGTGTTCATCATCGTGACCACTTTTCTTGCAATGAGTCCAAGATGGTTTTCCTTCTTCTCTCTTTATAGTGGCGGTCTTTTTGTCCTTCCTTTTAAACTTCTTAAACTGCTTATGTGGGAGATTGGAAGGTTTCTTTGTGGGATATTCTTGAACATGCTTTCCCATGTTCTCAAGGTGAGTGGCTTTCACACAAACTTCATCAAGATTGGTGGGGTTAAACAATAGCAAAGTATGACGAATATAACTGTGAAGTGCACCAATATACTTCATCAAATTTTCATAAGAATCCAAAGGAATGTTTAATGCAAGAGCTTTCTTCCTAAATTCTTCCATAAAACTTTATACAGTTTGACCTTTACTTTGTCTTAAAGTTTTCCATTCCATCATTGTTTTATGTAAATAACCCAATGGATAAAATTGCTTCCTTATCGCTGATTTGAATTCCGACCATGAGGAAAGAAGATTACCACACTTACTTCTATCCTAAATTTTTATCTCCCACCATACGAGAGCGGTGCATTCCAACTGAAGAGAAGCCAATTGCACTTTAACTTCCTCTTCATCAATCTATTGAACACAAAAATATACTTCAACCTGTCGGATCCAATTATCTAGCTTTTCAGGTTTAACATCTCCATTAAACATAGGTAAATCAAATTTTACATCAATATTTAATAATCGTTTCTTAAAATAATCTTTATGTCTAGAATGATGAGAATGCTCAGAGGAAGAAGAGATAGAACTTGATGGTGAAGATGGAGGCTTAGGAGGGTCTCCTCCAGCCCCGTGATTTACTGAAGAATTATCATCATCTTGTGCTTCATTTTTCTTCCATTTATTCTTCATCCTCTTCTCGTAGTCTCCATACATTCGCTTGACCATTTATTACATGTGATAAAATACCATATGGATCTTTTTCTCATGTTCATCACACTTGTCCTCTTCTGCCATTTTCTTCCTTCGAGATGCACGACCAAATTCAGGATTGTAATTATTAAGATTTCCTTCACCCTGCTTATGCTTGGACCTACTAAGCATTCACACTCAAAAATTCAAGTCAAATATGATTTCTTTGATACCAACATGATCCATGATCTTTTCATTGAAGTGACTTATAAATAATTTTATTAAATGAGCATAAATTAAAGTGCACCATAAAGAAGAAAAATCTCAATAATGAAGAGACATAAGCATCAAATCTGAACACAAAATATTGATAATGGATTTCTTCCCTGGTGGATTACTTCTCCAGGTCCTGCTCTCAAATGGGTTGGCCTTTTTATAAACTCAACAAAAGAATTTGGAAAAATACATAAGTATACCTCATTCTGGAATTAAGCTGCATAATATTTTCTCAGATCAGAAAACAAACAACACCATTGAATTCCTGGCTTCGAATTACCCAAAAATAACTGTCTCCACCCCTCAATCTGACTCTGGCACTCCCAGGCCGATGAGAAAACTTGTCTCGATTTTTGTGCCCGCAACTTGCAACTAATTCTCCGTACTTTGTCTCATAAATCATGCTCGGTCGTACCGTCGAGTGCCATCCCCCCGTCCATGGAAAAACTCAACATTTAAGTGAAATTTTAGGCAGACTAACAAATGGAGTCCGTTGGCCCAACGATTGACAGATGCTATTATAAGTCATTTGGATAGGGGGAGGTCCTGGGGTCAAGTTCGTGGGCCTACCCTTTTGGGATTATAGTTATTACAATATATATATGGATTGGAGCCACTGCCAAGTTTAGAGTTGTTGTTTAGATTTGTTATAGTTGTATTTTGGCCAACAAATGTGGCAAGCCTCCACCAGATTTGGTGGGCCTATTTTTTTTTGGGAAATTCAGTTGCAGGCCCTCATTGGGAATTTGTCGACTGCCACGCGACAGCCCATGACTGGGCCATGTGGTAGCCAACCATTGGCCCATGCCATCCACTTGCATAGTCATCATGTGATGTCACCCTGCCACATCCTGTATGGTCTGCCATGTGGTTGTATGGACTACCACGTGGCACTTCCTCATTGGTCCACATGTTGACCCAAAAATATTGAAAACGAGTGACACGTGACAACCTTTGGTTCTTCCACGTCACCATGCTGATGTCATGATGATGTCAGCATGACATGTGTTTCCCTCTTCATGTGCCACGCATATTGTACAGATGCTGACATCATTCATACTGATGCTGACATCAGCTGTACAGATGTTGACTCATCCTTGTTGACTGGGCTAGGTTGACCAAAACTTTGACCGTGAAATATGTATCTCCATTTGACAAGCCATTTACATCGTTGCAAATCTTGTGACACACTCTTCGCGATGATGTCGCTTTCACTGAGTTTTGAGGACTTTGAATTTTTTCCCTTTCTCTGTCTACTGAGGCCATTATGAGCTTCTTGAGTTGCTTCTGTGAATTCTGAGTTGTCCTTAGTTTTCTCTGGATAATTTTTGGATCACAAAGACTATGAAGTGTTTGACTAATGATGATTTACAAAACCATAGCTCATAAGGTGTCTTGTCATGGTTAACTCTAATTTGTGCTCGGTTGATCTAGATTATTTTGAGCACGAAATGAGAGGGGAGATATAATAAAGAAATATATCAAGATGTTGCAAGAGATCCAATAATGTAACAAAGATATATCATACATATCTAACAAGAGGCACATATATACAATAATACACAATTTCTATGAAGGAGTGAAATGTATAGAACTGTAAAATTACAAGGTGAAAGACTCGTTAGAATGGTGGCAACTTAACTCTGAGAAGAGATGTGATGATTTCCCTCATTCAAAAGAAGAAGATGAGTACAACAAGAATCAAAATTTATTTCTAACATAAATGGAAAAACCCTAAACATCCAAAAACCTAGCCGCCAAAAGATGAAAATACAAAAGGTTTGTGTCCCCAATGTCAAGATGAAGTGCCAAAAGTCATGTGGGCCCCGATGGGTTAAGTTAGTACACCAACTTCTCGGGGTCGTAACTTTTGCATACGATCTTCGTTTTAGGTGCACGATAGCCCGTTGGAAATCTATATCCGAGGAATACACATTATGTGATCAAACTTTGACTTGATATGAAGTTTGACTGTGGCGAGCTCCAAAAATGTTGTTTAAGGCCTCAAAATGACCCGAAAAGTTTAGGAATTGAAAATATAGGAAATAAATGTCAATGATGAAAGTTGCATGTGAGCCAGTTGGAGTAGGTGGGTGGCCACCAATATATATATGGATCAATCCTCCCTTATTAGGAGACAATGGTCTCCATTGTGTTGATTTCTCGTGGGAAATGAGAAAGCATTTGATGAATCTGAACCTTGGTGAACCGCTTGCCTTGCTTGAGATGTCGCATTGCTTGGCTTGTGGAAGGCTATCGTGAACCTGACGTTGGAGGGGTTTTACCTTTTTAACTATTCTAATTGTATGAGATGACTTTGTGTAGAAGGAATCTTTGGGCTTTGCTTCTCTTTTTCCAACTTGCTTCTGCTAGATAGAGGGGGATTGAACTGAGGCCGTAGTGTTCATAGTGTCCTTATGTTTACTTCCTGTCTAAAACATGAAGAATCTAAACTTCGTTAGATGAGAGAAAACTTTGTTGCACTATTGTTTCGAAACAGTAGTCAGAACTACCTCTGGTATCCTCCAGAGATGATCCCCCAGAGTAACAATGACACTACGGGGTTGAGACTCATAAAAAACATGGCACTTCCACATATATGGCTGGCCCAAAATAACATCACATACATACAGTGGGGAAACGTCACACAATACCTCATCCTTGAAGGGATTGATTCTATAGGACAAGTGGCACTATTGGCTGACACATAGATCTCATCCCTGGCGAAGCCACCCAATGTTGTATGGTTGTGGGTGTGGTGTTGTTGGCAATCCCAATTGTTTGATGACCTCTAATGATATGAGGTTCTTTTGGCTTCTTCTATCAACAATGAAATGCAATGGGATCCCCTTCACCCACATATGTGAATGGAAGAGGCGCTCCCCCTCTTCAAGATCTACTAGGGTTTCTGGTTGAATTTTTATGGTTGCGACAGTGGATGTGGGGTCTGCGTCAACGATCTGTCTCCTTCCATTATTTTCTGAATCAGATTATGAATCTGGGTTCGGCTCTTTTCCTTTGATATCGGACACCAATGACTGTTTTGAGCTACATTCATTGGTGTTGTTCCAGGGGATTTTGTGGAAATCACACCACTTTCTAGTGTCATTCTTTGTCTTTTCCTTACCCATGTTTTCCTATGTCTTGGAATGGTTTTCAGGAGGCTGTTTGTTAATGTCGTATTTATCATACTTTGGTTGTTGCAGATTTGCAGACCCAAAATCCGTTTTTTTCTTGTGCTTAAATTTCTACTCAATTTTGACAACATATTGATAAGTAGATCCCAACGATGAGATGTACAGAAACTCCATTTTGATTTGGATGTACCTGTGTAGAGCCCCACAACATTTGATACCCAGCTTGGTGTTCAATGTATGGAAGGTATTAGTGAGCTCCAACACCGCTTGGCCCCTCTCTTGATGCATCGTGGTCCATCTCATGTACTGGCCTTCATAGTTTCCAATAGGGTAATATTGTTCCTTAACGACATCTACGAAAGATTCCCAAGTGGGTTCGATCTCGAAAATTCCAGACTCCTCCGTGGAAATTTGCTCACAGTAATTTTACCACCAATGTTTGTGTAATTTTTAAACCTGTGAGGTAAAGCAGTGCATACAGATTCTTAAGCAAAACATAAATTAATCAATGGCTCATGCACATAGTACACATAGATTTATGCTGGAAACCCTTAACCAGGATAAAACCAGCCTTGCTTGGTGCCGCACCTTTCAACTCTTCATTGTATTAATTTCACCATTCACCATATAATATATACAATGTTTTAGGTATTTTGTAGCTACCAAAACCCTAATCCCTTAATCCAAGATTAATTTAGAAAACTGCTAAAAATAGCAAAATCCGCTAAAATAACAAAAACTGCCCAAAAACAAATTTTGGGGCACTGTCTCGAACGCTGCGCGTAACCAGGGGGGCCAAACATGCCCCCCCCCCGGGACCCCTCCAGGAAATCGCTCGATGCACAAAACACAAAAAGCGAAGGAAGTTGCGATCGTTTGACGCAGTTGTCGAATCTGACGCGCCCACACACACACATGCAAAGAATATAACCCATACCCAACATTCTCCCACTTATTGTTTTCTTTTCATACGGGGGTTCACAGGCTTACATAGTCAACAATACAGGGAATAAATGCCCATTGTTAGTCTACACCAGGAGAAATTCTCTGTGATCACAGACTTTGTCAATGAATCTGCAACATTCTTCAAAGTGTCAACCTTTTCTAGCAACACCTTCTTTTCTTCAATCATGTTTCTCGCAATGTGATACTAAACATCAATATGCTTTGTCTTCGAATGATAAAATTGGTTCTTTTCCCAGAATATTGCACTACGACTGTCACAATCTAATCTCACTGCTTGTTGTACCAATCCAATACCTGAACACAATCTCTGTAACCATAGTGCTTCCCTGCTTGCATGAGTGGCTCCCATGTATTAAGATTTTGTAGTTGAGAGTGACACTATAGCATGTCTTTTGCTCATCCAACTGATTTCTCCTCCAAATAGGTTAAACACATACCCACATGTATATCTTCTGTGATCCAGATCTCCAGCCCAATATGCATAAACAAATCCATGTATGTCCACCACTCTGTCCAATCCTGGTCTTCCTTGGTAGCACTATCCATAACTGGTAGTGCCACGAAGATACCTGAATACCTTCTTTACTACTGTCCAATGATCCTTCCCTTGTTTTGACATATACCTGCTCAAAGCTCCCACTGCATGTGTAATTTCTGGTCTAGTACAGACCATTTCATACATCAAATTGCCAACTTCACTGGCATACGAAATATGGGACATGTCCTCTTATTCTTCCCGTGTCTTGGGACACTGATCTGAAGATAACTTTACACCTATAGGAATATGAACCTTGACCTGTTTAATTCCATGCATATTAAACCTCTGCAATATTGTCTCAACATATTTTCTCTGATTGAACTAGAGTTTCTTGTTTGCATGATCTCTTTTAATCTCCATTCCCAGAATGAGGTTAGCAACATCGAGATCCTTCATGTTAAATTTAGAGGATAGTTGTGATTTCACCTCCTTGATAACATCCATGTTATTTCCTACCAGCAACATGTCATCAACATACAACACTACATAAATGAAATGATTACCAACCTGCTTGGAATATACACAGTGATCAACCCTGCTTCTCAAAAATCCCAATCCAAGGATGTATGTGTCAAACTTTTGGTACCACATCCTAGGTGATTGCTTCAGACCATATAATGACTTCTCTAGCTTACAAACCAACTCTTTCTTTCCCTTCACTACAAAGACTTTTGGCTGCTTCATGTAGATTTCTTCTTCCATATCCCCATGTAGGAATGTTGTCTTCACATCCATCTGTTCCAATTCAAGATCAAAAGAAGCAACAATAAATAAAAGAAATATAATATATGTTAACTTGGAAACATGAGAAAAATCTCACCAAAGTCAATTCCATCTACCTGGGAATAACCTTTTTCTACTAACCAAGCTTTGTATTTCTCCACTTTTCCTTCTGCATTAAAATTCTTCTTAAACAACCATTTGCTACCAACATATTTTCCTCCAGTTGGCAACTCAACTATATCTCATGCCTCATTCTTATCCAAGGCATCCATTTCTTCAACGATGGCCTTCTTCCATAGTTTACTATCCTATGAATTTACTGCTTCCCTGACAGTTCTGGGATCATCATCAGTATTAGATAAAGCAAAATCGAAACAGAAATAAGGTGGAATATACCTTTCTGGTTGACTTTTTTCTCTCACTGATCTCCTCAATACTGGGGTATGAAGTTCTTCATCTTCTTCAGATGATTCAGATTTTGCATCATCCAACTCAAGCTCTATTTTCTCAGGTTCATCTTTCCTTGGTAGGAATTCATGTTCGGAAACATCTTTTACCTCTCTAAAAACAACATCCCGATTGTAAACAGTCTTTTTAGTTTCTGGGTTCGAAATCTTATAGCATTTCACACCATCTTTATAACCAATAAAGATACACTTTTCAGCTTTATTATCAATCTTACTCCTATTTTCCTTTGGAACATGTACATATGAATCAAAACCAAACACTCTAATATGTTCAAGAGAGGGTTTCTTTCCAGTCCATACCTCGTGTGGAGTTTTATCATCCAGCGCTGATGAGGGTGATCGATTGACCAGGTAACATGTTGTACCCACTGCCTCTGCCCATAATTCCTGTCCTAACTTGACACCACTAAGGATGCTCCTTGATTTTTCCATCAGTGTCTTGTTCATCCTTTCTGCAACTCCATTCTGTTGAGGTATGTATGGAGTAGTCTTCTGCCTTGCTATACCACACTTATTATAGAGTTCTTCGAATTCATTTCCATAGAATTATCCACCATTATATGTCCTCCATACCTTTATTTTCTTTTCTATCTGATTTTCTACCAGAGCCTTAAACTCTTAAAATTTATCAAATACCTCAGATTTATTTCTAAGAAAATAAATCCATGTGTTCCTTGAGAAATCATCTATGAATGAAACATAATACACAGATTTACCTAGGGATGGAACAAGAACATGTCTAAATACATCAATGCATATCAAATCTAAGATCCCCTTTTCTCTTGTATCACCAGATGGGAATCTTACTCGATTTTGTTTACCATATATGAAATGTTCACAGAAATCAAAATCTAGAGTGCAATTAGACATACCTTCAACCATACCTTTACCGTGTAGTGTTCGAAGGTTGTTTTCTCCAATATGCCCCAGTTTTTGATGCCACAACATGGTCTTCTTTTCAGGGACAATATTGGTATTTTCTCCTTCATTTCTCTGCCCAGGGACAACAAAACTGTTACACCCATTAGTATAAGTGGTTCCCAACAACTTGTATAGAGTTCCACACTGAACTCCCCTCATCAACACCATTTCCCCTTGTACCATCTTGCAAGTGCCCTTTTCCAATACATTATCCACTCCTGCATCATCCAACTTGCTTACAGATGTTAGGCTCCTGGCTATTTTTTGAATGTGCAGAACCCAAGGGAGAGTTCTAATCCTTCCATAGTTTAGCAACAACTTAACCGTTCCACGTCCCATGATTTTTGTTGTAGAGTCATCTCCTAGGAATACATCACCACCATCATATTTTTCATATTCACAGAACCACTCCCTATGAGGAGTCATATGATATGATGCACCTGATTTGATCAAACATACATCACAGTCTGCATGTGTACCTGTAGATGCTAGGTAAACATCATGTCCTTCTTCAGTGGATGTTTTTGCCTCTGTGGAAGAGGTACTATCAGATCCCTTTGGTTTATCAACCTTCTTAGGCTTGTAATCTTTCTTATAATGCCTTGTTTTACCACACTTCCAACATTTCCTCAAATATTTTCTTGGAGAGTTAGATCTACCTGTATATTTAGATCCCCCCCCCCGAAGACTTATCAGGAATCCTGTCTTGGGTACGACCTCTTACAAATAAAGCATCTGTGCTATGACCATCCATGATTTTCCGCCTCATCTCTTCAGATAACAATGATGCAACTACATCCTCATACTTCAATGTAGATTGAATGGTACTACCAATTGCTACAACCAGATTATCCCAAGAGTCTGGAAAAGAACATAGCAAAGTAATATACTTATCTTCTTATGAAATATTAATATTAATAGATACGAGTTGACTTACCAGAGTATTAAAGGAATTTAGATGTTCTGTCATAGAATCTCCATCTTCCATCCTAAGATGATACATCATCTTTCAAAGAAACAACTTTTTTACTCAGGACTCTGATTGATACAAATTCCCTAACTTATCCCATAGTTCCTTGGTCGTAGATTCTACCGAGACATTCAACAACACCGAATCTACCAGGCATAGTTGAATATTACTCCTTTCTCTTTTGTCCAACTTCTCCCAATCTTCCTTCGACATACTAGTAGGTGGTGTATTAGTAGTTTGTGTACTAGTAGGTTGTGTACCAGTCGACTGTGTGCCAGTAGGTTGTGTACCATGATCCACAACAATCCATTGTTAGTTGTCTATAAGAAGGTCCTCCAGATTGAGCTTCCATAGCTCAAAGTTTTTACCGTTGAACTTCTCTATCGCGATTCTAGAAGAGCTCACCATTCCTCTTTCTACACTCGAATCACCACTGCAAAAGCTCCCACTAAACCTAGGTTTATCACAGACCCAAGATAAACTTGATCTATCATGACCAAGCCAAACCCTCAGCAACAAAGGAATCCCTCTGAGCCGAAAACGAGCTCTGATACCACTTGTAAGTTTTAAACTTGTGAAGTAAAGCAATGCATACAGATTCTTAAGCAAAAAAAAAATTAATCAATGGCTCATACACACAATACACATAGATTTATGCTGGAAACCCTTAACCAGGAGAAAACCAACCTTCCTTGGTACCACACCTTTCAACTCTTCATTGCATTAATTTCACCATTCACCATACAATACTTTGGCCTTCGGGCCTTCAGGGATTTTTTACCCAAGCCAACTTACACCCCAGATCTTCCGGAGTGACGAATTCTAAACTCCGAGATCTGTTGACAGATGTTCCTGACACCAATAGCCATGATCCGTTCTAGGATTCAGAGCTTCAGAAGTTCTGCTCTTCCTTGCAACAATACTTAGAACTCTCAGGATATCCAAACTTCCAAACACCCATTGATTAGTGGATACGTGTCCCTCATCTACCATTGATCCAGATTGACTTCGGACTTTGAGACTTTGGGGAATTTGCTTCCTCCACAACACACACCTAAAAATTGTCGAATTCATGAAGTCCGAAGGACTTAAATGGATAACACCTATTCTCCTTCTCCAGATCTGATGACTATGAAGGATCTGACTCCTCCCTGGGTGGATCTTGTCCTCTCAACCTCCAAACAAAAGAGATTCTTCCTCCTCGAGAACTTATTCTCTCTATCCTTCCCGATCTTCACCAAATTTAAAAGAATTAGGCTTTGATGCACACTTTTCATTCCTTATCATTATGGAACCTATACTTTCTTTTGGCGCACACTTGCGCTACTTATCCTGAGCTTGAGACTTAGAAAAATCTCATGCACACTCCTTGTGCTCGCTCTCCTTCAGACTCTTTCAACATTTCACTAAGTGTTGGCCCTGTGCACACCTTTCATAGGTCTATCCTTCGAGATTTTATACTCAAACAAGTATATGTGCACTCCTTGCACTCACTCTATGAAATTCACACTATCTCTTTTGAGCTATTGAGTCTGTAAATGACTATGCCTTTCTACTCCTTGTGTGGGCACTATGCACTCATTGCACCAGAATTTCAGAAGAGAAACAATTGAAACCTACAGAACATCAAAGGTTCATTCATTCAACCATGAAATACACACACATTCATATAAACACTGAAAAATATATAACATAACATTACCTAGTTACTCATAGACAAGCATGCTCAAAGATCCGAAAGCAATTCTCTTCTATTATATTCCTTCAGAAAATATGTACCAGGATTTTGACAACTCTCATCTTCTTTCCACAACTATCCAACAACCTTTTTCCAACTAATGACTAACAAATATCTACTGTTCTCTTCAACAACCTCTTTTAAGCATATATTACATACATTTATACATGAGGTGGATTCTCGACCCTTCCCTCCAAATTATTCTAGTGCTTTTTTTTATCATAATTAAAGCATCCTATAACTAAGTTTATTACATTAAATGGATAAGTAGAACCCAGATTTGATTCGATGCTCAAAATATATACAATCCTATAGGTAATTAAAGCAATTACAATCTCCTAGAGTATCTTCAATGGCTCTTGCCTCAAAATATTATGAGGCTTTTAATTACAAAGGTTTTAAAATTAATGCGATGCACCCTCCTTGGAATCCAAACTGGTTCTGAATGTGTTGCACTGGATGTTGAGTCATCCTCCACCATGCCTCATTGAATGATGACGATGATGCTCCCACATCAGGTTGAGAACAATCAACTTTGGGAATAACGTGAGTCAAGAAATGCAAGCTAAAGAGAAGAAATTCATATGGGTTGGGGACAATGCATTTTACAGGGATTTTTGGGTGCATGAGAGAAAGAGGGGAGAAAAAAATAGAGCTTGAATCTGATGCATCAATGGAGGGAGAATTCTAGAGCAATATGGAGCATAATTGGAGTTGAAAAAATGAAGAGCCAGGTTTTAAGGCCTGAAGAGTAAACTCCTATGTGAGTTGCACTAAAACAACAAGTGTTTGTTGTTTGTTGTTGATAGTTTTCCTAGCAATAGTTTCCCTTGAGTTCCCAGTTGAGATATTCCTAGTTATTTATGCCAGAGAGACCCTGATAAATGAATGGGACACCTGAGGGACTCATATCAGTGAAAGGGTACATTCCTTGGGTTGGGCAGGTCAAAAATAAGAGAGATGGTGGAAAATCAGGATAGTTATAGGAAAATATCAGTTTGGTTGTGAGTTTTATGAGTTGTGAGTGGACTGTGAGAGACCACCCTATTTTTTGGATTTCTAGCGTCAGCTCAGGGGTGACTGGTTGTTGATATTTGGAACAAACAATCTATGGATGGGTGGAATGTTCATCCCAAGCAGATGGTTGGACAACTGTTGTGAAAAGATAAGTGTTTTAACTTGTTCTTATGTTAAATTATGTCTTTAATTGTTGTGCATGAACTCAACGTATTTGGAAGTTATTTATATTCTACTATAATGAGTTGTTTAGATACATTTCATGTTGATTATTAGCATTTTGTATATTCTTCTATTTGTTTGTTATGGACAACAACTAAATATGTTCTAATTCGTAGTTGTAATCTACATGAAATCAACTAATTGTAAACAAATTAATTAGTTAGTAGAATTTTCATTTTTAAGAGAATTTTGTGTTTTAATGTCACTCAGATGGGATGGGAGATGTTACATTATGGTATCAGAGCTTAAGGTTCAAACATCGGGCTTGTATGGGCCAAGATGGATGCAAATTCATGAAATTTATTGTTGCATATTTTTTCGGTGACTGATTTGGGGGGGGGGGGG
>ML802155.1:131355-151681 GCA_009831015.1 Picea engelmannii | reverse complement strand
TTTATGAGTGAAATCTGAGTTTTAATGACTCCAGATGGTTTGAGATAGTTAATGGAGTAGAGAGGTGAAGTTACAGATCGAAACTTGACTCGAAATGGTCAAAATTGAGTTTTAATGGTTGCCTATAGAGTTACAGGCAGTTTGGAGAATCAATGACTGAGATAGTGCTTGATTTCATGATTGACGTCTGAGATTCATCATGATAAATATAAAAATTCCTAAGGATTCGACCATTTGAAAAGTTGATGGGATCACTCACTAGGATTAAATCAGGGGTTGTAAAAGAGGGCTAAGCCTTTCAATCTTCGAGACTTTGGAGGTACGGAGTTCCAATATGTTAGAACTTCACAACACTCTAATCATGTCGAATGAAACTTGCTGACACATTTACTAGAGAGTTTCATCGACAACTGACAGTTTCTTATCCGGTATCATGAGATAAGCCTTATCGTTAAACCTTGACCAATTTTCAATCGTGAAGTAATATGGGACATAGATTTGAGGATCTTCGGAATCCTTCATGACCGTTGGATAAATGCTATGGTCAAATTTTGGTGTTGACTCACTCTTAGAGTGAAAAGGCACTACATGGCCAGAACTCCTGATTGTCAAATTCATGAAGTGACATGGTCCGTAGATATAAGGATATTGCGAGACCCTTATTGACCATTAGATCGAGCATAGTGGAAGGATAGGGTAAGTGATACCTGTAACCGACATCAAACAATCATCCCTGCTTTATGACCTTTCCGACAGAGTTACATATCAAAATTCATCACTTTGATAATGTCACATTATCATTGTCGTAAGTGTCACACTTTTGTCGCAAGTGTCATAACTGTCACATTCTCATCACGTAAGTGTCACATCATGGAAGAAACCATGAAAACACTTTATAGAACTCATAAAACAAAGAATCCTCATCATTTGACAGTCGAAACAAAGTGTTTTTCTATGAGAATTGGTCATCTTAACAACTTTTAGAAGATCAACGCTCGGCTTCTCATGTATAGGGAGCACTGTTTCTCTTTATCTATCTAACAGAGAGCATTGTAGTGCTCTGTTTCCCATTGTAACAGAGCATTGAATTGGTTGAGAAAATCTTGGAAGAAATGCCCTTTTTCTCTAAAGACAACTATGGATGGATCGAGCTGGTTTGGCTCAAATCTAAACCTCAGGTTGCATCTAAGGGAGATATCACAATTGATGGATTCATATCCTCAACTAATCCGAAATATAACCAAGGTGGTTGAGCCTCTCAAAGATTATAAATGGAGGCATTCTCATGGTGAACAAAGGAGGAAAATAATCAACAAAGCATTGTTATTCTGATTGTGGATCTTTTGAGCAAGGGTTGGACGAGGAGGACTTGGAGATGTTGTTGCAACATCATCTGAAGGTTGTAAGTGTCTTTTTAAAGTTCTCATCAATATACTTGGCCTATTTCCTTCTAATATGTGTTTACATGTACTTTTCTATGCTTGTTTTAATCTTTCATAGATAGGTCGATTTTCTCTAATCCATTAGAGTAGGAGATAGTTGCTTGTCTCTTGTCATCCATTGTAGGCATTGTTCATAACTCATAGATTGGAGCAATGTGGAAAAAATTCAAAAGTGAGGTACATTATATTATCCCTCCTTCTCTCGTTTTCGATGGGAATAATTAATATATACTAATGGTAGTGTCCAAAGGTAGTTTTCTGTCTTGGTAGAGAGGTTTGTACTACAAGCGAAAATTCACCTGTCCGTAGGGGAATTATTATGTAACAGAAATTGGTGACTCCACTGGGGACAAACCTTCAATTTTTATTCTTTGTTTGATTTTTCCTTACCATTTTTCTATATTTAGATCATGTTTGTTGATTTAATCTATCCTTACACCTTTTCATATTTGTTGAGTTGTCTCACAAAGACTCTGATTGAATTTCCCTGATTTTTTGAGTTTTCTAGTTTTTTCTAAAAATTGTCTTAGGACTAGCTCCCTCTCGAGTTTAAGTCAGAGTGTTGATTGCTTGATCGGTGCTCCCCCAGAGTGTATTAGGGAGTGTTGTAGCGCTCTAGTTCCTTGATTACCAGAGCATCAATTTTTCTTTCTTTGCAAAATTGTTGATTGTTTGCTTGCTAGGCATAGTTCTTGGGTCTTTCTCTCTGGCTCAGATCCTATTCTGTTAGATCTTGTCTTTTTGTTTACTTAAAACTTGTTGTTTTTCATTATTTTATTCTTGATTGGGTTTGTGTTGTCATTCCTTATTGAAAAATCAACCATTTTTTCTCATACTTGGTTTCTTTTTTCTCCTCTTTTCGACTATTTGATTGATTAGAGGTTCTCATAAGGAAAGTCTTTGATCTTAGCATCGTTTTCTTCATATTTGATCCCTTACTCAATTCCATAAGGCTATTAAGTCTGATTTTTTTCTTTTTGGTGTTTTTCTTTGAGTGGATAGTTTGTTCTTGTTTTAGTTTCTTATTTACTGCTGAGAGTGTCTTTGTTTGTGTACTTTTTCTTCCTCTTTTTCAAATCACAGTAGTGAAGTCATTTTTCATTATTAGTGAAAGAAAGAAGCATTAGATGAACTTTTCAATTTACATTTGCAATCAAACAAAGAAATACTTGTATACATTTGTTTTTGAATATTGAAAAGGTTTTCTTTATAATTTGAGAATTGTTTGAATTCTTATTGAGAATGAAATAGTATAAAAAATTTCATTCTTGAGTGTTTTGTTAGTGACAAAAGAAAATAAACTCTTCTCCTTCCCATAGCTATAAGTTCATTGAAAATAAATTTTGCATCTCAATATTTTCATCTTTTTTGGAGTTGAGCATCAAAGATCATCAGTTTCACTATCAATCACCTTTGTGTAACAAACAACCATGAAAATGAACGCTAATTAAAATCAAATTAGAAACTTTTTATTTTTAATATCTTTACACCAACACTAGACTAGGACTAGAGATTTGGAATAGGCTGTGAGAATAACTCTTCAAAGAATTCAAGACAAACTCATAATCTTGCGACAGGGAGAGTAAATCCAACCTTTGTATAAGCATAGTTGTGATCCCCCTCTCACATAGGGGTTAAACACAAGGTCAGTTTCGAGAGAGAAACAAAGATTATCCCTCTGAGGCTCAATCGATCGTAGTGGTACAATTTTATATTGGGGGTTCTTCTTGAGGATAAACTATTTTCATTTTTTGTCGGAGCTTCATGAATTCTCAATCCATTCAGGGTCCTCTGGAGTTTATTGGTCCACTTGTCTTCAGTTCTCTTGAAGAATATCGGACTTGATATCCTACCCATACGTTGGGACTTGAATGTCGATTGTACGCACCCAAAGGATGACTATGAGTTGGTATCCTTATTGGCCATAATATTTAGGGTCCTTACACGAGGTGACGGTGAAGGGAAGTCCTTGTTGTACCTGGAACATACATTGGTAAAACTGTCTCGGGCTCCTTGGAAGGTAACCCATGGGTAAAGCCGCGAGGAAGCTTGCCCCAAGGTGTAATTCTGTTAAGCAAGCCTCCAATGTAACTGATCCACCCCGCTCATGTACTATCCCCTTCTCACTTTGATCACATGATGTTGGATTTCTTCACCCACTAGTACGTTCATAGAGAGAAGGCATTGTTTGCTTGTTGGTTTTTAATCAACTAGATATGGAACCGATACAACCGATTTTTAATGAAGAATACACCACCCATGTCCGTTCTACTGAAATGGTAGACCCACAACAAAGTATTTTTCGTTCGATATGGATAACTCCATCGAGACGAGACCTTTATGAAAAATTTAATTTTAGTCGACTACCTTTTGACCCACCACATTCCTCTACCACCGTCAGTGCAGAGGCAGGACCATTAGGTCATCCCATCGACCATCCCGTCGAACCAAAGTCAATATTGCTACCACTTCAGGCGAAGCTTAAAGTGAAATAAGAGTCGTGTTACCTAGTCAGTTGCAAAGTACCTTAATAGTTACACCTCCCATCCCTCTTGAAGATACAACTTCATATACTCCACAGAATCATTTTGAGACATATTCACATCACATAATGAAAAAACCTACCACACAACTAAACCCAATTGCGAGCCAAATCCTTACCGGGGAGAAACCATCCTCCAACATGCAAATTTTGACTCGAGGTCAACCCCTCTTACCGGTCATACCCCAATTGCTACCCAACCAATGCCAGAGGGACAATATCAACCTTCATCCACGAAAACCCCTACAATCGTGGGGACCGCCCCAAGGAGATAAATTCCATCAACCAAATCAGGGAGGGCCATCGAACCCCAACCCACGGGGAGGAATCCCAAATCCCAATCCTTTTGGACTACATTTTGGAAAACCTTTCCCAGGAGTCTCCAATCCCACTTGGGATACTCAAGGTCAATCATCTTTTCCTCCCCAATGGACAAATCCTTACCCTCCTTAGGGTCAAGATAGTTACCCTCCTTAAGGGAAACTTGGTTATCCACCTCAATCTAATCAAGTGAACTATCCTCCCTCGGGTTACACTGGTTATCCTCCCTAGGGAAAAATGGGTTTCCCTTATCCTTTTATGCACATTCCTCAAAAAATAAATCCTACCTTTGTTGGTCAATAACAACAACATATGGAAGGGCCTGCTGGCTACAATTATCCACCTCAATTAGTTTATGGCCCTACTGGTGTCCCTATGACACATTGGTATCATCCACAGGTCAAGTGACAACTACCATTCTTAGAAACTCTAGATATACCGAATCTGTCGATATTAAATAATTATCCCATATTACATTTTCTATTTTGGCCAGTCATTCCTTCCAAATTACCTTCCAAAATTCTGAAATTTGATGGTAAACCTGGTGAAGACCCTAATAACCATATTATGAATTTTCATCTATGGTTTTCATAAAATTCACTAATGGATTATTCTATCCGGTTATGTCTTTTCCAACGAACACTTATGGGTACAACGACTAAATGGTAAAATGAATTACAATGTGAAACTTTTCAATATTTTAATTCACTTGCCATGGATTTTCTCACACACTTCCAATTACCTATCCTCTATGAAACCAAAATGAAAATTTTAACCTCCCTTCATAAAACCAACTCCGTACATATCTCTGATCATATTCATGAGTGGAGACAACGACGATGGTTGATCATAGCAACCATTCTCGACCAATTGTTGGTTGAATGGTTCACCAAATCTCTTTTTCCTCTGATTTCTCGTGACATAGCCATGGGTGGTGTCGTTAGAAAAGAGGAATCCATTGCTCATGCCTAATATCTGGACTTGGTTTATTCCCAATCCAGTAATTTGTATGAATTGATTCCAAATGCTCCCCATACATCAACAGATCCATAAAAACCATCCTCCACCACTCACGCAGATGGATTTATCRGTTYTRTCAAAACCSRGTCCARTTCGTAGTCGATAACCATGACCAATMATTTAGTCACTACCCYYGCTATCGGATTGACTTCACTCTCATCAAACTCCCCCCCCACCCCCTGTGACTTAAATAYATGAGGTAAATTCATTTCAATATGCTTCTCCACAACAGTCAGGGGGAAAGAAGAAAACTAAGAATAAACCCAAGAAAAACAATAATCAAACCAAAAATGAAAAAACAAAAACACAACCACTTGTTACTAAGAAACAACCACAGYGAAAACCAAACTTTCCATGTCTCATTTGTGGTGAAGATCAATACACATGAGATTTTCCTCATCGAGACGAAGTTGCAAAACTTTTTAAAGGAAATTCTCAACCCAATGTTTTGAAACATCCTTTTCCACAACAACTGTCACTGGTTGCACAAGTTCCTACACCCCCGACAAGAGGTAATCCAAATCATCCTCCTAACGAGGAAGCTTCATCGAGTGAAAACATTTACATGTTTAATGGGATAGATTTGACCACTTGTACTATGACATACAACAAACATCCAGGTAAACCTGATAAGGAGAATGTAATTACTAGTACTACACTGGATCCACCGCCTACTACGGTTACTCCTCCATCTAGGCCACTCCAGATTGAGAAACCTAACTTTGACACTATTCTACGCCCTCCTAAGAGCACAATTCAAAAGTCAACCTTTAATCAAAACTTGTGTGTTGCTCAAAACTACAACATCGTTGAAGATTTTTCCCAAGCACCTTGCGCTATGTCATCTCTCGAAGTTATACAACACTTCCCTAGCCAACGTAGGACTCTCTTGGTAGCCATTAGAGATATATATCCCTAGTCATCTAACAATATCACGTTTAACCTGGATAATTTTAAATCACGACTCTCTCAGCATCTGGCTTTCCAAATCGATGTTGTTGTCCATAATCAACATATTCATTACACGATTTTTGGCGAGGGGTCATTCACATGTGTCATTTCCTTGGTTTTCTAGAAAGGCCTTAAATCACCTGGTCTTAATCAATCTCCCACCATGTTACGATCATTTTATGGAAGAGGTTTCTGACCTCATGGATTATTACAATCCTTAGCCATTCAATTGGGAGGAAAAAATGTTTATGTAGATGTTGAAGTAGTCGATGCTCCCCTCGATTATAACTTGTTCCTAGGTAGAAGTTGGTTCTATGCTATGGCTGTCGTCGCTTCATTGGTTTTTTCGATGCATTCAATTACCTCATCAAGGAAAAATTGTAACCATCAATCAGTTATATTACAACACCCCTCACACTCGCACTCAAACAAACAACAACATTCATTTTCTAGGATATTCAAAAATCACTTATGAAAGTGTTGGGGTAGGTCTTTTGAAATACTCTTCGCTCATGGGTACCTTCCCTACACCTATTCCTCCCACTATGCAACATATCACAATGATTATAATGATTTCGATTATGGAACATAAATCCTTCAAATCATCTGATCCTTGGATCATGCATAGTCCCTTAGAGTTTGATACACTAGGTGAAACCATGCCACTTAGTCCTACAGAGGATGAATACGAAGCCATCCAGTATGCCTCTCCTTCACTGGACGACCAACATATGTTGGAATCTACAACTTATTCATTACCATCCTAGTTATATTACCTGTCCTCTACTTTGGATTATATCCTATATATTTTTCCATCTGATGAATCTATTATGGAAATGCTTAGTATCGAGGAGGAACCATGGGATGACAACCACCATCGTTCATCCTTTCTTCCCAGTTTGGATGTCATAGAGAAAGATATTTCATCTATATTTCCTATTGATATTTTCGACTCTTCCCAATCTCCAATACTCACTCAGGATACCATCTTTGAGGGCAATTTGGGAAACATCTCTTCCACTATCACTGTCGACATATCCATTAAAGAAGGTAATGTGGAAACTATACAACTTGGTGAAAATTGTTCAGTTGAAGAAGTTGAAACTTATATCGCCTTGTTCAAATAATTTTGTGACATATTTACCTGGAGTTAAAAATAAATTCTAGGGATCGATCCATCGATTGTTGTGCATGAAATAAAAACTTGACAAAGAGTTAAACCTGTGAGACAGAAACTTCGATTAGTCCATCCTAAGAAGACTAAGGAAATCAAGGAAGAAGTAGATTTTTTTTTTAAATATGGTTTTATTTACCTTGTCCCTTTGACTGAATGGGTTTCCAACATCGTTCTAGTTGCCAAGGAACAGGGGACAATTCATGTTTGTATCAATTATCGGGATATTAATAAGGCTTGTCCCAAATTCAATTACCCTACACCCTTTATTGACCAAATTATTGATAAATGCGACAAAAGAGACATTTTCTCTTTTATGGATGGATTTTCTGGATATAACCAAATCGACATTTTACCATCTAATCAACATAAAACAACCTTCGTATTCCCTTGGGGACTGTCGCTTATCATAAATTACCTTTTGGCCTTAAAAACATTGGAGCTACTTTTCAGCAGGCCATGTCGTGTTTGTTCCATGATATAAAACATATTGTTGAACCTTACCTTGATGAATTATCCGCTCACTCGTCTCATCAACAAGACCACATTGCTCACCTACAAGCCATGTTTTTTCGATGTCAGTTTTACAACATACGTTTGAACCCCCATAAATGAATTTTCACTATCAAATCAGGGAGACTCCTTAGATTCGTATTCTCCAAATATGGGATTAGGGTGGATCCCTTAAAAGTCAAAGACATTCTCTCTTTACCTACTCCCAACAACCTCACTTAACTGCAAATTTTGCAAGGGAAGGAAAAATTTCTTCGCTGTTTCATTTGAAATTACGCTGAAATCACTAAAGGATTCATGAGATTATTACAGAAAGATGCCCCTTTCATCTGGGATGCAACCGCTCAACACTCATTTGATTCTCTTAAGCATGCATTAACAAACACACCTCTTTTGCATCCATCGAATTATGCAAAAGATTATATCCTTTATTTGGCTACCTCTACTTCAACTATCTCTATGGTGCTAGTACAAGAGGATTATGATGACACCAAACATGTGATCTACTACTTGAATAAAAGTCTATGAGGTCCTGAACTCTGGTATTTACATGTCGGAAAGTTGGTTTTGGAAATTGTTATTTTCGTCCATAGATTTCGCCATTACATTCTTTTATGCACTACCATGGTCATTGTAGAATTGAACCCCATGTACCACATCTTGACTTGTTAAGTACTTGAGGGAAAATATTCAAAATGGATCGTCATCCTCCAAGAATTCGATCTCGAGTTTTCCAAATCCAAGGCTAAGAAATCATTGGTTTTTGCGGAATTGATTTGTGATCTTCCCCATACTGATGAGGATACTAAACCCAATGATTCCATTCCTAATGAATCCATGTTCCTTATTAGTACGACTGATCCATGGTATGGATATATTTTTCTCTATCTCCAAACCCAACGTTTTCATCCTAGCATTTTACGTGATGAATGATGTCGCATTAGACACCACTCAAAACGATACCTTATCATTGGTGACACCTTGTACTTTCATGGCATTGATATTGTCTTACAACATTGCTTAACCCACAAATAGGCTGAACACATTTTAAATGATTTTCATCGTCGATCTTGTGGTGGTCATTTTTCTAGGATGGCTACAACCCAAAAAATTATATGTGATGGTTATTTTTGGCCTTCCATGTTCAAAGATTTCTTTTAAGTCGCTAAACAATTCCCACCCTGTCATATATTTTAGAGGAAATAATGTACCCACCCAAATCCACTTCATCCCATTGTCGTCGACCCCTTCGTAAACTAGGGAATCAATTTTATGAAATTTAATCCTACCTCAGCCGGGGGCACAATTATATCATCGTTGTCGTTGATTAATTCACTAAATGGGATGATGTTATGTATACATTTCTTAATGATGTCCACACCATAGAAATTTTTGTGTTCAACCACATCATCACTCGATTCGGTGTCCCACAAGCTTTTGGAACTGATCATGGATCCCATTTCCAGAACCAGATGATGGGTGAATTATGCACCAAGTTAGTTTTTCTCCATGAAAACTCATCCCCCTACTATGCTCAGGTGAATGGACAAGTTCAAGCCATCCAAAAGGTCCTAAAAACCATGTTTTAATGCATGGTGGGAGCGAACAAAACCTCTTAGCACTTTCAACTCTTCTCCACACTCTAGGGTTATCGAACTTCAGTTAAAATCGTAACTGGATTTACACCCTTCCAGTTGGTATATGGGATAGAAGCGATATTACCAATCGTATGCGAGATTACTTCATTGAAACTCACCATTGAAATCTTACCCCACACTTTTGTTGAAGAGGAATGATTCTTATATCTGACCAAGTTGGATGAAATCCATCACGACGTTTCTCTCATCAATGAGACGTATAAAAACACATGAAAAATCAGTATGATAAGTCCATCCAACCTCACACTTTCATAGAAGGAGATCTAGTCCTATTCTATGATCAATATCATGAAAAACTGGTGGCAGGAAAGTTAGAACCCATGTGGCATGGGACGTACATCATAAAATGCATGTTACACAGAGGAACCTACGAGTTAGTAAACTACGATGGAACACCTCTCGGTGAGACCCAAAATGATATTTACCTCAAGAATTACTATGCATAGAATATCTTGCATTTGTTATTTATACATTAATGTACTATATACTTTTGACTTGGTGCGTCTTTTCTTTTACGTGCACGAGTTTTTTCTCAGCTGCTTATACTTTTCTTTGTGATTGAATGCACATATGACATCATCATTTCCCATCTATTTTTTGTTTGTGGATGGCGCTAGTCAACATACCTAGAACATCGCTTCTGTAGCTTGGGTCATCTACCACTCTGGCGAGTTAGTGAGTTCGGGAGGGATTTTCCTCAGATCTGCAACCAATAATTTTGCAGAGTATCATTCCATCATCGAACTCTTAACCGAAGCCTCCTCTCTAGGTATATTTCAATTGATTATAAACCTCTATTCTCAACTTGTGGTCCATAAACTAAATCGTGAATACGTCATTCACAACTCAAATTTACTATGTCTCCATCTGAGGGTTTGTTGTCTCGAAAGATATTTTGAATTTCTTGAGTATAGTCACATATCAAGAGAACTTAACATGATCACAAATTCATTATAAAATTACATGTTGGATTGGTATATTGCGCATAGATAAACATTTGAAACATAAATCATATGTATAAACATATCACATAAACCAAAAAATACAACATAGGTAGGCACCGCAAAAATCGTTTATATATATAAGCATGATAGATTTTTTTTTTTGTCAAATACATCATACAAAAGTACATAATAGGGAAAAACATGGTCCTTCATTCCCATAGAATCATCATAAATACTACAAAATGACTCAGGACTCTAATCTTCCTCATGTATCACATTTTTCTCCACATAACACACTACCTCTCGTAACAAATGATTGAGGCCTTCAGAGACCCCAACTGTATGTCACTGAAAGTGTAAAGGCACATCTCGCCTCCTCAAAGGAGGAACACCCATTTTAAAACCTCAGAGGTTCATCTCCACCTCTCGGAGCCCTCCTTCTACGACGTCATGCTTGGATGTCACCTATGCATCTCCACGATGCCCCAATGCTGGCATATCTGTCGTACGTGACACACCTTTGTCTGCATGATGAAAACAAAGTGGTTTATATCCCTTGTTGTACAACCAAAAACATATAAAAAACAAAAATTATTTTGTTACAAGGTTATGATCTTATGTACCTGATGCATCCCACTGTATACCTTAGGGAAGTACCAAGTCCGTACTGCCTCTGAAATCTACCCCAACACAGGGGAAGTCGTCGATCAAAACTAACTACCTCCTCCACCATGTGAATAAATCAACAATGAATAGAAAAGTTGAGGGATCATTCCCCAACCTGGGGGAGAGACTGGTCCACCTCTCCATGTGAGGCTCGGTCACAGGGTGTGCTATCATTGCAACCTATGGTTGCATATGGGGAATCCTGTCTAGGAAAAATGAGACCAAGAAAGAACCATATCCAAACTATTTTTTCCTCCCAATTCTGCATTTGGATATCTTCTCTTTAACATTCCTCGGGAACCCTGCACTCCAATTGAATAGCCTTGGTTCCAAACACTGAATGGAATATGAAATTTGGGACTTTGAAGTGAGATGGAATCTAGTGCTCCCTGCCAACTTGGTGATACAAAATAGGATGGATTGAAGTGATACATCTCTCACATATTTTATAACAATCCTTCCTCCCACCAACAATGACCTTGGTATGTAGTATTAGACAACATATGCCTCAATCAATCACGGAGTAGACTAATGTCCGAAAAAAAGTATGGGCTCCCCTCTCCTCGAGAGCCCCATCAAAAAATATACATCATCCATCTCAATCTCAAGAATACGCGACCCTATTCTAAATGCTTTCCCATCGTCGTCCCATAGACCGATCAAGTATTCAAGCAATACCACTTCTTTCCTCGTCTTCTGAAGTTTGAAATACTTGAGCAAGACACAATTTATTAAGGTTGCCCTCGCTTGAGGGTCTTCAAGAGAAGTTATGTCATCAAACTCGTTCTCACGTTCGTTCCACTCAATCATGGTTGGCTATGGATGAAACCTACAAATACATCAATTAATCATCATTAGATAAACCCTCAATGAATGAAATTGCCTCTTTTTATCGTAAAAAAAAATAAAAATGAATTATACGCCTAGTGCTCCCTCAAAGAAGAAAATAGAGCACTGGCGCACCCTCAACACACACACTAGGGCGTTGAAATCATGATCGATGCTTCACTCGATGCCTTGAGGGAGCACCGATCCATTTCAACACTCTAGGGCTTCCCAAGGAGCCTATAACACCTAAACTAAAGGTTGAAATGAAATAAAATTACATGCAAAAGAATGAGGAGGAGGAGACAACCAAATTGATCTGGACGGTTTTGGAAATGATTGCCATAGCCCTCACAATCAACACTCAAAAAAACACTCCAAAAGAGGTAAAAACTCAAAGACCAGAGGAGAATAGTGAAAACAAAGGTAAAAATGAATTTCTGACCTAATTTGATATTTGATATGTTCCATTTGGTCATTTATCCTTATTATAAAGTCTATTTTTGGTTTTTTAATTATTGTTTCGAGAAATTACTAATATCTTGTACCCATGATATCTTGATTTTATAGGATTTTGAGCATAGTTTTTTTGATGACCTTGTAACACCAATGATTTTAGTATTTGTTCTTTCTTGTGCTCAAGAATACATGAGAATGTAACATAGTATAATTTTATCACTTTTTCGGACTCGTAAAGGTTATACGAAAAAGGAACTCCCTAGGTTCTCCATTAAGATCTTTTCAGAATCTCTAAACATGAAAAGATGGTCGAGTGATCTTGCTTCCTTTCACACTAGTTAAAAGGTTCGAAAGAGCATCTTCCAAGTAATAGTTTATCTCTTTTTCAGACCTCAGAGACTAAAATTACAAAAAAGGACAACCCTGGCGTCTCCTTTAAGTTATTTTCAGACTCTCTAGACATAAATAACCACTGCATTTTCCTTCTCTTGACTCGCTAAAATACACATTGAAGGGCTCATATAGGGACTGACCCTTACTTCTTCCAGTTCGTTAAAAAAAATAAGAGAAAATTACTGAAGGTGAGTTGTATCAAGCATGTGTTGTCCTCCTTGAGCTCGTCAAATTAAAAATAGGTACTCATCTATCTGGATGGGAGGGAAGTTGAAGGAAGTGGGTTAATTTTCTTGAAAACTTTTGTAAGAAGCTCTTGTTGTCGCCCTTGAACACAACACTTGTTTTAACCTTCACACTGAACACTTGGCTAATCCACTAAACCTATACACTGAAAAAATCCTTTGAGTCTTTCCACTCCTTTGAACCATCCAAAGAATTCCTCAGCACTCACTGCACTATGTTTTGGTCCACTCTACGTTTATGCTGCCAAGTCTCGTGTCATGCATCAATGTTCAGGAGAATTTTCTTCCTTGAGAGTCAACCATCTAAAAAATTACTGGTTTCCATAACCATGTCAGTTTTTGTTCATCTGCTATATCTCATCACTTTCCTATGTCAGTTTCGTGTCGATCATGGGGGATAGATCAATTCCCTCCTTCGACGATTCTTTTCCTGTCGACTTCAACACATCATCTAGGAATTAGAATTAGAAATCAATTAGTACCATGGGACCTTCATGCCTTAATGACAGGCCACCTTGCTTCCAAAAGTAGGTTTACATCATTGACCTCTGATCGGATGATTACATGAATGTTCAAACTCAACTCATTTATTCACTTTTGTTGGAATGTACTAGGGTACCTTAGGAATCATTGACATCATTGGTGATTTACCTCGCACTTGTTAATGATTTTCCTCAATGACCGATAATCAAGTGTTTTCTACCATGTTCAACATCAAAACATCTATTCACATGGTTAGATTTGTACCAGATCAGGATTGCGATGAAAACCATGGGTTAATATTTCATTATGATATATATTTTTCAAGGTTGCGAAGGAAGTCATTTAAGCATGCTGATACTTATGTTGTCACATAGATCCACATTGTATTGGTTTGTGGATATGTTTTATCATCTCGTAGCTCCACTATGTATTTTGTGTGGCTACGATCAATTCATGTCATAGAAGTATGGATCCACATTGTATCTCTAGTGGCCATACCCTTAGTCAATATCATCATGGAGCCACAACGTATTTATTTGTGGCCATACTTTGAGTCATTTATAGTCTGAGCATAGATATGCCTACCTAGGGAATGGAATGCATATTAAAATTGTTTGATGGTTGTCTATAGCTTCTACCAGGTTCCTTGACTCCATACCCTTGCTTCGAAGAATATACAAAGTGTTTCTTCCATCATCTTTCATTTCTCGACTTCACACTTTTGGGGGAAATATGTTACACATCAAAATTATTCACTTCGATAATTTCACATTCTCATTGTCGTAAGTGTCACACTTTTGTCACAAGTGTCGTAAGTCTCCCATTCTTTTCACATAAGTGTCGCATCATGAATGACACCATGAAAACACTTGATAAAACCCATAACTCTCTAACCGTGAGAAGTTATGTGACGTTCCACATACCATTGGAAATGGAATTATAAACACTATCCATCTAGGATAGTTTCAATGACAAATTCAATGACCTTCATCTCATTATTCCACAAATAAGCATGGGTTCTCTAGCCATACTTCTAGGATAACTCAATCCACAAAGTGTCTTCCCGTGAGGTCTTTCACCATAAGGGGACCACTTTGGAGTTCATCCATTTCTACTTATTATCAACCATGACAAGACAATAACGAGTCATACTTACATCAAACAATCTTGGGTCCATTACCCAAACTTTGTGCTACGTGGCTTTCTTCAAGGGTTGACATCAATGACAACCAACCTTAATCAACACATAAAAGGTCACAAAGTCACAACATTTAATAGAGATGAAATTTCGCCAACTGTCATATCAAGGGGAGGAGTTAATGATTAATGGGAGTCATTGAAGTGATGATTCATTGGGATCCTTTCTAAATAATTTGATCTACTAGTGGAAAGATATTTTAATAAATGCGGTGAAGTATTACTCCAGGAAATGTAAGGCACAAGGCGTAAGAATATCTCGAAGTCTGGAATACATGGAGAGGAATTTTGGAACTTCGAAACTTCGAGACTCCAGTAGATTTGAAATATTGGTGCACAGGATAAATGTCGAAGCGCTGAAGGTTGAATTATGTGGCGGGAGTTATATAACCTCGAAACTTCGAGACTCTAGGACTCCAGGAGATGCAAGGATATAATATGGTGCGTTAAACATCGAAGCATCGAAAGCTGAAGGTTGGAGCACGTGGCACATAATTTAGGAACTTCGAAACTTAAGAACTTCGAGATTCTCGATGATTCAAATATATAGGAGGATGTGCTTAGCTCTGAAGTCCGAAGTTTTGAATTTTACCCTATTGAAGTGTCCAACTCTGAATTGACGGGCCACATAATCTTGGTGATGTGGTGTACCTAGATGGTTCCATGTGGAATCATGGGATTTGTCATGAGTTAAGTGTGGAACCCCCCTGTCATGTTTAATCTATGTGTTAATCACAGATGAACCTTATCCATCAGATCCAATGCTGGATAGGAATTACACCATATATTTCAAAGTGGAAATATTCCTTCATACTTTGTAACTCCATGGAAGTTTGTATACCTGTACAAGAATATTGAAGGGGCCAAAGGCCTAGTACTTGCGAAGACTAGGAGATATTACCTGAAACCTGCAACCACATCATCATCAGGGTATGAATACCTAGGGAATGATCGTGCCATGTCAGATTGCGTGAGATAATTGAAGTACGTGGATGACACGTGTTGAAGGGGATGGCTATTGGAAAAAGACGCCCCAAAAAACTTCGGAAGGCTATAAATTTCAAACCAGAGCTCGATTTTGGGCAAGGTTTCAACCATTGGGAAGTTGTTTCGGGGAGGAATGCATCAAGAAAATAAAAATTTGAATTGGTGCACTATGTGCTTCATAAATTGAGGAAGAAATAACTTTTATTCTATGGTGAAATGTTTTATCATGCATATTTCTAACAATAATTATTTTATGCACATCTCTTGTAGAATTAGAGGTACAAAAAGAAACTTTAGTTCTTATATGAGGACTAGAGTCATGGAATATGCTCAAATATATTACAACCGTGAGGAAGAGATCATAGGTTTGCATGTTAGCATGGGGGATGTTGAGACATAGTCAAATGGAAGAAGAGATAGGAAATAGCCTATCACTATGAGAAGCCTACATAGGGAAGTGTAGAGCTACAGGGCTTATAATGAAAGGATTATGAAGGCTTGGGAAGAGATACTTCAAATATTGAACATGTTGCATAATAAAGTTAACAAATATTATGGCACCAAGAAAGCATCTAGTGATAGAAAAGTATCAAAATATAGATCCCATAGAAAAAGGCATGATCATGGAAATGATAGTCAGTTAAGAAGCATGAGCAGGCACCATCACTCTCCAAGGAAGTCCACTAGAAGAATTCATGAAATCTCAGGGCCGGGGATAATCCCAAGTGTGTCTCATGTTTAGAGGCAAAGAAGAATATTGAGGCATACATCTTGTAAGGTGAACTCAGGAAAATCAAGCCACCTACTTTCAATGGTGAAAAAAACAAAGGAGAAGAGGTAGAGGTTTGGTTGTTGGAAATGAATAAATATTTCCAGCTACATGATTACCCATCCCATGTAGAAGCTAGAATTTCCACCTACCACTTGAAAGGAAAGGAAATGATGTGGTGGGATCAACTTAAGCAAGCCAAGAACCTTGATGATAAAAGGATCTCATGGAGGCAGTTCAAATGATATTTCCAAGATAAATACTTGTCCGAGCATTACTATGAGAGAAAGATGAGAGAGTTCTTTGAACTCAAGTTGGGAACCATGAAAATCGAGGAATATTAGAAGAAGTTCTTTGAATTGTTGAAGTAAGTTTACTTCATCAAGGATGAGAAGGTTAAATACAAATGTTTCTAAGTGGGTTACCCTCCTTCTATAGTGACAATATTCAATATGATAACCCCAATACCTTGGAGGAAACCATAAGGAGAGAAAGGCACATTTATGAGAAAACAAAAGGAAGGCCAGTGTTCCAAAAGGATTGGAATGATAAGATGAAAGGGAAAAAGGATAAAAGGGAGAAAGGTTTTAAGAAACCCTTTTTTAGAAATAACATCCAAGAAAATCAACAAGGTCAGGAAGCCCAAAATGAGAAAATGAATGTACATTCGTTTGGGAAAAGGCCAAGACAATCACTTGTTCAATGTTGGGGATATGAGGGGAATCAATTATATAGGGACTACCCTCATAAAGGAGAAAGAAGTATTTTCCACAACATTTAGGAGGTTTAAATAGTGAAATACATAGGAGGAAGCATGCCAAAGATTTATGCAGCCTTGGACGACAAGCGTGTTGGATCATGTTGTCATTGATGCCAATGGTTTGATTGATTGAGTTCAAGTGATTGATTGATATCAAAATATTGATTGATTGATTATTGATTAACAATGTATATGTATTGTCCTTGATAAGAATGATAGATGTCAAGTGGAAACCCATCGATGAAGATGGATCAAGATGCATAGATGAATATGGATCAATGAGTTATGAAGATAGATTCTTTGATATATTATGCATAGTTTGATGACTCATTATTGTCTTGTCATGATTAATTAGAAGTACAAATGGATGAACTCCAAAGTGGTTCCCTTATGGTGAAAGCCCTCATGGGAAGACACTTTGTGGTTGAAGGACCCATGCTTGTATGTGGAATCATGACAAGAAGATCAAGGAATTGTTGGTGAAACTATCCTAGATTGATAGTGCTTGTCATGCCATTTCCGATGGTATGAGGAATATCACTGTCAAGCTATTGTATTAAAGATTTTAATTACCTGAAAACACTAAATTGTCAAACCAGGGTAAGTGAACTTAGAGCTTCTACACTATATGTGCTAGTAAGATTCTAACTCCTACCTAAAGGTTATTCTGAGAATAAAACATAAACTTACTCTTATAAACTGAATCCTAATTATTATCTCAAAACTAATCGTATCTTGTCTAATTAATCAAATGGAAACAGTTCTGAGTTAAGCAAATGTATTTCTATTCCTAATATAAAGAAATCACCCAAGGCTATCTACCATTATCTTAATCATCTAATCATCAAAATATCTATCTGAACCATAAAAGAGAAAACATTTTAAGAACCTCTTATTTAATTTGAGTATCAAGCAGTTCTAAATATAGCAAAGGTAAAACTAATAAATGTCCTATTTTACCCTACAAGTACTGGAAGCTTCCTTTAACCAGACCATAAGCTAGCTACCCTAACAAAACAGAGTAAGTCTGAACTCAAATTATCTTCAAATTATGATCAAACTGGAAACTGGAAAATAGAGAAAATCTAGACTAAGCACTTGGTTCATTCTTCAAATTCTACAATGGTAAATAACTCATTCCAACATTCAACGATCTACACGATAATATCAAACTGAGAATGATCTAAACAAAAAATGACTAAGCCAAAATTTAGCAGAGTAATTTCAAGTTCAAAACTAACTCACACGCAGATTCTAGAACTAAAAATAAACTAACTATACTGTGAAAAGAGACATCGAATTGAACCTGTTGGTGGGCCCAACCAAGAGGTGCAATCTCCCTAAAACGAAACCAGAGCTACTCAAATTATTCCATGCATAACTGTTTCATACCTCACGCTCCATAATTCATAAACAAACTCAAATCATTTAACAGAGAATGATATAACACATAGAAAATTGTATTATCAGAAATAGTATAACATAATATCATAACCAACATTTCTTGAGAGCGATCTGAGTTTATATATATCCTCCCCAAAATAGTCTTGAACATAGGTGCATTAATCTAAGCGAATATTAGATCCAAAAATGACTCATAGTTAGTTGAAACTAATTTCACAGCTTCATGACATGCAGTGTTAAGAAGCGTGGATCATAAAGCATCATAATAAACAGTTCTACAATTTCTCTATGAGTCATCACATTGAGTTATGACTCAATCAATCATATGAATCAGACTGTCATTCCAATCTGGCAATGTCGTGTAAGTCTTTGACATCTCCACTAAGTGTGAGCCGGTACCTGGTACTGATAAGTCTGTTTCAAGGGAACAAGTACCTAACTCATGTCACGTTAGTATCAATATTAGTTTAAAATATCAAAATACATTAAAAATAACTTGAATCATATGAATACCTTAAATAGCTCCATTTAGGGAAAAATGATGTAAAATGTGTCATGGTAAGGCCAGAAGGAAATGATACTGGATATGAAATGGGGGTATATCTGACATGATGTAGGCAAAAATATGGTCAAAATTGGAGACTAACAATCACATAACTCCTCACGGTTTTAGATTTATGGGCTTACGAAGTTGGAGGACCCCCATATGAAGGCTTGAAGCCCCCAAGGTCAAAGAAGTCAAAGTGATCTAAAAGAAGAAATCATTATTTAAATGATAAAGTAAAGCGACAAAGTCAAGGTGGATTATTTAAATAATAAAGAGAAGTGACAAAATCAAGAAAGATTATTTAAATGATAAAGTATTGGAGAACTTTCTATTTATGGAAAGTGGTTAACCCTAAAATAAGGAAAATAGGTTAAGTGACCTAGAAATGGGTTAAGTTACCTAGAGGATGAAAGTATAAATAAGATAGCTATGGACTCTTGCAAATCATCCTTTTTGTGGATCTATGGAGAGCTTCTTGTGAGAATATCTTTTGGAGTATTGATGAAGAGCTTCTTGTGAGAGCATCTTTTATGTGGATCTCTTGAGCATGATTGAAGATCTATTCTGAGAAAGAGAGCATGATAAGGATCTCATGGACGCATCAAAGTTTCGGCAATATCATAGATCTTGACGGAAAAAGACTCGGAGCTTCATAAATCCTAGCTTCTGAGGTGTACGCGGGTTGTAATGGGCCAGGGCGTGTACATACACGGGCTGTATGAGGACATGGCACATACAATGGATAAAATCATGGAGATTTGTGTTTGAGATGATGACTGGCTATTGAAGACTGAAGTAGGTTCCATATCTGTATTCTATGGGCTCAGATCTGTCATTGAGACACTGGTATGGTTGCATTATTGTCTTTATGGATACTATTGTTTGTTGTGTTGTGAATGCTTAGGGAATTCTTGGTATGGTTGCTATGATGTGGTTTATGTTGGTTGATGGAGTGAGAAACACTCTTATGATTCAATATTGATATGATGGCTATAGTATGTTGATTGCTTATGCATGATTGGGTAG
>ML802155.1:50884-65690 GCA_009831015.1 Picea engelmannii | reverse complement strand
TATATATACATGAGATATTGACAATTTGTTTGGCTGAAGAATGTTGAAATTGTAGGAAGAAAGGGTCTTGAATAGGGCAGGGATGTAAGGCCATAAGAAAGACTGATATCTATAGCTGCAGAGCCAAATATTATGAGAAGAAAGCTCATGCTTGGAAAATTTTGTTTTCTTGTATAAAACAGATTTGACATTTATGATTGAAAATGGTTATAATGATATATCATGATTATTGTATGTGTATAATACAGATGAGATGTTGAATATGCTAGTTGGAAAGCATGGAAAAGGTTATTGTTGTGACATGAGAACCTTGTGTCCCTATAAATATTCTTGTGCAAGAAATCCTTGGTCAGGCAAGATGGATCACATGAGGGACTATATAGCAGTGAAGGGGATGCCTGAGCCTGGGCCTGGAAGGTCAGTGACCGCAAGGAAGAGGAGACTTTGATAGTTCTTGTAAACTAATGGTTGGGATCATGCACATAATTGGTATGTCAAGGAAAGGAGTGAGCCAAGTTAACAAGACAACCACATGGATGCAGCTCCATGAACTGCACAAATAAGTATTGTACTGGATTATGAAGATTTTCTCTTATATTATGAACAAAAATAAAACTTTTATGAAAAAATTGTGAATTGACATGCTCGCTGATTTGAAACGTTGTAGGAAAATGATGAATGTTGAGGATATAGAAAAGTACCAGACTATGAGAGAAAATAAGAAGGTGATATTGGAGCAACTAAATGATAAGGGCATAGAATGAAAAAATTCCAATGGACTTGTTGCAGCTGGAGTTATGGAGGCCACAACTATGAAACTTCTTGGCCAAGTGCAATGGAGCCTTGAAGAGAAGTGGAACAGCCTGCGGGACTACATGACAGAGAAAGGGGTTCATTTCTTTGGGTTGTGTAGGGTTGAGGGGGAAGGAGAGCATGTTGGTTGGAACTGCTTCCTGAAATATAAATTTGGAAGATCATTATACATGTTTTGGGTCAGAAATCCTATGTATACATGTTTAATTTTAGGCCAGAGTGCCTATGTATATAAGAGTTGGCTGGAATGCCTATGTGGACTAAGGCCAACCTAGACTTGTAAATATAGTAACATTGGAATGGTGTTGTAAACCGAGGAAAGTGCCAAAATAAGGGGAGGGGGGTGTAACATCGCAGTTTTAACCCTTATGAACTATAATGTATTATGCAATTGTGACTTAGGATGGTGAGCCGATAAAGTTGAAAAAGGGCCACAGTGCCTAGGAAATGTAATACTTCATATACATGAATAAAATACATCGTTGGCTGCAAGACAGACAAGGACAAAAGAGATAGGGGCTATGATTCCACAAGAGAGGGGGTTTGAGGGGCTAAGTCTTTTTTATTATTATTTTAATTACCCATAATTGATTTTATTGAGAAAGGGGTTACATGAGCTTCTTGGGAGGGAGGCCATGTAGCTCTTGTCTTCATGTAATTATTTAAACATCCCTTGGGGTTTTTTTGGGGGTCGTTCTTCCTCTGGTTCATCTTCTTCCCCTTGTTCTATTTTTCTTCTTTCCTCTTCACTCACTCTTGCTAGTTCGTGTGATATTGGGATGAGCATGGGAAACAATTGGCAGGAAGAGGAAATCCATTTTTGAATGGCTGTAATAAATTATCGATCATTCCAAGAGGGAATGGATGCTCATGTGCATGAGCTTGATGGTAGTTCAGATAGAACTGTCCACAACTGAGAATCCTTGGAGTTTCCAGTAGGGATATTTCTTGACCAGTAGCACTGGAGCCCTAGAGAGAAATGGAAAAGCTTCAGGGACTGCATGGCAGAGAAAGGTGTTCATTTCTTTGGGTTTTGCAGGTTGAGGGGGAAAGAGAGATGGAAATTCAGATTTGTTGTGAGGTTGGGAAACCTGAGAGCTAGTTATCCAACCATTGTGTGTGTTTATATTTGGCCTAGGATCCATCCTTGTGGATTCATATCCCTGGATCAGGGGTGACCTATTGTTGAGAGTAAATGAACAACAACATCTATGGTTGGGAGGAATGTCCTTGGTCTGCATCCAGTTAGTGAATGTTTACTTAAAATATAAGTGCTCTTTGTGTTTTTTGTCTAATGTTATTTTGTTGTGTATTTAATTATCTTTGAGATATGTATTTGTAATGTGCCTATCTATTGGTTGTTTTTTGTGCATGGCACATTGTTTATCTCTTTTATGTTGTAGTATGGATCTTGATTAATGCATGTGGTTCTTTCATGCTTGTTTTCATATTAAATGTTGTTAGAATTCGAGATCCATTCAAATAACTAAGTCTTGGGACTACAACGTGCCATGTCTTCTGGTGACTAGGTGTGTTGTAGCCTATTTAAGTGGTGTATCTTATCCTGTGGGTGGTCGGGTACATTACAATAGTCTCAATGCTCCATGTTTCTTTTTGACAAAGAGTACTAATTCTCCCCAACGTGAAACACTTGGGCGTATGTACCCTTTTTTCAAAAAATATTCAAGACACATTTGTGTTTCCTTTAATTTTGTAAGGTGTTTTTTATACTGGGGAATCTCCTGGCACTAAGTCAATAGGTAAATCTATTTCCATATTTAATGGTAATCCTGGTTTTTCTTGGAACACATCTTCAAACTATTTCAACACTAAATAATCTTCAAGGATTTCCCCTTTGGTCTTTTCTATCTCCTGCACATGAGTTTCATACAATTGACATCCATTATTGAAACATCTATTTACCTACAAGGATTAAATATCCCTTATAGAAATGGGTCTTGGAATTCCTTTCATAGTGCTTTGTTTCCCTTCTTCATCAAGACATGTAAATGTCTTTCTATGAAAATGTAGGACAACATGATGTTGGTGTTGGCACAGGGGCATACCCAGGGTTCAACGTTACAACAACACACCAACAAAACCCTAACTATCGACCCTTTCAGCAACACCTGCAAAGCAGATGAAGTCTCACCTGAGGTAGAGGTAGGGTGGTTGCAGGACTTTGATGTCTGCAACCTTAGCTGGGACACAGATCTGTGATTCTAACACTTAACAAATAACTTAGCAGTAAACATTCATCAACATTCAGTTCTTAGTAACAGCGCATACAAACCCTAATTACAGATCATCGCAGTATTCAACCAGATCCACATCTAATAACACTTAGCATAAAAGGAACATATTAGATCTAGTAGATTTAGGCAGTAAGAATACTCACATAGGTCAGATCTAACATTCATTCTCTTTTATAAGCACAAAGCAACATCAGTTATATCTAACATTCATCTATATCATAGCAAGTTACACCTAAACACACCAACACATCGCACAAAGTAGAGAAACACAACATATACGTGGTTCACCCCCCCGTGGGGCTACGTCCACCAACTCTTATTCTCTTCTATTATCTTATGTTAATCAATTACATGAACATAGCCTCAAAAACCCTACTTCGAATAGGACAGGATATCTGCGCACTTTGATAGATCCTCATTCCCTGATCTAGTTTACAACACTAAGCCTTCTACAGTCACTTGCACTCAGCTCTGCAAGATTCACATAGTATGACCAGAGCACTTACAATCCTTCAATCACATAGATCGATCACTAGCACTTAGCACATTGGCCTAACATCACATAGATGCCCATCCTTACATTGCCTAGACATCTATTTATACTTTACAAAATAGGCCTAAACATGGATAAACCCATGGGCTGACATCCCATACCCATTACATAATCCCAAACCCCAAAAAGGACCCAAAAAAGGGCTAAGATCCCATGCCCTATGCTTCATCTTGCGCTCCTCCTTCGATAGGTTGTCAAAGTCTCGAAATAGGTCAAACTTGATCAAGGATCTCCCAAAACTTGGTCAAGGGCCAACAAGCCCCCAACACTCACTTGTGACTCATCCCGAGTCACTCTCATTTGGGTAGTTTTGCTTTGAAATCCTAGAGCTTGAAAGCCTCGAGCTGCTTCGACTTATTTTTGTGTCATGGCCTCCTGTTCAACGAAATCTTAGATGATTTCCTTGTTCATGGTTCCTTCTAGGTGTTGTTCTACTGCAGCAAAAACTTGCTCCAGTTATGCTCCTTGAACTTCGATCTCTGTGAACAGTTGGTAAGCCTCGTCCTGTACAGGTTGGAGTATTTGAGTCACTTCCATGACTTTGCTCTGAACGGTGTGAACCTAATGCTGGGCAGTGTGTTTCTCCTAGGATCGTTTCATTCTTTCCATAGCTGACAAGGGCTTCAACTACACTTGTATTATCTCTGCTTTCTACTTCACCTCCTGGAGCTGCGACTCTAGTGCCTTTAGTTCTACATTCTCAGTGAGTTTCTCATAAGTCTGGGCACTGCGGTCACTGAGTTTCTTGCATTCCATGGCAAAAGATTTTATTCTCTCGACTATGCTCCAGGCAGTCGCTTCTCTTTGATCTCTGACATCCTACAGAGTGATGGGAACTGTGCGGAGCTCTAAATCTACTATTGTTTGCTGTAGTTGCTGGATGGATTTCGTGAGATGCTCTACTTGATGCTCAACCTAGTATTCTTCCTATGGCTCTAAGCTTGTCACAGAGAGAAGTTCTCTATTGAATGATTCTTTTACCTCGAGTTTCCCTTCGAGAAATTATTCCTTTTCTTGCTGCATTTGCGCTTTCTCCTTGTCAAACTTTGTCTCGAGAGAAATATTCTCCTTCTCTACAACTCAATGATGTTCTACAATTACTCCTTGTACTTGCATCAAATCTTGGGTGGATTATTTTGTTTCCTCTTGTGCTCATTGAAGACGAGCTTTAGTTGCATCTTCTATGCAATGGAGTTGGGCTGGCTCATCTCCCAATTCTTGTTCTCCCGATGGCAGGGGTGCAGTGGAGACTGCACAAATGTATTGAAGATCCTGTTGTAGTTTTTGCGATCTCTGAGGTTGAAGTCACTGAACTTCAACACTGTGATCTTATCCTGCTGTGCATGAACTGTCGTATCCCTTTTGGGAGGTGCGCAGTGACTATGGTGTACTCGAAATCCTTGGGTACACTATCATGACTTATCGTCCCGACTAGAGGCGGGATATATTCGGATAATATAGATGGGATCAACTTCACATTGGCTAGGTCATATCTTTGTTTGGTTCTCTTTTCTACTGATGGTCTTGGATGATCCGGCTTCGCGAGCATTCGATGGAGAATCTTGCATTCCTCTCATTGATGACAATTGTCTACCTATAGACATCAACATTCCTCTTTTGGTCATGAGGTTGATGAGAACTTCCTTGACAATTTTCTCTGTCGCGCTGAACTCGTTCGACATACACACTCGGGTTTGAAAATCTCAGGGTCAAAGAGTAATATCTCAATACAATGGCATAGATGGAAAATTTTTGATGATCACTATGTGAAAATCAATTAATCTGTGGGCTCAAATTCATGGTTAGCAAAAGTGTTCTTGGTGTGTGGCATGACGGGATAAATAGATACTTGGTAATAGATCTCTTGCAATGGGTAAGAATCCTTCATTAACTCAGTTTTTTCTATTATGGCATCGTCCCAATGGTTTGGTGGCAAGCTGTCTAACCATTAATGCCTTTCTTCCCATTTGGGGCGTCATTCGAATGGTTATACTATTTCTAACAACTATATTTCTTCGCCATGGCAAAGTGCCGTTTGACGTTGTTTTGGTATTCCGGTGAAGCTCCAATTTTGTAAATTTTTATTTTGCGAAGTTCCCTTGGGAACCTTCTGTAACTTTTCAATCTTAGCTTTCTTCTTACTTAGTTTACTAGCCTTCTTTCCGGTGAGCTTCCTCTTGGAATTCCTTTTTCCATTCTGATTCTTATCTTCTTTTGGCATAGTAACTTTGCGCTGTTGATATTCTCTCCTAGAAATCAGGGGTAATACTTCATCTGCATCTGGAATAGGTATTGCAATCTTCTATGGGTCTTCTAGTGTTCTTCCAACTTCCACATTCTAGTCTTTGGTTTTAAATAGCTTCTCTTGGTTCTCATGTTCTTCAATCAAGTGTGTGATCCTCCTCGTCATAAAATATTTTAGCTCTTGCTTCTTTTGTTCTAAGACTTATTTTTCTTCCCTTCTGGTCTGATCTCTTTCAATACAAGGTTTTCTGAGCAACATAGTAAATGGAGCGTTTTCCTCAATAAATTTAACAACTTCAAATTCTTCCTCTGTCGAAGTTCCCTTGGCACTCATAGATATATGGGTAATCTTTCCACATAGGTTTATCAACTTTCCTTTGAATAGTCCTATTCCTCCTAATGAAGGAATCATAGCAGGCTCCCTTAAAGTTTCCCAAGTTATTTTTGTCATGATATTCACCTGTGTTTCTTCATCCAGAACATAGTCAATGTCGAAATCTCCTATTCTTGCTTCAATGCATTCTTTTTTTTTGAATACCTCTGATAAACTGATATGTTGGTGATCATTCATGGTTTCTTTCATCTGTAGCAATACTTTCTCTAATTCTTTCTGGGGTTTTGCCATAATCTCATTTGTATGACTTTTCTCATGGTCTTCTTATCTCATATTCATCCTTTCAAGATAAACAATCATTCTAGGGAAATCCAAAACTTTATGGTCCATAGCTTTGCAACAGAGGCAACTAGGTTTTCTACCAGGGCATTCCTTAGCCAAATGTCTCGGTCTTCCGCAATTGTAACAAAGGGTTAATCCTCTCTTTCTCTTAAATGATCCCCAGTCTTTCCTGTATTGCGGGCTAGGATCATAATAGTTAACCTGCAAAAAATTCTTTCTAGGATCCTGCATCCATTTGTTGGTCCAAACATTCTTTCTATACATAGGTATAACATATTTTTCACTATTCTTATCATATCTACTTATATCACATCTTCTTTCATCTTTCAGTGCCCTAGTTTTCAAGCTAGGATAAATCTTATCAAACATGCCTAGATCCATAGTTTAGAAACAAACATTTTTAGTAATCTTACTTCTACAGAACACAAAGCTTCCAGATCTAAAAATTTTCACTATTCTTACCTTTATCAGAGCACAAAGCATTCAGATCTTACCTCTTTTCTTCAGATCAGAATTATTTTCTTTAGCACAGAGCTTCACAAACTGAGTAGAGTACTTCTTAGTAGAGCGACAGATCTACGCACATAGCTTTCACAATTTCAGGTCAAATATTTTCACAAAGATTCTTATTTCTCAGTTCCCAACAATCACAGTTTTAGGTCTCAATGATGGAACCATTTGTTGGCACAGGCAGACCCAGGGTTCAATGCTACAACAATGCACCAACAAAACCCTAACTACTTACCCTTTCAGAAACACCTGCAAAGCAAATGAAGTATCACCCGAGGTATAGGCAGGGATGGTTGCAGGACTCAAATTTCTACAACCTTAGCTAGGACATAGATATGTGATTCTAACACTTAACAGAGAACTTAGCAGTAAACATTCATCAACATTTTTTTCTTATTAAGAACACATACAAACCCTAATTACAGAGCATTGCAGTATTCAACTAGATCCACATATAATATCACTTAGCATAAAAGGAACATATAAGATCTAGCATATTTAGGCACTAAGAATACTCACATAGGTCATATCTAACATTCATTCTCTTTTATAAGCACAAAGAAACATCAGTTCTATCTAACATTCATCTATATCATAGAAAGTTACACCTAAACACACCAAAACATCACACAAAGCAGAGAAACACATCATATATGTGGTTCAGCCCCCCTGGGGATACGTCCACCAACTCTTCTTCTCTTCTATTATCTTCTGTTAATCAGTTACATGAACAAAGCCTCAAAAACCCTACTCCGCATAGGACAGGAGATCTGCACACTTCACTAGATTCTCCTTCCCTGATCTAGGTTACATCAATAAGCCTTCTACAGTCACTTGCACTCATCTCTGCAAGCTTCACATAGTATGCACAAAGTGCTTACAATCCTTCAATCACATAGATCGATCACTAGAACTTAGCACATTGGCCTAACATCACATAGATGCCCCTCCTTACATTGCCTAGACATCTATTTATACTTTACAAAATAGGCCTAAACATGGGTAAACCCATGGGCCAACATCTCAAACCCAAAAAAGGACCAAAAAATGGGTCGAGATCCCACGATCTCTACTTCTTCATGTGCTCCTGCTTCGACAGGCTATCAAAGTCCTGTAATAGGTCAAACTTGACCAAGGATCTCCCAAAACTTGGTCAAGGGCCAACAATTGGTCCAACCAATCCATTCCTATTAGGATATAATAAGATCCTAATGGGATGATATTTGTATCAAAATTAGTACTCACTCCATTAATATTTATTGGAAAACCTTTAAGAGTCCCATTTATCCTTCGTTTGGTTCCAATGGCTACTTGAACCAAACTTGATTTTTCAAGATTACTTTTATCCAAATGTAATTTGTCCACTATTTTAGGATCAATGTAACAATGTCTTGCTCCTAAATCAATTAAAATAGAAATGGGATGATTAATGATATTACCTTCCACTTTGATCATATTGGACTGATATTTTGCTTGTCAATCTTCCAAGGATGCATATATTATTGGAATGCTTCTTCCCATGTCTTATACTATTGTAGCCTCTTGGATGTTGCCCATAGTATTTATTTTATCTCTTCTGTGAGGGAAATCCTTGCAGATGTGGTATTATTTGCACCCAAACATCAGATTGGCAGTCTTCCCTATTTTCCCAAGGAGTATTCTCTCTTGTAATTATCCTTAGCAGACCGATCTTGATGTTTTTTATTAGGACTATTTCTATTGAAAGGAGGTTTGAATCCATTCCTTCTCTAATCATATTTCTTGTATTCAATGAAGCTTGTTATTACGGAAAGCATACCCTTATTAGTATAATGGAAATAGTACTAACCTAACTAATATGGTAAATAAAACTACTTATCCTTTTTATCTATATAAGTATTCCAGTAATTACGTATATGGAGTAATGAAACCACATATGATCTACAAAACACATTGAGATTACACTAGTGACATTTTTCTCATAAGGATATGGATAGTAATCACAATCCAACACTATGTTCATCCTTTAGTCACCTGTATCCATGCTCGTCAGTCTGATACATGTACTGATATATAAATCATTAGCATATAGGGTAGTCATATTACATTATATATGTAATTAACCTATAATATTCACTATTCATAGATTGGATTACCTTTATTCCATAATGATATTTGATTACTAGTATTATAGGTTTGAATCCATTGACTATAACAATCAACATACTTACTCCAATATGTTATGGTAATTTATTACATATAATATGTAATTATTCTTTTCCTTCCAATATTTTTGTAAGTATTCACTTCCCTTCCCTTGTTCATACATGTACTTATCCTTCTTGATGGTCTCTGTCAAAGTTCTAAGCTCATCATATTGAATCTTCTCCTTAGAAAATGATGGGATTCCACTCAAGAAGTCATGTATCTTTACCTTCTCATCCTTTATAAACCCAACATACTTTAGAAATCCCAAGAAATTCTTTTAATATTCTCCCCAATTGGAGTTGAAAGAAATCTTGCATTTTCTTGTCATATAAATTCTCTACAAGATACTCCTTTTGAAAATATATCTTGAATTTATTTCAAGTGATCCTGATCTCATTAATGTGTTAAAATTTCTTCAATTGATCCCACCATAAAGAAAATTTTCCATGAAAATGGTGTGTGTAAATTATGGATTTAGGTTAAATGAGTAGTTGTGCAACTGAAAATACTTCCTGATTCCAAGCAACCACGATTCAACATCATCTTCCATTTCTCTTTCACCATCAATGGATGGTGGCTTAAGCTTCCTCAACTTTCCTTGAAAACTTTCCAATTCATTTCTTCTTCTTTGGTGCCTAATAGGAAACATTTTTGGATTGTTGATTGAGTCTTCAAATGCACAATATTTCCTTGTTGTGTGAGGTGAGCAATGTGTGTGAGTTCTGATAGCACTTCTTTAATGATCAACTCTTCTATAGTTATCTCTTATTTCATTATATATTTATTCTTCCTCTTGTCTTGAGTCTAATTCATTATTTTCCTACCTATGCAATTGATTTAGGCTCTGTATCACTTGAGCATTTATTTGATTTTTTCTCTCTCATCATATTCTCTAAATATATACTTCAATTCTCAATGTTTTCACAATCTCTATTAATGTTTCTTGTTCCCCTCTACTCATATGCCCATTTGATTCTGTCTCTACATTACCAACACTAATATTTTGACCTTTGGCTTATTTATCATGATTGAAGGCTCCTTCTCCTTCATCCATTTCCCAAACCTACATTCTTATCTTGAATTGATATGTTTATATCCCTTAATTTTGCAAAATGTGCAAGCAACCATTTTTCTTGGAATTTTGCATATTATAGAAATTTTGTCAATTAATATTATAGGTCCTTTTTTTCCCTTAAATCATGAATAATTTTATCATAGTTCTCCCAATTCTAATATTTCCCATTTATTCTTCCTTAAACCAACTTTTCAACGACTATTCTTTTGCTCAATTCTAAGTCTTGAGCAGAAAATTATCGATGGAAAGGGAAATGAAAGAATATCCATTAGCATGCAACATAGCTTCAACACTCAACGAATTTCTAATCATTCCTTCACATTTAATCTTTACCATTGATCTAGTTTTATTTTGGATTAAATCTCAATCGTCGATCTGCTCAATGTCCACCTAAAAATGCCATGTAACCACCATGCACACTAGTCATCCAATATTTCATTGATTATATCTTAGTTGTCGATATATTCTATTTAGAATATATAAACCACCATTTATTTGGCTTATATCCACCATCTGATCAGATATTTGATTGATCTCGATCATCAATCTGTCTTTATGGGTTCACCGCGGGTCTAAGGCATATCTCTTCTTCATTTCAAACTTCTACAACCTCCAAATTACACCCTTAATTTCTGTCGTACTCACTTTTCACCTATACTTATATGCATTTCCAAGAATTTATCTATGGGTCTAAGGAATATATTTGCATACCTTCCCAGCCTCCATAATGCACATGCACGTTCGCGCGCACTCGTTTTGCACCTATACTGAGAAAAGTTTCTAAGTTTCTAAGTCTTTCATTGTGGTCTATGAGTCATCATGAGTCGTCAGATCTCTCTCCCTCTGGGTTATTCGATATGTGGTACATGGAAACCTCTTATGCCATAATATTTGTGATAAGTGGTGATATCCTAGGCCATCTATTCAATTCCTCGTACTTAGTCATTTTTCCATATCTCACAGTGGGTGGAAGGTCTATGGCATCTGTCGATTCTTATATATGTGACCTCGTTTGTCTGACTGATTCTTGATACTTAGCCATTTTTAAAATTTCACCATGCTCCGAAGCATCCCCATTCTTCTCTTATTCATGACCTTGTCCATCTGACCTATCCACTCTTTACACTTATCCATTTATCAATACATCTCTGTCCAACCGATTCTTGGTACTTAGTTATTTTTAATATCTCACTGCGGGTCTCTTACACTTAATCAATTTTTGAAACTCCTACCATGGGTTCACGGGTCTACAACATTCACCCGAGTCACTTGTGATCTCTTCCGTATGATCGATTCTCCATACTTAGTTTATTTTCAATATCTCACCATGGGTCCATGGGTTCACACTCATTTCTTCACACACTTCCAATTATCCATTGTGCTAACTATATCCATGGTACTATAGAGAATCTCATTTTACTGTTTCTCTATAGTAGTAATACATAAGAGAATTCTAACAAATATCTAGAAAATAAGCTTCCATTACCTGTGGTCTATCCATCACAAGGATGGAGGAATCCATCTAGATAAATGTTCCATGATTGCGACACCAAAATAACTTAGTAGGTGGATGTGATCTAAAAAACATCAATAACATGGTTAGGATCATGTACATACTTTTTCATAAAAGAGACATGAAATACATTATGCACATTCATGGAAGCAGGAAATGTAAGTATGTATGCAACTGACCATATTCTATACAATCTCTCAAATGGACCACAAAATATGGCTACTAGATTTATACAATTGCCCAACTTCAATGAGCTCTTCTTGGGATTCACTTTCAAAAGCACATGCTCTCCCACTTTAAATTCTCTAGTTTTCCTACTCTTATCTACATAACTCTTCTGTCTATCTTGTGATACCTTCAAATTTTGTTTAATTATAACCATCTAGTCTTCCATATCCTTGAGCAATTTTGGCTCAAGTAATACTCTATCTATTGGGTTGTCCCAACTCACTAGAGTATTGCATTTTCTTCCATACAAATATCCAAATGGACTCATCTTCAATGAAGCTTGATAGCCATTATTAGAGGAAACAACAATCAAATGCACATAATCTTCCCATGTAGATGACTTATCCATCACATACATTACCAACATGTATTCAATCACTTGGTTTACCCTCTCTATCTTCCCATATGAATGTGGATGGTATGTTGTGCTAAAGTTCATATTTGTAGAAAATCCTTTAAATAATCCCCTCTAGAAATTTGAAATAAACTTAGTGTCTCTGTCTAAGACAGTTTCCTTAGGTATCCCATGCAACCTAGAAATTTCCCTCATGTAGATTTATGCACTATTAGTTGTTGTATGAGTCATCTTTATAGGAACGAAAGGAACAAAAGGAACAACCTTTTTCAACTTATCAATCACTACCATTATTGAATCATGTTGCCTTTTTGTCTTGGGAAACTTAGTGATCAAATCAATGGTTATTACTTCCCATTTATTCTTTGGAATTGGTAATGGATGTAGAAAAAATGTTGGGTGAGTATGCTCATCCTTCACTCTCTGACATTCCATATATTTGGCAATGTAATCACCAACATCCTTCTTCATTCCCGGCAAAAAGAATTAGCTTCTTACTTCTGCAATTGTTTTCTAGTAACCAGGACGATGTCCAGCATATGGAACATTATGCATTTATTTTAATACAAAAATCCTAAGTTCTCCAGAACTAGGAACAAAAATTCTATTCTTATGCACAAGTAATCCATCTTCCTTGATCTCATACTCCTTAATTTTTTGTTGTACATTTTCCTACTATAAATTTTCTTTTACTTGTAGGTAATGTTAATCTATAACAACAACATCCAAAATTCTATTCTTCAAATCTAACTGATGCATACTAATGGTTGTAACATTCATGATATGTATCCTTCTATTGAGTGCATCAACAACTTTATTTTGTTTTCCTTTGATATGATTGATGTAAAATTCATACTCACTTAAAAATTCTAGTCGTCTTGTCTTCCTTGCATTCAAAATTGGTTGTTCAAAAAGATATTTCATACCACTACGGTATGTCCTTAGTTCAAATCTCTTTCCCATGAGATAATTCCTCCACATATTCAATGCATGAACTATGGTGGCAAGCTCCAAATTGTGTGTGGCATCATTCCTCTCATGTTATTTAATCTTTATGGACTCATAACTAATGACATGTCCATTTTGAGTGAGGAATCCACCAAGTCCTTCCTTGCATGCATTTGTACATACCACAAAACTTTCATTTGGGTCAACAATGTTTCAAATAAGTACACTAGTAAGTAATTCTTTTAGAAAAATAAAGTTCTCTTCACACTCTATTGTCCATTCAAATTTAATTCCCTTCTTTTGTAAAGAATTTACGGGGCAAGAAATTTTTCATAATTATTTTATAAATCTCCTGTAGTATATGAATAATCCCATAAAAGATCTGTATTTTAAAACATTTCTTGGTGTTGGCCATCATATAATGGCTTCAATCTTCGCTAGATACATTTCTATTCATTCTTTTGAAATAATGAATTTGTTCTTGGTAAACAAAACACTTGCTTAGCTTGGCATGCAACTGATGTTCCCTTAGCACTTATAACACCAACCTTGAGTGATGCTCAGATCTTCCTCTAACTTAGAATAAATAATTATGTCATATAAGAACACAATGAAAAACTTATCCAGATAATGTTTGAATATGCCATTCATTAAGCACATAAATATAGTTGGTGCATTGGTCATTCCAAATGGCACCACTAAAAATTCATAATGTTCATACCTATTTCTAAAGGTTGTCTTACTAATGTCTTCTTCCTTGATTCTTACCTGGTGGTATCATGATCTTAGAACAATCTTTGAAAATATATTTTCCCCTTTTAGATGATCAAAGAGGTCATCAATTCTAGGTATAGGGTATTTTTTTTCACAGTGGCTTTATTTATTTGTTTAAAGTCAATACACAATCTCAATGTTCCATATTTCTTTTTGACAGAGAGTATTGGTTCTCCCCAAGGTGAAACACTTGGGCGTATGTACCCTTTCTTACAAAATTCTTCCATCTAAATTTGCAATTCCTTTAATTCTAGTGTACTCATTATGTAAGGAGTTTTTGATACTAGGGAAGCTTCTGGCACTAAGTCAATAGAGAAATTTATTTCCCTCTTTGGTGGAAATCCAAGTTTTTCTTGGAATACATCTTCAAACTCTTACAATACTAAATAATATTCAAGGATTGGCCCTTTGAAATTTTTTGTCTCCTCCACATGAGCTACATACAATTGACATCCTTTCCTGAAACATCTGTTTAGCTAGAAGGCTGAAATATCTCTTGTAGAAATGGGTCTCATAATTCCTTTCATGTTGCTCTGTTTTCCTTCTTCATCAAGACATGTAAATATCATTTTATGACAATCTAGGAAAATATGATGTTTGTCCAACCAATCCATTCCAACTAGTATATCATAAGATCCTAATGGGATGATATTTGTATGAACATTATTACTTACT
>ML802155.1:25452-50784 GCA_009831015.1 Picea engelmannii | reverse complement strand
TTGTGCATGGCACATTGTTTATCTCTTTTATGTTGTAGTATGGATCTTGATTAATGCATGTGGTTCTTTCATGCTTGTTTTCATATTAAATGTTGTTAGAATTCGAGATCCATTCAAATAACTAAGTCTTGGGACTACAACGTGCCATGTCTTCTGGTGACTAGGTGTGTTGTAGCCTATTTAAGTGGTGTATCTTATCCTGTGGGTGGTCGGGTACATTACAATAGTCTCAATGCTCCATGTTTCTTTTTGACAAAGAGTACTAATTCTCCCCAACGTGAAACACTTGGGCGTATGTACCCTTTTTTCAAAAAATATTCAAGACACATTTGTGTTTCCTTTAATTTTGTAAGGTGTTTTTTATACTGGGGAATCTCCTGGCACTAAGTCAATAGGTAAATCTATTTCCATATTTAATGGTAATCCTGGTTTTTCTTGGAACACATCTTCAAACTATTTCAACACTAAATAATCTTCAAGGATTTCCCCTTTGGTCTTTTCTATCTCCTGCACATGAGTTTCATACAATTGACATCCATTATTGAAACATCTATTTACCTACAAGGATTAAATATCCCTTATAGAAATGGGTCTTGGAATTCCTTTCATAGTGCTTTGTTTCCCTTCTTCATCAAGACATGTAAATGTCTTTCTATGAAAATGTAGGACAACATGATGTTGGTGTTGGCACAGGGGCATACCCAGGGTTCAACGTTACAACAACACACCAACAAAACCCTAACTATCGACCCTTTCAGCAACACCTGCAAAGCAGATGAAGTCTCACCTGAGGTAGAGGTAGGGTGGTTGCAGGACTTTGATGTCTGCAACCTTAGCTGGGACACAGATCTGTGATTCTAACACTTAACAAATAACTTAGCAGTAAACATTCATCAACATTCAGTTCTTAGTAACAGCGCATACAAACCCTAATTACAGATCATCGCAGTATTCAACCAGATCCACATCTAATAACACTTAGCATAAAAGGAACATATTAGATCTAGTAGATTTAGGCAGTAAGAATACTCACATAGGTCAGATCTAACATTCATTCTCTTTTATAAGCACAAAGCAACATCAGTTATATCTAACATTCATCTATATCATAGCAAGTTACACCTAAACACACCAACACATCGCACAAAGTAGAGAAACACAACATATACGTGGTTCACCCCCCCGTGGGGCTACGTCCACCAACTCTTATTCTCTTCTATTATCTTATGTTAATCAATTACATGAACATAGCCTCAAAAACCCTACTTCGAATAGGACAGGATATCTGCGCACTTTGATAGATCCTCATTCCCTGATCTAGTTTACAACACTAAGCCTTCTACAGTCACTTGCACTCAGCTCTGCAAGATTCACATAGTATGACCAGAGCACTTACAATCCTTCAATCACATAGATCGATCACTAGCACTTAGCACATTGGCCTAACATCACATAGATGCCCATCCTTACATTGCCTAGACATCTATTTATACTTTACAAAATAGGCCTAAACATGGATAAACCCATGGGCTGACATCCCATACCCATTACATAATCCCAAACCCCAAAAAGGACCCAAAAAAGGGCTAAGATCCCATGCCCTATGCTTCATCTTGCGCTCCTCCTTCGATAGGTTGTCAAAGTCTCGAAATAGGTCAAACTTGATCAAGGATCTCCCAAAACTTGGTCAAGGGCCAACAAGCCCCCAACACTCACTTGTGACTCATCCCGAGTCACTCTCATTTGGGTAGTTTTGCTTTGAAATCCTAGAGCTTGAAAGCCTCGAGCTGCTTCGACTTATTTTTGTGTCATGGCCTCCTGTTCAACGAAATCTTAGATGATTTCCTTGTTCATGGTTCCTTCTAGGTGTTGTTCTACTGCAGCAAAAACTTGCTCCAGTTATGCTCCTTGAACTTCGATCTCTGTGAACAGTTGGTAAGCCTCGTCCTGTACAGGTTGGAGTATTTGAGTCACTTCCATGACTTTGCTCTGAACGGTGTGAACCTAATGCTGGGCAGTGTGTTTCTCCTAGGATCGTTTCATTCTTTCCATAGCTGACAAGGGCTTCAACTACACTTGTATTATCTCTGCTTTCTACTTCACCTCCTGGAGCTGCGACTCTAGTGCCTTTAGTTCTACATTCTCAGTGAGTTTCTCATAAGTCTGGGCACTGCGGTCACTGAGTTTCTTGCATTCCATGGCAAAAGATTTTATTCTCTCGACTATGCTCCAGGCAGTCGCTTCTCTTTGATCTCTGACATCCTACAGAGTGATGGGAACTGTGCGGAGCTCTAAATCTACTATTGTTTGCTGTAGTTGCTGGATGGATTTCGTGAGATGCTCTACTTGATGCTCAACCTAGTATTCTTCCTATGGCTCTAAGCTTGTCACAGAGAGAAGTTCTCTATTGAATGATTCTTTTACCTCGAGTTTCCCTTCGAGAAATTATTCCTTTTCTTGCTGCATTTGCGCTTTCTCCTTGTCAAACTTTGTCTCGAGAGAAATATTCTCCTTCTCTACAACTCAATGATGTTCTACAATTACTCCTTGTACTTGCATCAAATCTTGGGTGGATTATTTTGTTTCCTCTTGTGCTCATTGAAGACGAGCTTTAGTTGCATCTTCTATGCAATGGAGTTGGGCTGGCTCATCTCCCAATTCTTGTTCTCCCGATGGCAGGGGTGCAGTGGAGACTGCACAAATGTATTGAAGATCCTGTTGTAGTTTTTGCGATCTCTGAGGTTGAAGTCACTGAACTTCAACACTGTGATCTTATCCTGCTGTGCATGAACTGTCGTATCCCTTTTGGGAGGTGCGCAGTGACTATGGTGTACTCGAAATCCTTGGGTACACTATCATGACTTATCGTCCCGACTAGAGGCGGGATATATTCGGATAATATAGATGGGATCAACTTCACATTGGCTAGGTCATATCTTTGTTTGGTTCTCTTTTCTACTGATGGTCTTGGATGATCCGGCTTCGCGAGCATTCGATGGAGAATCTTGCATTCCTCTCATTGATGACAATTGTCTACCTATAGACATCAACATTCCTCTTTTGGTCATGAGGTTGATGAGAACTTCCTTGACAATTTTCTCTGTCGCGCTGAACTCGTTCGACATACACACTCGGGTTTGAAAATCTCAGGGTCAAAGAGTAATATCTCAATACAATGGCATAGATGGAAAATTTTTGATGATCACTATGTGAAAATCAATTAATCTGTGGGCTCAAATTCATGGTTAGCAAAAGTGTTCTTGGTGTGTGGCATGACGGGATAAATAGATACTTGGTAATAGATCTCTTGCAATGGGTAAGAATCCTTCATTAACTCAGTTTTTTCTATTATGGCATCGTCCCAATGGTTTGGTGGCAAGCTGTCTAACCATTAATGCCTTTCTTCCCATTTGGGGCGTCATTCGAATGGTTATACTATTTCTAACAACTATATTTCTTCGCCATGGCAAAGTGCCGTTTGACGTTGTTTTGGTATTCCGGTGAAGCTCCAATTTTGTAAATTTTTATTTTGCGAAGTTCCCTTGGGAACCTTCTGTAACTTTTCAATCTTAGCTTTCTTCTTACTTAGTTTACTAGCCTTCTTTCCGGTGAGCTTCCTCTTGGAATTCCTTTTTCCATTCTGATTCTTATCTTCTTTTGGCATAGTAACTTTGCGCTGTTGATATTCTCTCCTAGAAATCAGGGGTAATACTTCATCTGCATCTGGAATAGGTATTGCAATCTTCTATGGGTCTTCTAGTGTTCTTCCAACTTCCACATTCTAGTCTTTGGTTTTAAATAGCTTCTCTTGGTTCTCATGTTCTTCAATCAAGTGTGTGATCCTCCTCGTCATAAAATATTTTAGCTCTTGCTTCTTTTGTTCTAAGACTTATTTTTCTTCCCTTCTGGTCTGATCTCTTTCAATACAAGGTTTTCTGAGCAACATAGTAAATGGAGCGTTTTCCTCAATAAATTTAACAACTTCAAATTCTTCCTCTGTCGAAGTTCCCTTGGCACTCATAGATATATGGGTAATCTTTCCACATAGGTTTATCAACTTTCCTTTGAATAGTCCTATTCCTCCTAATGAAGGAATCATAGCAGGCTCCCTTAAAGTTTCCCAAGTTATTTTTGTCATGATATTCACCTGTGTTTCTTCATCCAGAACATAGTCAATGTCGAAATCTCCTATTCTTGCTTCAATGCATTCTTTTTTTTTGAATACCTCTGATAAACTGATATGTTGGTGATCATTCATGGTTTCTTTCATCTGTAGCAATACTTTCTCTAATTCTTTCTGGGGTTTTGCCATAATCTCATTTGTATGACTTTTCTCATGGTCTTCTTATCTCATATTCATCCTTTCAAGATAAACAATCATTCTAGGGAAATCCAAAACTTTATGGTCCATAGCTTTGCAACAGAGGCAACTAGGTTTTCTACCAGGGCATTCCTTAGCCAAATGTCTCGGTCTTCCGCAATTGTAACAAAGGGTTAATCCTCTCTTTCTCTTAAATGATCCCCAGTCTTTCCTGTATTGCGGGCTAGGATCATAATAGTTAACCTGCAAAAAATTCTTTCTAGGATCCTGCATCCATTTGTTGGTCCAAACATTCTTTCTATACATAGGTATAACATATTTTTCACTATTCTTATCATATCTACTTATATCACATCTTCTTTCATCTTTCAGTGCCCTAGTTTTCAAGCTAGGATAAATCTTATCAAACATGCCTAGATCCATAGTTTAGAAACAAACATTTTTAGTAATCTTACTTCTACAGAACACAAAGCTTCCAGATCTAAAAATTTTCACTATTCTTACCTTTATCAGAGCACAAAGCATTCAGATCTTACCTCTTTTCTTCAGATCAGAATTATTTTCTTTAGCACAGAGCTTCACAAACTGAGTAGAGTACTTCTTAGTAGAGCGACAGATCTACGCACATAGCTTTCACAATTTCAGGTCAAATATTTTCACAAAGATTCTTATTTCTCAGTTCCCAACAATCACAGTTTTAGGTCTCAATGATGGAACCATTTGTTGGCACAGGCAGACCCAGGGTTCAATGCTACAACAATGCACCAACAAAACCCTAACTACTTACCCTTTCAGAAACACCTGCAAAGCAAATGAAGTATCACCCGAGGTATAGGCAGGGATGGTTGCAGGACTCAAATTTCTACAACCTTAGCTAGGACATAGATATGTGATTCTAACACTTAACAGAGAACTTAGCAGTAAACATTCATCAACATTTTTTTCTTATTAAGAACACATACAAACCCTAATTACAGAGCATTGCAGTATTCAACTAGATCCACATATAATATCACTTAGCATAAAAGGAACATATAAGATCTAGCATATTTAGGCACTAAGAATACTCACATAGGTCATATCTAACATTCATTCTCTTTTATAAGCACAAAGAAACATCAGTTCTATCTAACATTCATCTATATCATAGAAAGTTACACCTAAACACACCAAAACATCACACAAAGCAGAGAAACACATCATATATGTGGTTCAGCCCCCCTGGGGATACGTCCACCAACTCTTCTTCTCTTCTATTATCTTCTGTTAATCAGTTACATGAACAAAGCCTCAAAAACCCTACTCCGCATAGGACAGGAGATCTGCACACTTCACTAGATTCTCCTTCCCTGATCTAGGTTACATCAATAAGCCTTCTACAGTCACTTGCACTCATCTCTGCAAGCTTCACATAGTATGCACAAAGTGCTTACAATCCTTCAATCACATAGATCGATCACTAGAACTTAGCACATTGGCCTAACATCACATAGATGCCCCTCCTTACATTGCCTAGACATCTATTTATACTTTACAAAATAGGCCTAAACATGGGTAAACCCATGGGCCAACATCTCAAACCCAAAAAAGGACCAAAAAATGGGTCGAGATCCCACGATCTCTACTTCTTCATGTGCTCCTGCTTCGACAGGCTATCAAAGTCCTGTAATAGGTCAAACTTGACCAAGGATCTCCCAAAACTTGGTCAAGGGCCAACAATTGGTCCAACCAATCCATTCCTATTAGGATATAATAAGATCCTAATGGGATGATATTTGTATCAAAATTAGTACTCACTCCATTAATATTTATTGGAAAACCTTTAAGAGTCCCATTTATCCTTCGTTTGGTTCCAATGGCTACTTGAACCAAACTTGATTTTTCAAGATTACTTTTATCCAAATGTAATTTGTCCACTATTTTAGGATCAATGTAACAATGTCTTGCTCCTAAATCAATTAAAATAGAAATGGGATGATTAATGATATTACCTTCCACTTTGATCATATTGGACTGATATTTTGCTTGTCAATCTTCCAAGGATGCATATATTATTGGAATGCTTCTTCCCATGTCTTATACTATTGTAGCCTCTTGGATGTTGCCCATAGTATTTATTTTATCTCTTCTGTGAGGGAAATCCTTGCAGATGTGGTATTATTTGCACCCAAACATCAGATTGGCAGTCTTCCCTATTTTCCCAAGGAGTATTCTCTCTTGTAATTATCCTTAGCAGACCGATCTTGATGTTTTTTATTAGGACTATTTCTATTGAAAGGAGGTTTGAATCCATTCCTTCTCTAATCATATTTCTTGTATTCAATGAAGCTTGTTATTACGGAAAGCATACCCTTATTAGTATAATGGAAATAGTACTAACCTAACTAATATGGTAAATAAAACTACTTATCCTTTTTATCTATATAAGTATTCCAGTAATTACGTATATGGAGTAATGAAACCACATATGATCTACAAAACACATTGAGATTACACTAGTGACATTTTTCTCATAAGGATATGGATAGTAATCACAATCCAACACTATGTTCATCCTTTAGTCACCTGTATCCATGCTCGTCAGTCTGATACATGTACTGATATATAAATCATTAGCATATAGGGTAGTCATATTACATTATATATGTAATTAACCTATAATATTCACTATTCATAGATTGGATTACCTTTATTCCATAATGATATTTGATTACTAGTATTATAGGTTTGAATCCATTGACTATAACAATCAACATACTTACTCCAATATGTTATGGTAATTTATTACATATAATATGTAATTATTCTTTTCCTTCCAATATTTTTGTAAGTATTCACTTCCCTTCCCTTGTTCATACATGTACTTATCCTTCTTGATGGTCTCTGTCAAAGTTCTAAGCTCATCATATTGAATCTTCTCCTTAGAAAATGATGGGATTCCACTCAAGAAGTCATGTATCTTTACCTTCTCATCCTTTATAAACCCAACATACTTTAGAAATCCCAAGAAATTCTTTTAATATTCTCCCCAATTGGAGTTGAAAGAAATCTTGCATTTTCTTGTCATATAAATTCTCTACAAGATACTCCTTTTGAAAATATATCTTGAATTTATTTCAAGTGATCCTGATCTCATTAATGTGTTAAAATTTCTTCAATTGATCCCACCATAAAGAAAATTTTCCATGAAAATGGTGTGTGTAAATTATGGATTTAGGTTAAATGAGTAGTTGTGCAACTGAAAATACTTCCTGATTCCAAGCAACCACGATTCAACATCATCTTCCATTTCTCTTTCACCATCAATGGATGGTGGCTTAAGCTTCCTCAACTTTCCTTGAAAACTTTCCAATTCATTTCTTCTTCTTTGGTGCCTAATAGGAAACATTTTTGGATTGTTGATTGAGTCTTCAAATGCACAATATTTCCTTGTTGTGTGAGGTGAGCAATGTGTGTGAGTTCTGATAGCACTTCTTTAATGATCAACTCTTCTATAGTTATCTCTTATTTCATTATATATTTATTCTTCCTCTTGTCTTGAGTCTAATTCATTATTTTCCTACCTATGCAATTGATTTAGGCTCTGTATCACTTGAGCATTTATTTGATTTTTTCTCTCTCATCATATTCTCTAAATATATACTTCAATTCTCAATGTTTTCACAATCTCTATTAATGTTTCTTGTTCCCCTCTACTCATATGCCCATTTGATTCTGTCTCTACATTACCAACACTAATATTTTGACCTTTGGCTTATTTATCATGATTGAAGGCTCCTTCTCCTTCATCCATTTCCCAAACCTACATTCTTATCTTGAATTGATATGTTTATATCCCTTAATTTTGCAAAATGTGCAAGCAACCATTTTTCTTGGAATTTTGCATATTATAGAAATTTTGTCAATTAATATTATAGGTCCTTTTTTTCCCTTAAATCATGAATAATTTTATCATAGTTCTCCCAATTCTAATATTTCCCATTTATTCTTCCTTAAACCAACTTTTCAACGACTATTCTTTTGCTCAATTCTAAGTCTTGAGCAGAAAATTATCGATGGAAAGGGAAATGAAAGAATATCCATTAGCATGCAACATAGCTTCAACACTCAACGAATTTCTAATCATTCCTTCACATTTAATCTTTACCATTGATCTAGTTTTATTTTGGATTAAATCTCAATCGTCGATCTGCTCAATGTCCACCTAAAAATGCCATGTAACCACCATGCACACTAGTCATCCAATATTTCATTGATTATATCTTAGTTGTCGATATATTCTATTTAGAATATATAAACCACCATTTATTTGGCTTATATCCACCATCTGATCAGATATTTGATTGATCTCGATCATCAATCTGTCTTTATGGGTTCACCGCGGGTCTAAGGCATATCTCTTCTTCATTTCAAACTTCTACAACCTCCAAATTACACCCTTAATTTCTGTCGTACTCACTTTTCACCTATACTTATATGCATTTCCAAGAATTTATCTATGGGTCTAAGGAATATATTTGCATACCTTCCCAGCCTCCATAATGCACATGCACGTTCGCGCGCACTCGTTTTGCACCTATACTGAGAAAAGTTTCTAAGTTTCTAAGTCTTTCATTGTGGTCTATGAGTCATCATGAGTCGTCAGATCTCTCTCCCTCTGGGTTATTCGATATGTGGTACATGGAAACCTCTTATGCCATAATATTTGTGATAAGTGGTGATATCCTAGGCCATCTATTCAATTCCTCGTACTTAGTCATTTTTCCATATCTCACAGTGGGTGGAAGGTCTATGGCATCTGTCGATTCTTATATATGTGACCTCGTTTGTCTGACTGATTCTTGATACTTAGCCATTTTTAAAATTTCACCATGCTCCGAAGCATCCCCATTCTTCTCTTATTCATGACCTTGTCCATCTGACCTATCCACTCTTTACACTTATCCATTTATCAATACATCTCTGTCCAACCGATTCTTGGTACTTAGTTATTTTTAATATCTCACTGCGGGTCTCTTACACTTAATCAATTTTTGAAACTCCTACCATGGGTTCACGGGTCTACAACATTCACCCGAGTCACTTGTGATCTCTTCCGTATGATCGATTCTCCATACTTAGTTTATTTTCAATATCTCACCATGGGTCCATGGGTTCACACTCATTTCTTCACACACTTCCAATTATCCATTGTGCTAACTATATCCATGGTACTATAGAGAATCTCATTTTACTGTTTCTCTATAGTAGTAATACATAAGAGAATTCTAACAAATATCTAGAAAATAAGCTTCCATTACCTGTGGTCTATCCATCACAAGGATGGAGGAATCCATCTAGATAAATGTTCCATGATTGCGACACCAAAATAACTTAGTAGGTGGATGTGATCTAAAAAACATCAATAACATGGTTAGGATCATGTACATACTTTTTCATAAAAGAGACATGAAATACATTATGCACATTCATGGAAGCAGGAAATGTAAGTATGTATGCAACTGACCATATTCTATACAATCTCTCAAATGGACCACAAAATATGGCTACTAGATTTATACAATTGCCCAACTTCAATGAGCTCTTCTTGGGATTCACTTTCAAAAGCACATGCTCTCCCACTTTAAATTCTCTAGTTTTCCTACTCTTATCTACATAACTCTTCTGTCTATCTTGTGATACCTTCAAATTTTGTTTAATTATAACCATCTAGTCTTCCATATCCTTGAGCAATTTTGGCTCAAGTAATACTCTATCTATTGGGTTGTCCCAACTCACTAGAGTATTGCATTTTCTTCCATACAAATATCCAAATGGACTCATCTTCAATGAAGCTTGATAGCCATTATTAGAGGAAACAACAATCAAATGCACATAATCTTCCCATGTAGATGACTTATCCATCACATACATTACCAACATGTATTCAATCACTTGGTTTACCCTCTCTATCTTCCCATATGAATGTGGATGGTATGTTGTGCTAAAGTTCATATTTGTAGAAAATCCTTTAAATAATCCCCTCTAGAAATTTGAAATAAACTTAGTGTCTCTGTCTAAGACAGTTTCCTTAGGTATCCCATGCAACCTAGAAATTTCCCTCATGTAGATTTATGCACTATTAGTTGTTGTATGAGTCATCTTTATAGGAACGAAAGGAACAAAAGGAACAACCTTTTTCAACTTATCAATCACTACCATTATTGAATCATGTTGCCTTTTTGTCTTGGGAAACTTAGTGATCAAATCAATGGTTATTACTTCCCATTTATTCTTTGGAATTGGTAATGGATGTAGAAAAAATGTTGGGTGAGTATGCTCATCCTTCACTCTCTGACATTCCATATATTTGGCAATGTAATCACCAACATCCTTCTTCATTCCCGGCAAAAAGAATTAGCTTCTTACTTCTGCAATTGTTTTCTAGTAACCAGGACGATGTCCAGCATATGGAACATTATGCATTTATTTTAATACAAAAATCCTAAGTTCTCCAGAACTAGGAACAAAAATTCTATTCTTATGCACAAGTAATCCATCTTCCTTGATCTCATACTCCTTAATTTTTTGTTGTACATTTTCCTACTATAAATTTTCTTTTACTTGTAGGTAATGTTAATCTATAACAACAACATCCAAAATTCTATTCTTCAAATCTAACTGATGCATACTAATGGTTGTAACATTCATGATATGTATCCTTCTATTGAGTGCATCAACAACTTTATTTTGTTTTCCTTTGATATGATTGATGTAAAATTCATACTCACTTAAAAATTCTAGTCGTCTTGTCTTCCTTGCATTCAAAATTGGTTGTTCAAAAAGATATTTCATACCACTACGGTATGTCCTTAGTTCAAATCTCTTTCCCATGAGATAATTCCTCCACATATTCAATGCATGAACTATGGTGGCAAGCTCCAAATTGTGTGTGGCATCATTCCTCTCATGTTATTTAATCTTTATGGACTCATAACTAATGACATGTCCATTTTGAGTGAGGAATCCACCAAGTCCTTCCTTGCATGCATTTGTACATACCACAAAACTTTCATTTGGGTCAACAATGTTTCAAATAAGTACACTAGTAAGTAATTCTTTTAGAAAAATAAAGTTCTCTTCACACTCTATTGTCCATTCAAATTTAATTCCCTTCTTTTGTAAAGAATTTACGGGGCAAGAAATTTTTCATAATTATTTTATAAATCTCCTGTAGTATATGAATAATCCCATAAAAGATCTGTATTTTAAAACATTTCTTGGTGTTGGCCATCATATAATGGCTTCAATCTTCGCTAGATACATTTCTATTCATTCTTTTGAAATAATGAATTTGTTCTTGGTAAACAAAACACTTGCTTAGCTTGGCATGCAACTGATGTTCCCTTAGCACTTATAACACCAACCTTGAGTGATGCTCAGATCTTCCTCTAACTTAGAATAAATAATTATGTCATATAAGAACACAATGAAAAACTTATCCAGATAATGTTTGAATATGCCATTCATTAAGCACATAAATATAGTTGGTGCATTGGTCATTCCAAATGGCACCACTAAAAATTCATAATGTTCATACCTATTTCTAAAGGTTGTCTTACTAATGTCTTCTTCCTTGATTCTTACCTGGTGGTATCATGATCTTAGAACAATCTTTGAAAATATATTTTCCCCTTTTAGATGATCAAAGAGGTCATCAATTCTAGGTATAGGGTATTTTTTTTCACAGTGGCTTTATTTATTTGTTTAAAGTCAATACACAATCTCAATGTTCCATATTTCTTTTTGACAGAGAGTATTGGTTCTCCCCAAGGTGAAACACTTGGGCGTATGTACCCTTTCTTACAAAATTCTTCCATCTAAATTTGCAATTCCTTTAATTCTAGTGTACTCATTATGTAAGGAGTTTTTGATACTAGGGAAGCTTCTGGCACTAAGTCAATAGAGAAATTTATTTCCCTCTTTGGTGGAAATCCAAGTTTTTCTTGGAATACATCTTCAAACTCTTACAATACTAAATAATATTCAAGGATTGGCCCTTTGAAATTTTTTGTCTCCTCCACATGAGCTACATACAATTGACATCCTTTCCTGAAACATCTGTTTAGCTAGAAGGCTGAAATATCTCTTGTAGAAATGGGTCTCATAATTCCTTTCATGTTGCTCTGTTTTCCTTCTTCATCAAGACATGTAAATATCATTTTATGACAATCTAGGAAAATATGATGTTTGTCCAACCAATCCATTCCAACTAGTATATCATAAGATCCTAATGGGATGATATTTGTATGAACATTATTACTTACTGCATTAAAATTTATTGGAAAACCTTTAATAGTCTCATTGATACTTCTTTTGGTTCTAGTGGATCGCTAAACCAAACTTGATTTTTCAAGCTTACTCTTCTCCAAATTTAATTTTTCCTCTATTTTAGGATCAATGTAACAATGGCCTTCTCTTGAATCATTTAAAATATCATAAGGATGATTAATCATCTTACCTTAAACTTCGCTCGTAGTGGATTGGTATTTTGCTTGTCGATCTTCCAAGGATGCATATATTATTGGAATGCTTATGCCCATGTCTTCTACGGTTGTATCCTCTTGGATGTTGTGCATAATCTTTGGTTTATCTCATCTATCAGGGAAATCCTTGTACATGTGGTCTTCTTTGTATCCCCAACATTGGATTGGTGGTATTCCCCTTTTTCCCAAGGAGTCTTCTCTCTTGGAATCATCCTTAGAAGACTAATCTTGCTGATTTTTATTAGGACTATTTCTATTGAAATGGTTAGAATCCTTTCCTTCTCTAATCATATTTCTCTTTCTTCTTATCCTTCCAATATTTTTGTAAGTATTATTTTCCCTTCCCTTTTTCATACAAGTACTTATCCTTCCTAATGGTCTCTATCAATGTTTTGGGCTCATCATATTGATTATTGTCCTTAAAAAATGATGCTAGTCCACTCAAGAGCCTTTGTATATTTACCTTCTCATCCTTTATAAACCCAACGTATTTCAACAATCCCAAGAACTTATTTTCATATTTTCCCATGGCCATGCTCCCCAATCGGAGTTCAAATAACTCGTGCATTTTCTTGTCATAGAAATGCTCTGAAATATACTCCTAACGATATCACTTGAACTACTACAAGTGATAATACTCTCATTAATTTGTTCAACTTGCTTCAAATGATCCCACCACATAGTATCTTTTCCATGCAAATGGTATGTAGAAATTATGGCTTCTAGGTTATATGAGTAGTTTTTCAACTAATAAAACTTCCTAATTCCAAGAAACTAGGCTTCAACATCATATTCCCTTTCTATTTCACCATCAAAGGATGGTGTCTTAAGCTTCCTCATCTCTCCTTGCAAACTCTTTAATTCATGTCTTCTTCTTTGGTGCCTAACAAGAGATATTTATGCATTTTTAATGGAGTGTTCAAATGCATAAAATTTCCTTGTTGAGTAAGGAGGTGAGTGATGTTTGTGAGTTCTACTAGCACTTCTTACATGACCAACTCTTCTATATTTATCTCTTCTCTAATGATATTGTTATGAGGAAAATATCTCTATGGATAGGGGTAAACCACAACAGACGAAAATGACTGCATAAATCAACTATTTTCCCAAGTATGCTATATAAACAAATATGCCAAATATGCTAGCAAGACAAGATAAAAGACCTACCTTGTCCAGACGTTCGATGAATCCCACCGTTTATCACTTAACCCAAAGAAATATTTCTGCAACTAGTCCTCAACAACTAAGCAACGCAAGAATATGGTGATAATATATGATGTTATCACATTAAATAGCATAATCCATCAACATTCATAAAAAATATTCCCATGGCATAATAATTTGAATATTTGCAAGATATAAATTGGACAAGGAAAGAGTATTTCTATTAAGATATGATCAACATAAGTGAATAAGTTACATACTTTTGTGTCGGCATGGCTCAGAACCGAGAAACAAAGTTCCTTTCATCTAGGCCTCCACCACTTCAATCCTCCACCAAAGACAAGCTCATATAAGAGAGACAATGAAGTTCTCAATCATTAAGGGAAGAGCTTGGGGGTTGGACACTGTGTTCAAACTTAAAGGATAAAGGGAAGCATACTTAATGTGAAGTGAATAATTACTCCAGAGTAACTTTGCTCTTAAAGTTGAATTCGTTCTCCTCTTTTCCATAGCTCATTTTTGGCCCATTTATAGCATTCAAGTGGAATTGAAGGGCCAAGTCAGAACGTTTCCAGTATATGGAAGGCCAAGGATCATTGCTCTTATGTCATGACATGGAAGCTCGACACCATTTTTCATTTTGGGGCACATTTTCGGATGTGCACGGGATGTAGTGGAGAAACCTGCATATACACATGTTATATAATAGGCAAGGTGCGTATATGTGGAAAAATTGTATTTTTAGCTCTAGGATTTGTAAAAAGGGATTACAAGTTTGCATAGGGAAATGGAAAAAGGCCTTCTATGCAAGATTGCATGGGGTGAGGCTAATATTGCTACAGCAGGTGTCCCCTAATGTGTGAGGTCAGATGAGTATCTGTGATGGCCAAAATACATTATATAAAACCCAGAAGTGGAGTAATGGGGACCCAGCTGGAAGAACTAATTGCTCATTAGAATTTGTACTGACTTTGCATACATGGGTGCCAATTTGAATTACACTGCAGATCCATGTGAAAATATACCAAACAATTGTTCATGGACATGAATAGGAAAATACAAATGTGGTTGCATGCCAAAGGCTATCATAGTCACGAACAAGGACCAGTAGAACCACTCTCAAAATCAATCTAAAGATATCTGTATACAATGGAGTACAATCTGTTCTCCCATGATCACTGAAGTCACATAAGTACTGGTCCAATGAAAAGGTAACAACAACTTAGGAAAGTTGTGGCCACATACTAATGTCTTCAAGTCTTCTACACAATCCTCCAAGGGTGCAAGTCTACATCATGTGAAGAAAGGAGTTGAGGTTGAACACAATGAGACTTCGTTTGATTACCGATCATTGAGGTATATCATTAACAAAATCGAGATAGCCTACCGATGATGAAAGTAGGTATCAAGGAATTGAGTACATTCTTACAAGTGTGAATAAAGGATTCAGGGTCAAACACTTGAAGAATCCATTGATCAAGAGACATTGATGTATTCCCAACTATCGATGGTGAGAGAACCTGCCACTAATTAATGAAAGCCTCTAGGTACTCATAGGACTCTAGGTCTTGTTTCCATAATATATGAGCTGACATCGATGTAAGGAGACCCGTTGAAATGAGAGCATTAAGTCATCTCTCATCATTGAGCATGAGGTACAAAGCAAGAGCTTGATGATTTGGAGGAAATCGGATGAAGAACATGTCCACGAACCCATGACCTTATGCATCTTTCATGTGTGCAAAGTGCAAGCGGTACACGAAAAAGACCCTCTGAATAGAAGCCAATGAGGAAAATTGCTGAAAAAGGAGAGGAAACCACCGGTAAGGCTAATGGAATCTAGGACACTACACAAATCCCAATGTGTGAATAGATTTCTTGCCGTTGAACACAAGAGAAACCACCTAGTCAACTACCAATGATGGAATGTTGATTGTTGGGTTCAAGGTTGCCTACCAATGAGGAAATTTGGACCAGGGTACATAATAGGACTACAAATTCATGTGATTCTGAGACAAACTGAGGGTATGGCTGACATGCAAAGTCAAGAGTTCTGAGGAATGGATGACACAGGTTGATAGACATCCTTTGAACAAGAGCATGAGACATATGGAAGACTCTGGAAACATATAATTAATGATGAAACCATGAGATGTAGGAGACATCAATCAAAATATCCATAGGGAATGGAAGAGTAACCTGTTGGGGGAGTAAACTCTCTGTAACGAGTTCAGCTTCCTAAGGCCATGCTAAACCTAAAATTATGATGAGAAGTGGACTCATCAATTTTTTTCTCTGTTCAAAGACGACGCGACTACTGCCAATATAAGATAATACTCACTTCCCGCCCGTATTTTTTTTTTTTATATTCAAATGAATGCTATGATACAAAGGAGGAAATGAGTATCGCAAGTAAGAAAAACTAGTTCTAGCAATGGAACATACCTATGCTCAATGAAAGGAGGTGCATGTGGGAGATGGACACTCGAGGGAATGTTCCCTCCTGGGTATAGGGTGTCAAGTTGCAAAGGATATCAACGAGGATCTGCTTGGTTGAGGATGCAAAATTGCTGAGGAAAACGGTTTATAACGAAAAGCGAGAACCAACTAGAGGATCAATACTGCAAGCAAGGACATGAGATGCAATCACAACTTAATGCCAAAAAATGTCCTTTTTCATAATCTTAGTCTACTTGGTTTGAAAAAGGGATAAAATTGTACCAAATAGACATCCTTTCAGATCCACTTTACAAGTGTGAAAGAGACAAGTTCACTCGACAATCTTTTCACTTTTTGAAAATGAGTCGGAAAAGAGCTTAAATAAGACTCACGACCTTTCAAGTCCAATTTGACGAGTGTGAAAGGGACAAATTAACTCGGCAATATTTTTGCTTTTTAGACGAGTTGGAAAAGAGATTAAATCAGACTCGCTTGGGATTTTCTAGGCGACAAGCCACGGGGGAGGCCAAGGCTCCCGTGCTAAATTTCTGTGAAATGTCATTTTATTACAAATAGATGGCCAAATCTTGGGAAAACCCAAAGCTCTACAGGTCAAGGAGGATAAGGTGCTAGCATAGGTTATCATCTTTGTGATATATCAAATGATGTATCTTACTTGAAAGGACATATGCAGAGGCATTGGATACCCCACAAGACCATCCCAATCAAAGGGAACTTCCTTAGGACTTGGAGGGAGATTACTCGATGAGAGAAAAACTCTCTCTTGTTCAGAAGGTGCAGTATCAGAAATGATAATGACATGGTTGAAGGATGTATCACCCTCCAAAAGGAGAGTTTGATTGACCAGAGATTGCACTGGTATGACAACTTCTTCAACTCTCGGTTGAATAGGATGCATGATAACAGGGACATGAGACACATCACCCTCGGCAATGGAGGTGTGGTCAGGAGAGGATTTCATCGGCATGACTGTCATGTCAATCAAAGGATAAATTGGGTGTGGGGAAACTGCAGACACCTCACAACCCAAAGGGCCCTCAAGTGAGAATGACGCTTTTGGTATCCCAGCAGTAGAAGGACACAAACGAGTAAGGTGATTTCCTTCGCAAGTCTAGCAAAGGAATTTGGGCTTATGTATGAGTTATCTAGGCTTCTTAATCGTATAAATTCCCCCAACGTCATTTACAATGGCTGGTGACATGCTCTCAGTGTGACTGGAAGAGACTGGAGAGTCATCTCCCACCTAATGTACAAAGGTTGTATATGTGATATCTATATGAATTGTGGCAACTAGAGTGATTCCTCTAGCATGACTAGTAGCGGCTACTTGCGGGTCTTCAACATGACTTGCAGAGGTCATCGACCAATATCCACCCTGACTAACAGTGGTTGGCAATGGAGTTCCAGTATGACTGACAGTGACTGGAATATCGATGGTGGTGATTTGTGGCATTTGATACCAAGGTCCCGAGAAAGATTGGTTTTGATACATTGAAGACGAGGAAGGGTCCTATTTTACACCCTGTCCCTGTCCAGAAAGTTAGTATCATCCGTCTAATTGATCCATAGAGGTTTATATGTGAATCATCATTGAGGTCTGCAAAGAGACAAAAGTATGATAAGGATTATTCAAGTGAGGATATATGTTTCCCCCATGTGAAGGGGTTTTGTGAAGAGGGTAGCCCGAAACGTAAAATTGATTCCCCCCGTATGAAAAACCCGGGGATATATGTGCACCTGCCATGGGAAAAGTGTTCGTAGGAACTAGCATGGAGGATGAAGGATACATGGATGGGGTGTAATAAGTATAATAACCACTCATTTGAGTAATGGCTCCTGAAAAAACATGGCTAGGAATGGATCCGTAGGAGGGGAGGTTCCAACCTCCCATAGTGAGAGTTGGTTGAGGGGCATGAACCCTACCAAATGAAGATGTAGACCAGGGGACCATGGTTCCCCTGGATCTAGTCATAGGATTCATATAAGTGGGTTAGGGAGAGGATGGAAAGGGTGAAGGAACATGTGGCATATCAACAGGAAAATGATTAGAGACCCAAAGCATGGACTAAGTGTCATAATTCTGCATACCAATATGAAATATGGATGGATTTGTCCCCATGAATTGAGTGAACGTCATGGGGGAGGTAGCGGTAAATTAGGGGGCCAAAGGGACTCCACTATCCATGATAATGAAAACTCAATGTGAAATCCTAAGGTCAACTAATAACCAAAGAGCACACCAAAAATAATCAAACGGTCAATATGCACACAAATAGGATAAAGTGGTTGAAAGGGGCCTCCCTCCCTAAAGTAGGTATGCCTCACTCAAGAGGGGCCTGAGACTCCTTGCTAAAGATCGTAGGTATCATAATCGGTTATAAGGGCCTTCGTAGGATTAACAACCAGTTGGTCAGATCCCCTCGAAGAGGTAATCCTCCATAAAGGTTGTGTGTTTTCTGACCCTTATCTGACCTAGGGTACCTGTAGGATAAACCCTACAAGTAACCTATGTGGCACCTAAGTCAAGAAACTAGTAAACCATGGTATAACCGATGCGTAGGAGAATAGTCGTAAGTCAGGTCCACCGTATGGGCAAGGTAGAAAATCCCAAAACCTTGAAAGCATCGCCTCTCATGGAGGTAAGGGAACTAGAAATATCCCCAGATACGAAAAGATCCCCAGAAATATCTTTGACGCTAAGAATGTATCAGGGGGATATCCCTTCAACCAAACTCATGTGATCTCATGTTTAACTCTGGTGTAAGAAAAGCCTCTCGATATTACCGTTTATACAATGGATTTCTCCACTCCCTTAGTTAGAGACATATGTTGATCTAATATCCTTGGAGAACTTTACTCACAAAATCCTATTCTAAGGAACTAAATCCTAAGATAGTTTGTGCACCCTAGAAAATAAAATCGTTACTAATCAATTTTAAATTATAGCGTTACTTTTAATGGCTTTTCTTACTCAAAAGGTGTGGTTGTGAAATTAGTGATGTTATGACTCTGCAATTAAAGTTAATGAATATGAATACAATGAAAAGTCCTAACTTCAATTTCCAATAAATGATATGCTTTCTAAACATGCAATTTTCAATTCAATTATGCAATTCTAAATAAAAATGCAATCTTTCTTTACATGCACTAAGATAAATGACAAAGACTCAAAAGATCAAAATCTCGATCAATGAAAAATGCCTAATATTTTTGTATTTTCAATATAAGGAAAATGAAAATGAAAGGACTAAATAAAATATTGATATAAAGACACTACTTTGTATAGACAGAGACAACCCAAGTGGGATATTAAGGAGAAAAACACCCATCCCAATATACAAGGACAATCAAAATGAAAAGATGACGAGAAAGGCACCGCCCAAAAATTCAACCAAAGACAGGTTTCATGTCATTCCACAGACACTTAACAATCACTACAGAGACCCAAGAAGACTCATCAATCATCAAAACCTACCCAACAACCACCAAACCCAACAAACAAGAAACAAAGGTTGATGTACACGAATGTTCAAGGGAAACGCGCATATGCGCACAACTTGCAGAAGGACAATAGGCATATGTACGCAACTGTTAAGAAAAAACTCATGTATGTGTGTCAAAACACAACTAGGCTAAGGAGAAGGTTGAAAGAATCAGACCCAGAGTGAACATAGGCTGTCAAGTAATCATATGACAAGAAACTCAATACGAATTAGATAAATCTAAGGAGAAAAACACTCCAATCCCCAAAAATAAGATTCATCCCCCAGTATGGTCGCCAATTATGTTACGGGGAAAATCTCTCTATGTCTAGGGGTAAACCAAAATAGATGGAAATGACTACATAAATCAACTCTATTCTCAAGTATGCTATATAAACAAATATGCTAGCAAGACAAGATAAAATGCCTACCTCGTCCAGACGTTCGATGAAGCCTGTCATTGAGCACTTGACCCAAAGCAATATACCTGCAACTAGTCCTCAACAACCAAACACCACAAGCATATGGTGATAATATATGATGTTAACACATTCAATAGCATAATCCATCAACATTCATAACAAATACACCCATGGAATAATAATTCAAATATTTGCAAGATATCAATTGGATGAGAAAAGAGTATTTCTATTAAGATATGATCAACAAAAGTAAATAAGTTACAGACTTCCATGTCGACACAGTTCGAAACCGAGAAACTAATTTCCTTCCAACTGGGCCTCCACCACTTTAATCCTCCCCCAAATGAAATCTCATATAAGAGAGACAATGAAGTTCTCAATCAATAAGGGAAGAGCTTGGGGGCTAAACACTGTGTTTAGAATTAAAGGATAAAGGGATGCAGACTCAATGCTAAGTGAATAATTCCTCCAGACTAACTTTTCTCTCAAAGTTGAATTCTTTCTCCTCTTTTCCATAGCTCTGTTTTGGCCCATTTATAGCCTTAAAGTGGAACTAAATGGCCGATTCAAAACATTTCCAGTATGTGGGAGGCCAAGGATCATTGATCTTGTGTCATGACATGGAAACCCAACACCATTTTTCATTTTGGGCACATTTCACGATGTACGCGGGCTGTAGTGGTGCAACTTGCATACACATATGTTGTATAGTAAGCAAGGTGTGCATATGTGGAAAAAATGTATATTTATCTCTAGGATTTGTAAAAAGGGATTACAAGTCTGCATAGGGAAATGGAAAAAGTCATTCTGTGCAAGATTGCATGGGGTGAGGCAAATCTTGGTATAACAAATATTTGCCTCCTTCCTTTTTCATTGAGTCTGATCCATTATTTCCTTTCCTTGCAATTGATTTAATATTTGCATCACTTGAGAATTTATTTTATTTTGTTCTCTCATCATCTTCTCATTGTCTATTTTGTAACTCTACACTTTGATTCTCAAGCTTCTCATAGGCTCTATTAATGTTTCTTGTTCCTCTATACTCCTCTGCCCATTTGATTATGTCTCCACATTAGAAACATTGATATTTTGACCTTTGGATTCTTTCTCATGACTAAAGGATCCTTCTCTTTCCTCCATGTCCCAAATTTTCATTCTTATCTTGAACTGATATGTTTATATCTCATAATTTTGCAAAATGTGCAAGCAACCATTTTTGTTAGAATTTTGCATATTATGGAAAAAATTTCAATTTATGATATAGGTATTTTTTTCTCCTTAATTCATGAATAAATTTATCATAGTTCTCCCAATTCTAATATTTCCAAGTTATTCTTCTTTGAACCATCTTTTCAACGAATATTCTCTTTCTCAATTCTGAGTCTTGAGTAGAAATTTATTGATGGAAATAGAAATGAAAGAATATCCATTAGAACATGCAACATAAATTCAAATCTCAATGATCATCCGATCATTCCTTCACATTTAATCTTAACCGTTCATCTATTTTTCATTTGGATTAAATTGGGATTGTTGATATGCTCATTGGCCACCTAAATATGCCATGCAACCACCATGCACACTAGTTATCCAATCTTCCGTGGATTAGATCTCATACGTCCATATATTATCTTTAGCATATTGGGACCACCAAGTCTTTGTCTTATATCTAGTGTCCGATCAGATCTCAGATTAATATTGACTATTGCTTTGTCTTGATGGGTTCACCACAAGTCTAAGGCACATCTCTTCTTCATTTCAAACTTTCATGACCTCCAAATTACACCCTCAAGTTATGTTGTACTCACTTTGCACCTAACAAACTTAGATTCATTTCCAAGCATTTCTCTTCGGGTCTAAGGCATATATTTTCATACCTCCACAAACTCCATAATGCACCTATGTGTTCTACTACACCCATTTTGCAAATATGCTTAGAAACTTTTCTAAGGATCTAAGTATTTCATCATGGTCTACGATTCATCATGAGCCATCATATCTCTCTCCATATGGGCCATCAGATATATGACATACGGTGACCTCCTAGGCCATCATATATGTGACAAGCGGAAACCTCTTGGGCCCTTCGATTGATTCCTCATACTTAATTATTTTTCCATATCTCACCGTAGGCAACGATTCTATGACATATGTTGATTCTTATATCTATGACTTCATTTGTCCGACCAATTCTTGACACTTAGCCAATTTTCATATTTCAATGTGCTCTATGACATCCTTGTTCTTCTCTTATACATGACCTCGTCTGTCCAACTGATCCACTCTTGGTACTTAGCCATTTCTCGAGAAATCTTTGTCCAATCGATACTTGGTACTTAGTTATTTTCAATATCTCACCATGTGTCTCTTACACTTATTTTATTTTCAAAACTCCTACCGCGGGTTCGTGGGTCTACATCATTTGGACGAGTCACTTGTGATATCATATTCCCAGAAGATTCTCCATAATTATTCGATTTCCAAGATATCACTACGGGTCCGCAGGTCCATAAGATCATGCTCATTTCTTCACACACTCTATATTATCCATCGTTCTCACTATCTTTGTGATGTCTTTATACTTAGTCATTTTTTGATATATCTTGTACTGATGTTGCAGATGAGGTGTCTTCCCCGCGGGGGAATTTTTTTCATTTTCTACATGACATGGAATCAATACATGTCTTGACACGTGGTGCTGCACATGACATCTATAGAACTACTTGTTATAACCATGGCATGGACTCCCTTTGATATGGCACTCATATGAATGGACATGTGGTGTTGGTGAGGTTGCTATTACTAAATTGATGTGGTCGATACTTACCACTGGGATTCGGTCCCTAATCATTTGATATTATTCGTTAATCTCTAATGATTAATGGTTGGGATTAAACTATCTCTGGATGCACAATTCTTCACAAAAAAAATTAATTCCTTGCACGAGGTTCCACATTCTCTCATTCTCATTTAAACTAGAGTACTCATCCTTTTCTTTATAAACCATGTGTATTCATTTTCCTTTATGAATATGGGAAATATATAAATATGCAACTGTCGTCATTCACGTAGGTCTGAGAAACTAGGACCTTCTTCACACAAACATATTCAATCTTAATTTAGGGTAAACACGGAGAGATCTTTCATAATTTCAACAACGCATGATATTCATTTCACTAAAATACTTCTAAATGCACATGGATATTCTCTCATCTATATTGTTCGATTCATAGAACTATTTCCAACAAAATCTGCATGCAAACATCTTTTGTTGTCCTATAACGAAGTAACAAATTTCCAAAGAAAGTATTGATCCTGTAGCAGGCGTTTAAGGTTTGGTGTTGTGACCTAATTCTTTGATAACATTTTGTAATGTACCCATCCACCCAGCTGAGACACACTACCCCAATATGACACTTCTAGGATGCTCTAATACCAATTTGTAATGTACCTATCCACCAATAGGTTGGATCGCGCTACTGCAAAATCTCACTTCAAGAACTGATCTCGAAATATGATAACCATTAATTAATAAAGAAGCATGAAAGACATGCAATAATCAAGATTCATGGTAGACTTAAAAATAATCCTTAATTTTGTCATGCATATCCATAACCAACAAGAAAGCACATTAAATATACATATCTCAAAGATAATAATCAATACACAACAAAAATAAATATACAAGCAAAGGAAACCGTGACAGGAATCACTTATCTTAAAAAAAAAACAATCACCAATTGGATGTAGACCAAGGAAGTTCCACCCAAACTTAGATGTTGTTTTTCCAAGTCTCAATAGCAAGTCACCCATGATCAATGGATATAAATCCTCAAGGACAGTTCCATAGAAACATTCATCTTCCCAAACTAGTCAACTCTCAAGCAATCATATGTTTATCAACACACAACAATCCAAAGTACACTATCTCTCTTTTCTCCATCCTAGAGAACCCAAAGACAATGAACCCCCTTCATTTCCATGTAGTCCCTTGGGTTTTCCACTTCTTTCTAGGGCTCCAGTGCATTTGGTCAAGAATGTACATGCTAGGACTCTCAAGATTCACAGTTGTGAACAAAGCTGAGCATATTCCAATGCCTCTCAGGAATACATGCACCAATTCATGGTTGGAATATACCAACAATTACTACATCCAACAAAACAATGGCTTATTTCCTTAGCAATTCTTCCCTTTGTACCAACCAAGAACAAGAATGAATGAAAAATAATGAATGAGCCACAAATGAATGAAGAATCAACCCCCAAAACAACCAAAATATTGGTTTATATATTTAATTGGAAATCAAGAACCGCTTGGAATTTTCCCCAGGAAGATCATGTAACTACTTCTTTCTCCCCAAAATTGTAAGATATCTAAATCAAATATAATATAAAGTCTTATCCCCTTAATCCCCCTCACCCGTGGAAATATAGCCCCCTGTAACTCTTTTCCTTGTCCATATTGCAACCAATGAATTATTTTATTATTAAAAATGATCAAAATATTACATTTCCCAAGCACTCTGACCCCCTTTTAATTGTTTAGGCACTCTGGCCTTTCATCAAGTAAACAAAATACATTATTAATATGGGGACTCAATACTGGGGTATTACACATTTACACAACAAGACAAAAAATTACTTTCCAATTACACTAAAAAACATAATAAGTGTTTGTTGTTTTTGTTTGAACATAGGAGATGTTAGGTAATCTAAAAAAATGAGACCTATGTTCAGAGAGAAAGTGGTTGGGAATTGTTCTCTCCTTTATTTCTAACTCACAAAAATGTGCATGCATTCCTCACAAGAATGCACATATTCTCTTGTGAGTAATATTCCAAAAAATCATAAATGGCACATGTACCTTTAGGGATAGAGAAGGTGTGGAGGGGCCTAGGGGAAACTGGGGCATGGGGGGATAACATTGAAGGTGGTTTTGGTTCTAAATAAGTGACTAG
>ML802155.1:0-19940 GCA_009831015.1 Picea engelmannii | reverse complement strand
TCTAAATCTCTCCCCATATCTCCATGTTCCTCTCTCTCTTTCCCCCACTCTACCCATCTCCCAAATTCTCTCTCTCTCTCTCTCTCTATATATATATATATATATCCCAAATGGGGGGCTATGGCCCTAGAACAAAGTTGGTCATGGTAGAGGTAAGAGCCCAGTAGAAGAGGGAACTGGTGGCCTAGGGGTATATGGGGATGAAGGTAGAGAAAAAGATGGAGAATCTATGGGGTGAGGTAATATGTAGGGGGAGGAGGAGAGGAGGTGAGGGAGAGCCATATAAGAGAGGGAGATATGTGAGACTAGGTGAGTAAATAAGGAGGGGTGGTGTTGGCATAGGGGAATACTCAGGATTCAACGCTTACAACAACGCACCAACAAAACCCTAACTACCGGCCCTTTCGACAACACCTGTGAAGCAGATGAAATCTCACTCGAGGCAGAAGCAGGGGTGGTTGCAGGACTCAGATGTCTGCAACCTTAGCTGGGACACAGATCTATGATTGTAACACCTTAACATAGCACTTATTAGTTATAGTTCATTAATATTCAGTCTTATTTTACAGCGCAACTAAACCCTAACAATAGATCAACGCAATATTCACACAAATCCAATAGATTCAAGCACTAAGAATACCAACATAGATAAGATCTAGCATTCATTCACATTATTCAACACTAAGCTACCATATTAGATTCTTCTAAGCATACATCAGTGAACTAAGCATTTAACTACATAACAAGAGAACAACCATAAAGCACAAAGAAACCACAAAACATGATATACGTGGTTCACCCCCACCCTGGGGCTACATCCACCAACTCTTCTTCTTTATTTCTTTCTGTCAATATTCTACATGCACAGAGCCATGATATCTTACTCTGCAGAGGACAAGAGATCTACGTGCACTCTGCTACATTCTCGTTCCCTGAGTTACAACACAAATAATATTCACAGTCTCTTACAATCACTTGCACTTAGCTCTGCAAGTTCTCAACATAGCATGCACAAAGCACTTACAAGTTGCACTTGGCACAATGTCTAGCCTCTCTTCGATCACATAGATCAAACTTCTTCCTACATCACCTAGCTTTCTATTTATACATTACAAAAAGGGCCTAAACATGGGTAAACCCATGGGCCAACATCCCCATACCCATTACATAAGCCCAAAACACAAAAATCCCTAAAAAGGGGCAGAGATCCCGCAATCTCCACTTTGACTTGAGATCCACCTTCAACAACCTGTCGAAGTCCCAAAAGTAGGTCAAACATGACCAATGATCCTCAAAACTTGGTCAAGGGCCAACAGGCCCCCAACACTCACATGTGACTCATCTTGAGTCACTCTGGTCTAGGTAGCTCTGCTTCAAAATCCTCGAGCTTGGCTCGAGTTGTTTTGACCTGTTGCTGCACCATGACCTCCTACTCAATGAACTCTTGGATTACTTCTTCGTTGACAGGTCCCTCAAAAAGATAGTCAGTTGCAGTGACGACTTGATCCAGTTCTTCTCCTCAAACTTCAATCTCTGTGAATAGTTGACAAGCCTCATCCTGTGTTGGTTGGATCCTCTGAGTCACTTCCATGAATTTTCTCTAAATGGTGTGGACCTGGTGTTGAGCAGTGCGTTGTTCTTGGGATTGCTTCATCCTCTCAATGACTGACAGGGGATTTAACTGTGCCTGTATTGTTTCTGCTTGCTCCTTTTCCTCATGGAGTTGTGACTCCAGTGCCTTCAGTTCAATATCCTCAGTGAGTCGATCATAAGTCTGGGAACTATGATCGCTTATCTATTTACATTCCATGGCGAGGGCCTTGATTCTCTCAACTGCGCTTCAAGCAATTACTTCTCTTTGATCTCGTACATCTGACAAAGTGTTGGGCATTGTTTGTAGCTCTAAGTCTGTTATTCATTTTTGAAGCTACTGGACCGCTTCTGCGAGCTCCGCTACTTGATGCTCCACTCGGTCTTCTGCCTTTGGCTCTAATCTCGTCACAAAGTGAAGTTCTCTGTCGACTGCTTATTTGACTCCAAGATTCTCTACGAGCAACTGCTCTTTTTCTTGTTTGACCTGTGCCCTCTCTTCTTCAAACTTGGCTTCAAGGTCATACTTTTGCTTTTGTGTGACCCGACGTTTCTCTACCATTTCGTTTTGGGATTGTTTCAGGGCCGATGTGGATTGGTCTTTATCAGCTTGTGCTCAACGAAGGTGAGCTTCGGTCACATCAGCTAGTCTGCGGAGTTGGGCAGGCTCATCTCCCAACTCTGGTTCTTGTGATGGAGGGAGCACAGTGGATACTGCATTGCTAGATTGAAGGGTTTGTTGTACCCCTCTGAGGTCAACCTCAATCTTGTATTACATAGCCTCCTGCTTGGCTTCATGTTTCTGCAAGATGTCCTACGAGGCATCTGCTACAACTGTGATGATGAAGTCGAAGTCATCTACAGTGAGCACAGACTGCATCTTAGTCAAGGTGGCTTTGGATTTCTTTTGGGAAGTGGGTTTCATGGGGGAGACCTTCCTTTTCTTCAAGGGATCATCCTCATCAATAGGATCCCTAGGCGGTGTTACTTCACCCTGATTCTACTGATGTTATTTTTCGTGGGTCTCTTTTTGATCTACTTCGTCATCACCCCCTCAGCCAGGTGATACTGAAGTAGTTTCTTCTGATGCACTGCTCAAGTTTTGAACCCCTTCAGTATTCTTCTTTCTACTGGGTCCACGAGTATCCTTTGCTTCATGAGTGGTCTCAGGGATACCGATTACTTTAGGGTCTGAAATTTCTACGGGGTCAGCGGGGATGAGGAGATCTGCAGACCACTCCTTGGTTATCTCTTAGAGGTCCTCCTCTATAATATTGTAGTATGACTGAAGTTATTCTTTATGCTCATCTACGCGTGCATTGATATAAATGAAGTGTGGATCTGTAAGGAACTTCATGAGGGGTGGGAACCTATGCAGGGTGTTTGGCATCATGCAATGTAAAGCTTCGATAACCCTCTTCATTTGCAGATAATATGTATGAAAGACCGCATTTGAATGCCACTATTTTCCCATATCGCTCGAGTACCAGAGCATGGTGAACTTCACAATGAGCAGCTCAAACGATTCAATATCTGGGAAGGTCACACCTTCCGACATCTCCCAAGTGGTAAATGCGATGAAGATCAAGAGCCAGATAAAGTGGAACTCATAGCCTTGATCCTGAGCTTCACGATAGTGTAATTCTAGCTGGTTGACCAAGTACTTCACCCAGTTCATCTGGAGTCCTTCTACACATTTCCCGATGAGGTCAACAAAGAATCCTGTGACCTGTGTAGGTCTATTCTTTCTTACGATCTTTCCTGCGATCAGCTGGCAAGCCAGGCACACTACACCATTCTGGATGGAAGCTACCTTGTAGCCTCACATTCCCTTTTCTACATCGCCATTTGTCTCTTTGGTATTTTGTGCCAATGCGCGATCTGTAGCCTTCCCAGGGTAGAATTCCTGTGGGTTGAGTCCCTGCATGCTCAATCCAGTGATCCTATGGATCAACTTCAGATTGACTGTGATGCGTCGGTCTATCCATAGGTAGCTTCCATGGTAACATGAGAGTAGGAGTTTAACACGCGCGTTAACTTCTTAGTGCCTTCCAAAGTGCAGAAGCTTCATTACATTCAAGAGGGTGGATTGCGCGAGGTTCATAGTCCATGGCTGGGGGATTATTTTCGAGTTCTTACCCTTCATCCTGGTCAAGTATTTGTAAGGAGTGAGCATACTATGGTTCTTGCGGTATCCTAGGCTGAAGTCACTGGACTTCAACATCGCGATCTTATCATGTTGCACTCTAACTACACGTATCCCCTTCAGGAGGTACGTAGTAACAAAGGTATAATCAAAGTCTCTCGGGACACTGTCATGACTCACCGTGCTAGCCAGAGGTGGGATATAGTTGGGTAGGATGGTTGGGATTAGGTTCACATTTTCCAAGTCATATTGGTGATTGGTTCTCTTCTCTTTTTTCGGTCGAGATGGTCTATATCCATGAGCATTCGACGAAGAGGCTTGCACTTCTCTCATTGATGATGCTTGAATACCCGTGGAAATTATGTTTTCATACATCAGATTGATGAGAACTTCTTCGATGGATTTTTCTACGGTGATGAGATCATCCGACATACACTCTTAGATCGGATAACTCGGGTGGATGGATGAGTGCGTAAGGCAATGGAACAAGTGTCGATCTCAATAAAAACAACGCGGTAGAAACGAGTTGGCTTGGATACAATTCTCAAAAGTGTTCTCGGTACAACATTCGATAGACTAAGTAGGCACGATGTAATGGATCTCTCCAATGGATGAGAGGCCTTCAAAAATGTGGTTATGTCCTCTGCATCGTGGTCCTAATGGTCTGATGGAGAGTCTTCGGGCCATTACTGTTGTTCTAACCATTTGGGTCATCGGGATAATGGTTATAATGCTTTCAATGGCTATATCTCTTCGCCATGGCGAAGTTCCATGTTGTGTTGTTATGATATCTCGACGAAGTTCCAGTCTTGCAAACCTTCATTCTGCGAAGTCCCCTATGGAACCTTCTATAACCTTTCTATCTTTTCTCTCTTCTTACTGAGATTTCTATCCTTCTTCCTGGTGATCTTCGTCTCGGTATTACTCTTTCCATTCTGATTCTTATCTCCTTTTCTCATATTAACTTCGCGTTGTTGAGATCCTTTCATAGGGTTAGAGAGTAATACATCTTGTCTATCTGGGGTAGGTTTTCTACTCGTCTATGAGTCTGCTTGTGTTCTTTCAACTTCAACATCCAAGTTTCTCATTCTAAGTAGCTTTGATCTGTTCTCCCATTCTTCAATCAAGTGTGTTATCATCCTAGTCATAAAATCTTTTAATTCTTGCTTCTTCTGCTCTAGTACTTCTTCTTCTTTCCTTCTGGTTTGATCCGTTTCAATCCAAGTTTTTCCTAGTAATATAGAAAATGGGGCGTTGTTCTCAATAAATTTAACAATCTCAAAATCTTCCTCTATCGAGGTTCCAGGAGCACTCATAGATATCTGGGTGAGTCTTCCACATAGGGTGATCATGTTTCCTCTAAATATTCCTATTCCTCCCAATGAAGGAATCATAGAAGGCTTTCCTAAAGTTTCCCAAGTTCTTTCTGTCATGATATTTACCTGTGTTTCTTCATCCATAACACAGTCAATGTCGAAGTCTCCTATTCTTGCTTCTATGCATTCCTTTTCTTGGAAGATCTTTGATAAGTTGATATTTATGTGATCATTTAGGGTTTCTTTCATTTGTAGCAATACATTCTCTGATTCTTTCTAGGGTTCTGTCATGGTCTCAGATTCTTGACCTCCCTTAGGGTTTTCTTGTCTCATATTCATTCTTTCGATCTTAGATATCATTCTATGGCAATCTAAAACTTCATTCCTTATCTTTACAACAAATACAACTAGGTCTTCTACCAGGGCATTCCTTAGAAAGATGCCTCGGTCTTCTGCAGCTGTAACAAAGGGTTAGTCTTATTTTTCTTTGAAATGATCCCCAACCTTTCCTGTACTGCGCACTAGGATCATAGTAGCTAACCTGCAAAAAATTATTCCTATGGTCCTGCATCCATTTGTTAGTCCAAACATTCTTTCTATGCATAGGAATAACATATCTTTCACTATTTTTGTCAAATCTACTCATATCAAACCTTCTTTCATCTAGTTGTGCCCTACCTTTCAAGCTAGGACAAAATTTATCAATACCTAGATCCATACTTTTGAAACAAAAATTTCCACTTATCTTACCTTTTCAATCAAAACCTTTCACTGTTCTTACCTTTATCAGAGCACAAAGCTTTAATATCTTACCTCTTTAACCAAAACTTGTTACTTTACTTTTATCAGAGCACAAATATTTCAGGTCTCACCTATTTTCTTCAGATCTAACTTTTCTTCTTGAAACAGAGCTTCACAGGTCAAGTATAATGCTACAGAATAGGGAAACAGATCTACTCAAGGAGATTTCTCTCCTTCAGTTCCCAACAATCACAGTTTCAGTCCCGGCAACGAAACCATTTGTTGGCATAGGGGAAGACCCAGGGTTCAACGCTTACAAAAACACACCAACAAAACCCTAAATACTGGCCCTTTTGGCAACACCTGCGAAGCAGATGAAGTCTCACCCGAGGTAGAGGCAGAGGTGGTTGCAGGACTCAGATGTCTACAACCTTAGCTGGGACAGAGATCTGTGATTATAAAACCTTAACAGAGCACTTAGAAGTTATAGTTCATTAATATTCAGTCTTAGTTTAGAGTGCAACTAAACCCTAACAATAGATCAACGAAGTATTCACACAGATCAATGGATTCAAGAACTAAGCATACCAACATAGATCATATCTATCATTCATTCAGATTATTCAACACTAAGATACCATATTAGATTCTTCTAAGCATACATCAGTGCACTAAGCATTTAACCACATAACAAGAGAACAACCATAAAGAACAAAGCAACCACAACATGAGATATACGTGGTTCATCCCCACCAAGGGGACACGTCCACCAACTCTTCTTCTTTATTTCTTTCTGTCAATATTCTACATGCATAGAGCCATGCTATCTTACTTCGTAGAGGATAGGAGGTCTGTGTGCACTCTTCTATATCCTCCTTCCCTGAGTTACAACACAAAGTCTCTTCACAGTCTCTCACAGTCACTTGCACTTATCCCTGCAAGTTTTCAACATAGCATGCACAAAGAACTTACAAGTTGCACTTAGCACAATGTTTAGCCTCTCTTCGATCACATAGATCGAAATTCTTCCTACATCACCTAGATTTCTATTTATACATTACAAAAAGGGCCTAAACATGGGTAATCCCATGGTCCGACATCCCCATACCCATTACATAAGCCCAAAACCCAAAAATCCCTAAAAAGGGGCCAAGATCCCGTGATCTCTGCTTCGACTTGCGCTCTGCCTTTGACAGCCTGTCGAAGTCCCAAAAGTAGGTCAAACATGACCAAGGATCCTCAAAACTTGGTCAAGGGCCAACAGGTGGGTTGAGAGGGGGAAAGTGGGAGGAGGTGAGAAGAGGTGAAGGATGGATAAAGGAAATAATGTAGGATCCAAGGGGGAGTGGATATAAATATGAAGGGGGAGGAGAAGAGAAGTTAAGGGAGATCCAAAGGGAGAGTGATGGGCTTGAAATAAAAGAGGGTAAATCCATTGGAGGTTTGGGAGAGGATATGATAAGAGAGGGAATGTGGATGGGAATGGGAGGTAAAGGGTGAGGGTAGAGAAGAGAGGGAGATAAGTGATACTAGGATAAGTGGGAATGAGGGGGTGGGGTGATAGGGGAAAAGGGGGATGAGGTGAGAAAAGGTCAAGGGTAGATGGTTTGGGGAGGGAGAGTGGTGAGCACAGATGATTTTAAGGATGGAAATTTATTTTAAAATGTGGAAACCTTGGCGAATCTTACTAATCCTTCATATGCCAACTATAATTTTTTGGCGATATTTTTGTAAAAGTATTCAAATTTATAAGGATTTTATATAGTATGTATAAATTTTTGGTGATATTTAAGGTAAAATAATTTTATCCTATAGAATTTGGGTGAATCATTTTTAGAATAGCAAATCATTTTTTGGGAAAAAACATGGAAAATTATCCCATGAGCGAAATTTAGCTCCTAAAATCATTCCTGGTGGTGAGAATGAAGGATAGGAGGAAGGCACCAAAGGGGAGGGTGAGGAAACATGAAGGGGGATCTGAAGAGGAGGATAGGGGGTGAGGGTTGGGTAGAGGGGATGTGGTGTGCTAGGGGAGAGTGGATATGAGGGGTAGATGGGGTGGAGGGGATGAAGGGGCTGGGAGAGGAGGTCAACTAAGATGGAAGGTGGATGGGTATGGGTGGAAAAGGGGGAGGGGTGAGAAGAGAAGGAGATAGGTGAGACAAGGGGAGGTGGGTATGACGGGGTGGTGCAAGAGAGGAAAAGAAGGGGGAGGTGAGAAGAGGCAAAGGGTGGATGGGTAGGATAGGGATATAGGTGAGACCAAGAGACATGGGAATGAAGGGTTGGGGAAAGATGGGAAATGGGGAAGAAGGTGAGAAGATCTAGATAATTTTTAGGGACCTCGAGCATATACCTTCTTCTAAAAACCAACTAATGGCACCAACATCCACGATAATAGGCCAATGATACTCTCACGAGAACATGTGTTTTTGTTCAAGGTATCCTTCTTGGCCCTATATGGATAGAAGATTCCTTTATTCCCTAATTTTCATGTTTACTCCCTTGTCCATGTCTAGCGCCTTGAGACCCATACCTAGTGCTAAAAAATAATAATGGTACCTATATACATATTTAGACTTAAAGGTTGTCATTGATAGTTCATTTTTGGCTATTCAAAGTGTTTTTATTGGCCCCAAAATCCTATAATATTCCTCGAGGGACTAACTCTTGGGTTTTTTCCCTTAACCATATCCAAGTTCAAAAGACTCATAATTCTGACTATTCCCATCAGGTGACCAGGGATACCCTTGAAAGGACCTTTTTGGCGATTCAAGATGTTGTTTATGGCCTCATATGTCTACAAGCTTCCTTTGGAACATCTTGTTATATGTACCTTGTGAAAACTTAGACATAAAATCATATGTGCACTCTAGGAACATGCATGAGCTCTAGGAACACACACACGTTCTAAAGTGCTTTTGCATTCCTAAAGAACATGCATGTTCCTAGAGCACATCCACGTTCCTAGAGCACATGCACATTCTTTTCATTTCAATTTTTTTTGGACATGAGTGACAACTCTAACATACATGTCTACTGAGTTGGTTTCCTTATATTTATGTTTAGGGCAACAAATTTGGTGGTTTGGGATGCATACACTTTAAAACCTCATTTGTTTCTAAATACCCCTCAATATATCTATTTTTGACGTTATTTTTCTATAGGCTACACAAATATGTCATAGACGAAACTACAGACACATATAAAGTCAACTATGCAGATTCCAAATATATAAATTAAAAAAAATAAAATATGTTTTACTATTTTTAATATTTTTGTCTTGACATATAACATAATCTTAAAATAAATACCTCTTTTATTTCTGTGAATACATACATACATACATACATACATATACATATACATATACATATACATATACATATACATATACATATACATATACATATACATATACATATACATATATATATATATAATTCGATAATGTTAAGACCCTTGTACCTAGTGTTTCACCTTAGATTCTCTGTAGTGTACCCTGCATTGCTTCAGCAAATGTCACCATCATGATGAGCCAAAGTGTGATTTTTGTTGTATCTATGTATTGTATTTGGCTATGATAGGATGATTAATGTAAAATTGTTTGTCTAGTTGGTATCCTAGACCCATTTAGTAGTTGGTCATGGCTCGTCCTTATAGTCCACATCTCAAGGTGTTTGGTTTTATTTCTACGACTGACTACCCATTGATGGAAGTAACGCCCCATCATGTCATCAATTTATTTCCTAGGTAGGTATCCAAGCATCTTGAGATGAATCTACTAGGACACATGATATATAGGACCCTCTAGCCACTCACTTATTCTATATACTATGTAAAGGTGTTTATATTAATGCAAAGGTTATCATACCTATGGTTTACTACACCTATTTTATACCCCACATGGACCCCTTTTCTTATGTATAAGCACACTTTGGCCACAATATCATGGAGGTGATTCTACATATATTCATCTAGTTTCACCTTGTTCAAGGCAATTCACATGATTCAATCCATGGGCCACACACTCAAAGGCACAAAGGAAATTTTTTATGTCAACATTGACCTCGGGTACACATGCCACGTTGAAAAGTGAAGAATACCCTCCAAATCAACCACTTTTTGAGCTTATTATCATTATTTTTAAGGGTAAACCTATTATTGAAGTGTTTATGATAGGAATGGGTACTTTTGATGACTTTTAAAGGATTATTATGTAAAGGGATGATGTGTAACTCACTTAAAGTACCTTTTATGATGTGGAGATAACTTAAAATATGTGTTATGAAGACTCATGGTCCCATTCTAATGAGTTGTCCACTTTAAAGGTATATTTCCATATTTTCATGAGTCTGTTGCATTAATGGAAGTTGGGCATTGAAGTTTTATTTTCCTAGGAGGATTCTTAAGTACATTTCAAGGAAATTTTCATAGGAACATTGAGCATCCAAGGCTAGTTTCTCCCCCTTCAGTGGTGGCATCCCCTCTCATGAGGATTTTATGCACATTGTAATATCATTACTTATATTTTGGATGTGGTTTCTTTGCTTATGTGGATGACAAGTCCCTTTTAATCTATTTTCTTAGGATTAATTTAGGGAATACAAATTGAGAAGGATATAAATGCCTCATATATAAATAGAGGCACTTCTCTCATTCCAAATTGTTGTGAATTGTTGGAGATCATTTTTACAAGGCTTTAATAGAAAATATTTCTTGGATTTTTCTTGGTGTCAATTTTAGAGCTCTCTCTTTCTTGGTTATTTCTCTTGGTTAATAAAATATATTATTTTGAAGATTCAATAATTCTACATAGCTAGAAAAATCAATCCATTTGAATATTTTCTTAACTACTCAGAGAGGAGATGTTGTAGGGTTTGTTCCTTCCTTCTTCTCTTGTTAACTTGGGTACGTACTTAAACCATTTCGTTTTTTTTTTTTTTCCTTTTCATTCCTTGCAATGATTTTAATAATTATATTCAAGTTATAATTGATCTTTTTTATGAAGGTTTTTCCCTTGGCGAAACCCCTTCTTGAAGGGCCTTGGTTTTCATTAATTGTCTCGATAATATAAGAGACTACCTTCCCTTGAGATTCTAGTCTCTCATTCTAATCCATAATCCTTGGATAACCAATAGTTAGAGGGGCATACTTCTTGACCCTATAAATACCTAAGTGGAAACAAGGCACTAAGTATAAAATGGAAATCATTTCCTTTCTTTCTTTATAAAATATAGAAATCCAAATATATATATATATATATAATATAAAAATAAATAAAATATGTATTTATTGTCTAGCGAATTATTAATGTTATATATTTATTTTTAGACATGTTGTACAAGGGTTGATTCTTCATTGTTAATATATAACCCTAGGAAGGAAAATTGGCCTTCCCTCATTGTGCTTTAAGGATTATTCTAAGATCACGTGGGTTGTTTTAATGAGTTCTTCAAATATATAATTAATTTGTTGCATTAGAAATTAAATCTGGAGAAACCCTAAAGGCTAGGGTTTTGTGCTTTAAAGGTGTATTCTAACCCTATCCTAGTCTATATTTCATTTCTAGATTATTTATCAAGTTTATATTACATATCTAATTGTGACATTTATCTCCTAGTTGCTAACTTTGTTTATCTTTTATTGGGATATTTTTTGGGTGAAACCCTAAGGGGAATCACCGTCCATTCTTACAACTTTATGCAAATTCCATGATTACATATCATTTAAGCTTGTAATTTGTTAGTGCTAGTTTGCATTTAATGTAGAATCTATCTCTTATTTTAGACTAAGCACGTAATAATTATATCCTAACCGTTACACATTATTTTTCCACAACTAATAATATTTACCTCCTTTCCATCATTCAAAGCTTCAAAGCCATGATCACTGAAGAAAAAAAATTCCTTGAAAGAAGCCAGAATGTATTTAAAAACACTTTTTTTTTAAAGTGTCACATGTTGTACCATTGCAACATGAGACACTCTTAAGTGTCACATGTTGCACCATAGCAGCATGTGACAGTGTCACACGTTGATAGTTCATAGGGTGTGACACTATTTGAAAAGGAGGAAAAAGAAGAAATTTGTGAAGTTTATAGAAGATAAGCTTTGTATATGAGGTGTCTTCCTATACGTTTACATATCATTTTACTCCTGATTTGAGGAGATCCTAACCTCCTCTTCAATCTATAAAAGGAGACTTCTCTCATAAGAAAAGGTTAACAACTAGTGGAGAATAACTAGTAGTGAAGAGTGGTTGATAGCTTTAGCTTCTGATTTGTGATTAGAAGATTGTTCTTTGTCCTTGAGAGATTCTTGTGTCAAAGTATTCAATTGATGGTGATGGAACTCATGGAAGCAATGTGGGTATTTGAGAAATCAACCATTGGAAAGAATCTCACAACACCAAGGCGTTGGTTGTAACTATTCCATTATTATTAATGTAGTAACATGTTTCCTTTCCTATAGAGAGTTTTTATTGTAAATGGTATTTATTACATTTCTCCTTGGTCATTTGTATAGATTTTTCAAAATACTATTGTTTCTTTCACTATTTAGCTTGTCTTATTATATATTTTTCCATTCGAAAACCTATGGATCAAGCTAGGAGCTACAATTAGCGAGGACAAATATTGATAAAAAGGTATGAGTCCTTACTTATCAGTATTTTGATTGTATGAATATAAGGAAAGTGATATGTTCTGCACTGTATGAATCAATATTTTGATTGTATGAGTATGTGCCTGCATTGATTAATTTGTCCAATAACACTAACCCTCATAATATTGGGGTGGTTTATGCTCTTCTTTTATATTGAATATCATTTAAGGAAGATTATCACATATCAACACTAGTCTATCTAATTGTATATCTAGGTGTTGTTTGTTAAGGTGAATCTTTCACAGGACAGTGACTTACTTGACATGTTTACTTCACTTAGACTAGGATACCCCTCGTGGCTTCTAGGAGTTAGCCTAAAGTGAAGGGGAAAATTACTAAGGTGATAGTGGTGCATTTCCTTAGTGTTCTTACCTCCTTAGCATGATAGTTGGGGATCTTACAAGGGTGCTAATTTGGGAGGTAACATTTTCTGGCACCATTTCTAGGGAGAACCTTATGGTTATAGATTTGAGCCCCACCATGTTTTCCAAAACATTTTATGGTGTCATTGTCAAGGAATGAATTTTTGGAGACGTTTCCGGAGATGACATTATTGATGACAACTGCATCATTTTTTGACACCAATTCTGAGGTTTTTGGTACGTTTTCTTGTATTTTTACCTTGATGAGATTGTTTTGAATGCTAAACTTGGTTGTCTCATCTAGAAACTCCACTAAAATAAAATATAAGAAAGAGGTAACACTCAAATAAAACATAACAAAGAGGTAAATTGCAAGAGGTAGTTCCCATGAAGAAAGATTAAAAGGTAAAGATAACTTGGGATTGATCCAAAGGATGGTAAGTTATCTATGAACCCAAATTCTCATAATTCTGAATTTATATTTTTGACTCCACATATTAGGTATTTGTATGACTGGTATGAAATTTTCAAAATTAATAAATCATCGCATTATATGTTTTAAATATGGCCTCTAAGAAATGAAGTTTTTGGAAAGTTTTGTTTTCTCCTTTGGATTTTGCATGTACTCCATTACATCCATATGAGATTCATTTTGATGCAAGGACTAGTGAGGTCCCAATGTTTAATGGAAATCCATGGTTGGCCTCAAGACACCTTATATATTTCATGGATTATGTGGCAGAGAATAACATTGTTGATGAATGAACCTTAGTTAAACAAATTCCACATTCAATGCAATGGAAACATGCATGGGATTGGTATTTAAACTTGAATCCTAAAAATATAAAATATTTTCTATTGTTATAAAAACGTTTCAAAATAATTAGATCTATGGTTATGAAGAAGTTGAATGTTTTTATGTCTTTCCTGATTTTATAAGAAGATTAGGGGATAATATCGATAACCTAATGATGGAATATGAATACTTCTTGAGTTATATTCTTGCATAAATAGAGGAAACAAAGGATGCCTACCTTTTCCTATGTGATTATACTAAAGAAAAATGTGGTGAGACTTCTTTGCTAAAGCATGATGATGATTTACTTGATGAGTTTAATCCCTCTCCTCCCTCCCATGAGCCTTTGTTGCACTACATTTCATAAATATAAAAGGATGAGAAAAATGTACACCATGTTGAAAATGTCAAAGAATTTCATGATGTGATTAACAAAGAAGATCTTGTTGAAGAAAATCCTTAAGAAGCACCTTAATGTTTTCTTGAATATGATGAATCCATTGAATATTTTTTTGCAACTCCTCAATAAGAAAATGATGATGAATAATATTCTCATGTTTCCATTGGAAATAAAGATACATTTGAAGATAAAGTACGTGAAGAGAAAAATCATGAAAAAATAATTCAAGCATATGTCGGTTCTCTTCCATAAGAAAGAAAGGGTTTTATATGTTACTCTCCTTCCCAAGCTTTTGACTTTCGTGATACATATTTTAGCAACGTGGAAGAGGAAAATATAATGGAGAAACCCATATTTGATGAAGAGAATGAAAAAAAAGATACTTATGATATTGATTCCCTTTTCCATATTGAAGGACATATATGGGATACAAGCTGTTTTTATTTTTATGGGGATCCCATTTACAATATATATGGTGATTATTTTAAAGACAAAATTGTTTTTTTTTGGTCTTGTGGACAACCAAACACAATCACTGAATGTAAAACTAATCCACGATGCAGGAAAAGCTATGTCCTCCCACCAATGAGGATGATTTACATGTACAAGATGGGGTTTTTCATGGCTAGATGACAGTAGAATTGTTTTAGCCATGGTAGTCCCCAACTCATGACTTTCATATTCAAAAACATCTATCTAGTGATAGTGGTTTTGAAGATATATGTTTTGGTAGTTATCAACATTCTCGAACTTGGTATTATTACAATAGTTTTCAACCTCACATATAGGTGCAACCAACCATGAGTAAGGGATTTACATATTTTCTCAAGTCTAATGGGATATCTCATGTTTCATCCACATATGTGATTGATATTAGTAACGAGGGGAAACAATATTCTTGTAGGTTTCTATTGGATCCACCCTCAGAGTCCCTCTTGCTTGATGATTTGATGAGTAGAAGTGATGGTTTGTCCTATGCTTATGACAAGAAGGATGATTACATCAGACCTATTCACTTACAGATTGAAGAAGCTTGTAGTTGTATGGGTAAACCTTTTCATGCCCTCATTCTTCTCTCATATCATCATGATCATACTTCATATTTAGAATGAAGAAAGGTGAAGGAGATGTTGGCATATGCTTACTTTATTCTTGATGTTTCATTTTTTTGGTTTGTGACCAAGCTCAAAGGTAAGTTTCAAGGTACCGATGAACTCATTAAATGGTTACATTGGATTTATGAATTTACTTAACATGTTATTTGTATTATGTTAGAATGGGTTAGAATTAATAATCTCTTTAGCATGATCATTAAATTAACTTGTGTGTTTCATTTACTTTATTGATTTATGCATTTTCATTTTAGAATAAAAATTTAAATGTTTATTACATGTACGTATCATTCTTTGTGATGTGGTGCTACTAACATGTGTTGGGATATACGCACGCGCGCGCGCGCGCACACATACACACACACACACACACACACACACACACACACACACACACACACATTTAATTTATGCATGGATTTATTTCACTTTTAGGGAAGGGAAAAGGAGACTTGTGTCCTAACCCTCCCTTGTATTTTATATCCATTGGTTGAGAATGTTTCAAGTCTAAAGCTTTCCCATATTATGGAGTTATCATGCATGCTCAAGATGATCACATGTCCACGACTTGGATCCATCTTTTACACCTCAAATTCTCTATAGTGTACCCTACACGTTTTTGCTATATGTGACCATCATGATGAGACAAAAGTGTCATTATTGTTGTATCTATGTATTGTATTTGGTCATGATGGGATGATTGATGTAAAAGTGTTTATATAGTTTATAGACCATACCCATTTAGTGGTTGGTTATGGCCTTTCCTTCTAGTCCCCATCTCATGGTGTTTGGTCTTATTGCTATGATTGACTGCCCCTTGATGGTCGTAACTCCCCATCATGTCGATCATTTATGTACTAGGTAGGTATCCAATCATCTTGAAGTGGATCTACTAAGACATGTGATCTATGGGAACCTATAGCCACTCCCTTATTCTATATACTATAAAAGTGTTCATTCCAATGTAAATGTTATCATACCTATGGTATAGAACACCTATTTTGTACCCCACATGGACCCCTTTTCTTATGTATAAGCACACTTTGGCCACGGGCTCATGGTGGTGATTCTACATATGTACATAAAGTTTCACCTTGTTTGAGGAAATTTACGTGTCCCAAGCCATGGACCACACACTTCAAGGCACAAAGGGGATATTTATGTTCACATGGACATCATGTACACATGCCACATAGAAAAGTGAAGAACACCCTACGTATTGGTAACCTTTTTTTCTTATTATCATTATTTTTGAGGGTCGACCTATGATTGAAGTGTTTATGGTAGTTGTGGGTACTTTTGATTACTTTTAAAGGATTATTGTGTAAAGGGATTATGTGGAACTCACTTAAAGTGCCTTTTATGATGTGGAGATAACTTAAAATATATGTTATGAAAACTCATGATCCCATTCTCGTGAGTAGTCTACTTTCAAGGTATCTTTCCACATTGTCATGAGTTTGTTGCATTAAAGAAAGTTAGAAATTGAAGTTTATTTTCTTAGGAAGCTTCATAAGTATGTTTCAAGTCCTTTTTCATGGGAACGTTGAACATTCAAGGCTATTGTTATGAACCAAGGGGGAATATATATGGATAAATGTATATGCTATGACCCCAAGAGGGGGCATATATGGGCCTAAATGTACATGTAATGTGTAAATACATATGTAATAGGGTCATCCTAGGGATAAAGGGGCCTCATGTGCAGGTATGAATAGCTATATATAAGAGATCATGTATTCATTATTGGGGGAGGTGAATTGTGAAGTATGAAAGGTATTTGGTTATTTATAGGGGGTTCCCCTATTCTTTAACGATTTATTGTGTAACTTATCTATATTGGAGTTGTGCTCCATGCTCACATTCTGTACATGATGTGTACTTTTGTTATTTTATGATATTTGTAAGGATTCGGTTCATTACATTTGGTATCAACGAACTTATCCTAGGGTTTTTCTCCTCAAGATAGTCATTATTTCATTTTTTCTATAACATTTTCTTGGAGAATTTTCAAAAGGATAAAACTAGATAATATTTATAAGACTTATCGGAGTACCTTTGGTACGAATTTTAGCTTCTGTGTCATTTCAATTTCGTATATACACTCTGTGGAAGATAGGGTATATGACTAGTCCTATTAACTAGTCTCAAACAGGTGTTCCAGGTAAAACAGTCATAAATTCTTCCTAGAGTATCCCAATTGAGTGAGACAAGTTGCATTGAAAAATGGATAGGCATTAGTATTTATTGTACATTTTTTTAGAAATTTATATCAATTATTGTGCGTGGGGAATGATGTACAAGTGTGCTCTCCTGGAAAGGAAAAAAATTAGCAAGGTGTGGGAAAGTTACCATGGATTCCACTTGTCAAATCCAATTTTGGTGAGACCTGTGGAATTGCAGAGAAGAAATTTCAGAGTACTACAGTTCACAATTTCAGACTCAAAAGGGCTTAAATTGTAGATATACATCAGAAGTAAGGTTGGCCAAGAGGACAGACTCCAAATCAGGGTTTCCAAGGTATGTTGACTTAAAACTATCATAATTTTTTATTGGATTCTCCGATTGAGATGAATCAAAAACCGTTGGAAATATAAAACCTATAATATTATATTGTAAATAGGATTATAACTATTTGACACATTTATCCTTAATATATTGAGGTTGTAATTCAAGGATTGGGGTTAGACATCAATTAAGAATCAATGACAATACCTAACTTTAGTGGAGATGAAGATAAATATGAAATCGGTCTCATGGAATGGTTGAGGATGGTAAAGGAATATTGTATGAGGATTGGTATAAGTCCTTGTGGGGAATACTTTTGTTTTTTGGGTGGATCTCATAAGTGGTGGACAAACCTTGGTGAATATACTAGACTCCACTCCACATGGGAAGAATTTGAAAAACTTTTTTCAGATAAATGGATTAGGGATAAAAAAAATGGAGGAAATGTATATAATTCAAGATGAATTAAAAGAAGAAAAGGAATATATTAAGAAGAAGGGTAAGGATCTATCTAAGATAATATCCCTTAATGAATCACTCATTAAGGATTTTAAGAAACTAAAGAAAGAAAAGACTAGCAAAGGCAAGTGGGAAAAAGATTAATCAAGGGAATATTTGAAAAATAAAGATGAAGAGATATGTAGATTACGAAGCCATAATAAAAAAATATTGGATGAGGTTAAGATATTGAAAGAAGAAATGAATAATTGTCAAAATAAATAAGAAATAAGGATCTTGGATGAAGAATCTACCAAAACACTGCAAGAGGAAATTGGCAAGAAGGTTGAGGAATCCTTAAATACGGATGAGGTAAAGTCAGAAATGCAAGCAAAAATTGAAGAAGGATGTCAAAAATTGATAGATGGGGTCACCTTGGAGCTTCAAAAGGAGAAAGAAGACAAGATTCAAGAAGGTCAATAGAATATACTTGAAGAAGAAGCTTCAACAAAAATACATGGAATCAAAGGAAAGAAAATTATGAAACAACTAGACACCAAGGATTAAGATCGAAAAGAAATGATTTTGGATGGATAGATAATAAAAAATGGAATGAAGAAAGTAGGAACATAATAAATCATATTAGTTGGTTTCATCACAGGTGAAGTCTTTAAATGAAAATATTTTAGGACAAATATTTGTTAAGGAGGGTACTATGTTATGACCCAAGGGGTGCATATATATGGCTAAATTTATATGATATGACCCCAATGGGGGGCATATATGGGCCTAAATGTACATTTAATGCGTAAATACATATGTAATAGGGCCAGTCTAGTGATAAAGGGGCCTCATGTGCAATTGTGAAAATCTATATATAAGAGATCATGTATTCATTATTGAGGGAGGTGAATTGTGAATTATGAAAGGTATTTGTTTATTTATATGGGTTTCCCCTATTCTTTAAGGAGATATTGTGTAACTTGTCTATATTGGAGTTGTTCTTGACTTCTCCTTCTAGGTTGGCATCCCCTTCGTGAGGGTTTTATTCACATTGTAATATCATTACTTCTATTTTGGATTTAGTCTCCTTGCTTATGTGGATTACAAGTCCCTTTTACTTTATTTCCTTAGGCTTAATTTAGGGAATAAAAAACGAGAATGAGGTAAAGGCATCATCTAGAAATAGAGGCACTCCTCTCATTCCAAATAGTTATGAATTGTTGGAGATCATTTCTACAAGATTTTAATAGAATATATTTCTTGGAGTTTACTTGGTGTCAATTTTGGGGATGTCTCTTTCTTGGTTCATAAAATTTATTGTTTGACGTTTCAAGAGTTGTACATATCTAGCAATATTGATCCATTCAAAGAGTATCTTAAATAATTGGAGAGGATATGTTCTGGGGTTGGTTCCCTCCTTATCTTGTTAACTTGGGTAAGTGCTTAGTTCATTTCTTTGTTTTTTCTTCCTTTTGGTTCCTTTTCAAGGGTTTTAATCATTATATTAAAGTTATAATTTATCTTGTTAGTGAAGGTTTTTCCCTTGTGGAAAACCCTTCTTATAGGTCCTTGGTTTTCATGACTAGTCTTGATTAGATAAGAGACTACTTTCCCTTGATGTTATTGTCTCTCATTTTAATACAAAATCCTTGGATAACCAATATTGAGAGGGAAATACTTCTTGACCCCACAAATACCTAAGTGGAGACAAGGAACTAAGTCTAACTCCTAACAACCAACCATCAAATCTATAAAATCAAAATCATTTTTTGTCTTGCTTTAAAAAATATAGAAATAATACACACACACACACACACACACACACACACACACACACACACACACACACACACACACACACAC
>ML802154.1:241253-252647 GCA_009831015.1 Picea engelmannii | reverse complement strand
TTGTGCATGGTGTATTATGGTGTATTGGTGTAACTCTTATACTATTGTTCATTTCTCATTGGATATAATTGAATGGTTTAAGTATAAGTTTAAAAAGTTTTTTAAATTGTACTTGATACTGATTCACCCCCCTCTCAGTATCATCAAGAAATCCTCCTATATTAATCTATTATTGATGAAGTATAAATTTCTTACACAAACTATTATTCATGAGTCAATTCTTGATAAACTTTGCTTTAATACATAAATATAAACATTACTGATAATAGAAATTATGTAAGGAATCTAAGTTTTAGAGGAATATTAATATGTTCTTTTCAATATAATATGTTCAAACACTTCATGAATAAACAATGAGTACTTGCAATATCTAGTTCACTCAGTTTAAATAAAATTGTACTACTATGTCACTATTTTAATTTTTAATTGATTTTGATTGTTAAAACCATTAATAATAAACAAGAGCACAATATTAACATCAATGCCATTAACTAACTTTATAGGTAAGAAATTCTCTATTATTGATGAAGTGAATCTATTATTGATGAAGTAAACCTCAATCGATTACTTAGCTTTTAATACAAAAATATAAATAATAATAGAAATAAATTTTGTTGTTATTCTAATTCATAATTTATTTTGATCATTACAAGGGTAAACCTAGACTTAATAATGAAATATTTTCTCTTGTGGACTTTAAAATGAGGCCATCTTCCTATCATAAAATATAGTAAACACACAATATTAACATCAATGCCATTAAATAAGTATTTAGGTAATAAATTTTCCGTATATTAATCTACTATTGATGAAGTAAATCTTGATTAGTTACTTAGCTTTTAATACAAAAATATAAATAATAATAGAAATAAATTTTGTTGCTATTTTAATTCATAATTTATTTTGATCATTAGAAGGGTAAACCTAGACTTAATAATGAAATATTTTCTCTTGTGGACTTTAAAATAGCACAATTTTCTATAAAATATAGTACTCAACACAATATTAGTTACTATGACAATAAATAAAATTGTTATAGTAACAAACACATTGGTATTATGTCATTCAATTAATCCAAAATAAAATATAGTACTCAACACAATATTAGTTACTATGACAATAAATAAAATTGTTATAGTAACAAACACATTGGTATTATATCATTCAATTAATTGAAAATTGTCATAAAATTGTTATAGTAACAAACCCATTGGTATTATGTCATTCAATTAATTGAAAATGGTGCCAATCTCCTACACTACTATAGTAACTCAATGGAATAAATTTATATGCGAGATTTTTTTTACAAATCTATTATTTGTAATGTAATCTTTGATCTACTTAGCTTTCAATAGAAAATATACATAATAATAATAGAAATAAATTATGTTGTTATTCTATTTTATAATTGATTTTGATCATTAAAACAATAAACTTCTTAATACGTAGTAACTCTTATATAATATTTTCCTTTGTCCACTATAAAATGTTGTCAACCTCCTAATATAATAAAATATAGTACTCAATATAGACAATATTACTTACTATTTCCATAATCAAAATTGTTATAATAGTAAGAAACACATTGATATTATGTCATTAAATGACTTTTACATAGGTTACATTAAAATTGTGCCAACCTTCTACTAGTATACTAACTCAACACTAGTTAGTATATTAAATTATAATTAAATTGGTTAATAATAGTAAGAGACACATTGTTAATGTCATTAAATAACTTTCATCAACTTAGCTTTTAATTTAAGTTATAAATATTATTAATAGAAATAATGTAAGGAATCAAAGTCTAAGACTTAAAGATTTGTTCAAGTTTATGTAAATTTGATTTTGTATGGTTTATCATAATAAATTTATCACAAAATTGGTGAATATATACATTCAAAGTAGTAAACCAAACAATTTTATAATTCCTCACTTTGAAAAACACAATCTTGCTAATTTAGCTCAAAATTCCAGAGCCACTATTTCTGATTTAGACACACATGTTAAGATGTAACCAAATCAAGATCCACTTACCTTTCACTAGAAAAATAAAAATAATAATAATGGAGATTATAATGATACCTTTATAACAAAAAATGGTGAATATATACATTCAAAGTAGTGAATTAAGAAATTTTCTAATTCCTTATTTTGAAAAAACTAAATCTAGCTAAAGTTCTAAAATTCTAGATCCACTGAATATTTCCAAATTTAATGAAATATGTGTGAATGACTCTTGTGTATTCGACATCTCAAAATTGCGCGAGGATTAATGGCTAGGAAAAAGCCCTGAAGTTGCAGATCAAGCGACACGCTTCCTTCTCCATCAGATGGTCAATATCTACTTCAGGAATCCAAACTTCGGTAGTTTCAGCTCCTCCCCTCTCGCTTTCATCTGGAGCATTTTCTCCCAAATTCCATAGATCGCTGCCGCATGTCCATCCAAATCTAACGGTGGTATTTTTCTTCGGGACTCCGGGCTTCGAGAGTTACAGCCTCCTCGTTCCCATTTTCATCCAAAATGTTTTCTCCGGGAGTTTACAGATCCCTGTTGTGTTTCCCCCCTAGATCAACGATCGTCATTCACTTCAGAGCTCCAACTCTACATGCATACTGCCCCCGAGCTCTGAAGTGCCAAAGTATGTGGCAGCGATCAGTTCAGATATGTGGCGCTCTCGTTAGTCTTGACACTTGGCATCCACTTGGAGATTACATGTGGCACTCAGTCCAGGCACCTTTGGGAATATGATCCACTTGTTTCCAAGTGACACATGTCACCTCTCTTTTCCTGATACATCATCATAGTGACGTCAGACCACCATGTCATATCATCCTCTGGGAAGTCTTCTTATTCAATGCTAAAGTAGCGCCATCTCAAAGCACGATTAGAATGACCCTAAATTTGGAAAGCGGATAAACTTTAGTGATGGCATTAAATTTAGTAGGTGCGCCTAGATCGCAGATCGCAATCAGATAAATGACCACGTTTCATTGCGAGGACGCAACATGCTTGAATGATAAAATTATTGAGTGGTCCCACAATTTAAACCATGGTATAGAGAAAGAGATCCATGGTAGAAGGTGGTGGAATGTGGGCTCAAAATCAGTGTGAATACAAACCTCCTTTGACGACCCCATAATCATGTGTTCATATAGCATCAAATCTGAAAGCAGCACGTGGAAGCCCCCTAGGCATTAAGCCTCATCCTGGTCCTGATGGAGGATCAATTAATGAAAAAGGAGTGGTGGTTGAAACCTCAACTCACTCCATAAATAGAATGCTCAGAGGGTCTGGCCGTGGAGACAGAGCTGTCAGCACGAGGTACCATGGTGGACGAGATTTCCTATAGGCCCATGCTGAGCTGAATTTGCATATGATAGGAGGATACACACACAATTTGATAGAATAAGGTGCAAACGAAAGGATTTTAATGCAATGGCTAGATCACACTCCTGGTAGTCGTGGATTGATCTGAGTATAAATCAATCAGTTCAATATTTTGTTAGTGTCGTCAACTGGTTGAGTCGAGCTCCCTACTGTGTAATTTTGATGCCAGAATTGTTCTCTGGTTATGTATCAAATTTGAGACTTTCTCATTAATAGAAGTCAAATTCTTTCATATCTTTGTTCAAACTATGCTAAAACACTTGGGCATGGAGGATCTGGTTGAGGGTTGTGGTTCTATTGTAATGTAGGTTTGATTACGATATTGATGTGACCAATTTTAGTTAGTTTCTTTGTTATCTTATTTCCCCTTATGCTGAAAGGATCGGTCATGGAGGATCCAGTCGAGTTGTTGTAGTTGCATGGTAATGTAGGTTTGATTGTTATGTTGATTTGACACATTTCAGTGTCTGAAAATTGAGCTCAAGACTGCTCTTGAGCCTGCGTTTTTCTCCACCAAGCTGCTTGAAAGATAGATGCTCATGGCAGACTTGTCCACTTCTCTCACTAAGTCTTCCTCCTACTCATCCTTAAACTCAAAACACTGACTAAATTTAATGAGTCCCTCACTTCCCTATGCATTGCTTGTCCATTTTCTGTGTTAAAATCATTCTTGTACTGAGTTTCATCCATTTGACCTCCACTCATAAAACCAACATCCACCAAATATTATGATGGGTACTGGGCTTATCCTCTTGCAATCTGAGGGTGACTCTCTGTTACAAAGAAATCCCCTTGCGGACAAGTGGATTCCCTCTTGGAAACTAGACCCCTATGACCAAGACAGAAAAATGCTATTGTGGACACTGAATTTCCTTTTCATAAAGCTAAACTTATTCAAAGAAGAAGAAGCAAGAAGGGTAAATACCTTTTTACCGATGTTTGTCCTTGCTCAATGTAGGATGATTTTGATCTCCAAGTTCTTCAAAAGGTCCTACAATACAATGAGCAACAACAACGAAACATAATTCCTACTCTACCATGATTAGCTTCATAATGGATCTATAAAAGAAACAAGTTCATGAAATGTACGTGAACTTTAAAGGAAACAGGCCAAGCATAGATTTATATTAATGAGAACAAAGTGGTACCTACAGCCATGGATGTAGTGCAACAGCTTCACCAAGCTCCCTTTGTCCATACCCTTGCTCAAATAATCCATATTGATTATACTTCAATGGTGTCTCACTTATGAGATCATAAGTTTGATTCTTTCTCTATTCTCCAATTCCCCCTTTTACCATGAGAAGGCCTCCTTATATAGGATTGGAGAGGCCAAACCACTTGAGAGATATTTGGGATAAGTTGAGGATTCTCCTCCTTCAGTTGTGGATATCCCCTAATATCATGCCTTGACCTTAGATTCGAATCCAATCACCTTCAGAGATTGAGGGGATTCTTCCCTGATTTATCTCAACAAACCAAAATTCACCTATAAAGGGTAGCGCTCCCCAAAAATGGGGCACAGAGCATTACAACACTCCTCCAAAGAATCCCAGGGACCATTGGCACTCCCTGACAGTGTATAGCTGAGCGCTTCCTTCCAAAATTGTTTTTTAGTGGTTTTCTCTATGGAAAAAGACTTGTACTCCTTTTCAATTGATTTTTTCTCTTCAAAACTAGTCTTTTAGGTGTCTTAAGTGTCCTTATGATGTTGTTAGAGAGACAACATAGGAAATATAACAGTATGATGTTTGCAACACTTTCGACACTTGTGACCAATATGAAACACTTGCAACACTGACGACGACGACAATAGGTCATCATTGGAGTGAGTAATTTTGAGGTGTAACACTCTCAGTGCTAACAAGTTTGATGGTACAAAGGTATTTACCTAGATGAACAAAATAGATAAATATTTTGAACTGCACAATATTATGGATTATAAGAATTGGATTCACATAGAAACTTAGAACTTTAAGATAAATCCATATCAATGGTATTAATGGGTAGTTAAAAATGATCCCATTTTTTGTCATTATACTTGGGTTCTATTTACAAGAGACTTAGAAGCACAGTATGGTAAATTTTGGGAACATGACTACTTCGGTCAATTGACAAGATTCAAGCACTTATGTAATATTGAAGATTACAATTCACAATTTCAGGTATTGGACACAAGGGTGGATAGCATAAGTGATGATTATTTTTTGGAAGCTTACATGGGTTGATTAAAATAAGACATTAGATATGATGTTTTCTTAAGACATCTTGCAAATATTATGGAAACTATGCAATCTTATTGTCATATTCAAGCTAAGAATGAGGCTAAGCACAATTTTACCATTGGAGCTCACATAGGAAGTATAGATCATTGTGGGGTTCATAAGACAAGTGTATCTCAACCGATAAGGTTGACACCTTAGCAAATGGATGAAAGAAGAGAATAGGGACTATGTTTCAATTGTGACATCAAGTGCAATAAGGCATATAAATGCAGTGAGAAGAAAGTATTCTACATAGACAATGAAGAGGAACAAGATCAAGAATTGGAACCATCTCAATATCTAGATCTAGAAGAGACTACTCCAATGATATATTGTCATGCATTGGTTGACATCAGTACTCCACAAACCTTCAATATAGAAGGATATATCACAAATAAAAAGGTAACACTGTTTGATTCTCGTAGTACCCATAATTTCATCAATTACAAGTTAGCAAAATATCTTAGTTTCTTTGTATGTCTAGCACCAAAGTTTCAAGTAATGATTGCAGATGGAGGTACCATAAATTGTTTTGAGAAGTTCCATAGTATTAAGCTAAATACGGGGGAGTATTTATTGGATATCCCCACCATTTCCATCAAAATGGGTAGTGTTGATGTTGTATTAGGAGTCCAATGGTTAAAATAATTGGGAATAATGACACTTATTTTCAATATATGTTCATGATATTTTTCTCAGAAGAAAAGGAAATTGAGATTAGAGGTATCCAAGGGAAACCCTCTAAAGTGATAAGCTCTAACAACATGAAAAAATTACTAAAAAAGGGACACAATGGTGTAATTTCACAATTGTGCTCACTATATGTTCAAACATATATAGCCTTTCCTCCAATGGATCTCCAAAACATTATCAACAAGTATTCCAAGGTATTTGGAGAGATTCCTAAAGGTCTTCCACCTGCTCAAGATCATGACCATGTTATTCATCTGTGACAAGGAAGTGTAAATTCAGTCTTCCATGTTTCTTGCTTAAAGAAGATAATCAATGACAAAATCCCAGTGCAAACTATTTTATCAAAAAAAATGAAGAAATGAAAATCATACTAGAACCAAAAACAATCCTTGAAATAGGGATTAATAAGCTCTTAAATCGAGAAATTACTAAGTACCCTATCAAATGGAATAACTTACCAGTGGAAGAGGTGACATGGGAAGATCATTTCTTCATGTAGGCACATCCACGGTTGTCAAGTTTTGAGAACAACACTTGTTTGAAGGGGAGGGGCATGTTAAGCCCTAGAAAAAGCCCCATGTTATGTATAAAACCCCTTATTAAGCCCTAGATATTGAATTATTACAATTCTAGTGTTATATTTGTATGTTAACTAGAACCCTTCATTCCACACTTTCATTACAATTGTACCTTTTGTCTCATATATATATAAAAAGGAGACTTAGTCTTAGGATCATCTTATCTCATCTCATGTTTTGGTCTGAGTTGGATATATTTTAAAAGGAGGCTTCCCCCTGAAAGTGGACTATAATAATTTAATTTTTATTATCTTTAAGGCATTGGATCATAACATGGGGTTATCATATTATATCTTGTCATTGTATAAAGAAGGCAACCTATTCAAAAACCTTTGGATTTTGACCTTCTCATCCTTTATGAAGTCAACACACTTCAACAATTCAAAGAACATATTCTCATATCCATCGATTTCCATGCTTCCCAACTTGATTTCAAAGAAATCTTTCATCTTCCTTTCATAATAATGCTCATACAAATATTTCTATTGGAAATATACTTTGAACCACCTCCATGAGATCCTCTTCTCATCAAGGTGCTTGTATTGCTTAAGATGATCCCACCACATGGTTTCCTTTCCTTACAAGTGGTAGGTTGAAATTATATCTTCTACCCTTGACGAGTAATCATGTAGCTGGATATATTTTTTCATTTCCAACCACCATGCCTCAACCTCTTTTCCTTTCATGTGCTCACCATTGAAAGTTGGAGGCTTAATTTTCTTGACTTCACCTTGAAATATGTTTTCCTCGGGTCTTCTCATTTTCCTCTTGACATGAGACATACATTGGATTCTCCCTGGCCATGAACTTGCATGAGTTATTCTAGTGTATTTCCTTGGAGAATGATGACACTTTATCATACTTCTTGACTTCCTGTAATTCCCATGATCATCCCTTTTTCTTTGGAATCTAGATGATGTCACTTGTCTAGAAATAACTTCTTTCTTGGTGCCATAGTATTTGTTAACTTAATTATGCAACATATTCATGATCTAAAGTATCTCTTCCTGAGCCTTCATGATACTTTCATTATCTTCCCTATAGATCTGCACTTTCTTGTGTAGGCTTCTCATAGTTAGAGGCTCCTACTTGCCTCTCCTTCCATTAGATTATGTCTTAGAATTTCCCATGCTAACATGCAGATCTACGATCTCCTCCTCATTTCTATAATATCCTTTGGAATCTTCCATAAATCTATTCCTCATATAAGAACTAAATATTTCTTCCTTTACCTCTAATTCTACAAGAAATGTGAATGTAATAAGTATTGTTAGCACATACATAATGCAATTTTTTTCATTAAATAGATTATAGTTTATTCTTCATCTCAATTTATGAATAACACAATGCACTAAGTAAAAATATGATTCCTTAAGCACATTCTTCTATGAAACGACTCACAAACAACCATACCCCTACCTCATTATGAGTTCTGAGCGAAAGGTTACAACATTCATAAGTTGTAATTTCCACTCACTTACTGTTGTAGAATTTACTTTATTACTTTCTGATAAAATTTTAGCACCCAATTCAAAATTCTGGGTGGAAAAATTTCTTCTCCTCCTCAATACCTTTCTAGTGACTATTTGTTTGTTCAAATATGAGCTATGAGTTGAAAGTTATGGTGCAGATAATTTTAGACTATTTTCCCATTTTATCCTTGTATGTTACATGTGTCATATTTCTCTGTCTGCACATTTTTACATACCCAAATTCCAAATCTGGTTTTATGGTTTTTTTCTATGGTTCATAAGTACAATAGACTAATTATGTGCCCCAAATGAACTTCTGAGCAAGGAGTTATTCCCTTTAGAATTATATTGGTGCTGAAATTTTACCTTAATTATTCCAGCTATAACTTTCTCATACAAGCTTTGTTTTGTAAGCAAAATAGCTCGTTGGATTGATCTCTATGAGTTATTTTATTTAATATGTGAACACACAATGTACCTTTTGTACACTTTTTTTGTGGATTTTGATCTCCTAGAAACGTTGTTTAGGGCATCAAAATCAACCTGCAAGTTTAAAACCTTCAAAATCTGAAATTTTCATACAAAATTGATTGTTTTACTACTATGAAAACCTTTAATTTTGAGTCGTAGATACCAAATCAGGTGAAATATAAGCCATTGATACAAAATATGTTTGTGATTAATCAACGACCTTTTCCTTTACATGAACACAACAATTTTCCAAAACTACCAATCCGACCGTCAACCATTGACCCTTTCCTTTGGAAATCGATTGCAATAGATCACTAAACTGACCAACTCAACCATCAAGCATCAACCATTGATGAATTTCATTAGTAGATGAAATAATTTATCGATTCAACTGACCTGATCATCGACTATCAACCATTCCCGTGGGCATACGAAAACACTACTTTAATTCAACCGACCCAACCATTTCTTAGTGGACGTGGAAACTATGCTAATGCGACATGACACGTGGATGCTAACATGGCATGAAACATAGACTCTAACATGTAAATTTAGTTGATGTGGTATGACACATGGATTCTAATGTGGCTTGACACATTATCAACCTCGTTCCTTCATCGATGATCGACAACTTCTCTAGGGTGAACTAAACACGTCACCAATTCTACTGACCATTGACCATCAACCATTGATTATTGATGATGTCTCTTGCTCGATCGAAACACTTTGCTAAAATGATCGACCTGACCATCAATCATTGATGATTTCCATTAGAGAATAAAATACTTCACCAGTTTGGTCGATCCGACCATCGACCATTGAAGAATTCTCTTGACCAACTCCAACACTTAGAAATTTTGAACCAAAAACAAGATGAATCTAGGCCGTTGATATATTGTTCAACATTATCTTAACCATTGATCTGTTCCAACTTCCCATTGGCCGAAAATGAGTCAAGACCATTGATCTATCTCATTTTCCCAATTGTTGAAAATGAATCTCGGTCGTTGATCTGCTCGACCTTTCCAACTCTGAAAAACTCATATGTTTTTAAATTTATTTACAATGAATCCAAGCCATTGATCTCAAAACCAAACATGATCTCGACCCTTGATCCATCAATTTTGACCAAATTCTTCAATGACCTTTAAAACATGAAATTAGAGCTTCCAAGTCGAATTTCAACTCTGCAACTATGCAAATTTACTCCATTAAACCTCTTTGTGATGGCTACGAGGAAAATATGACTTGAATTTTCTTACGGATTTGGGGATTTCGCTTTGATTTTTCACTGTTTTCCTCCAAATTTGCACAAACCAAAATATGTAACAACAAATTTTACCAAATTTGTCCTAGTTCTTGGCTGATACAGGTCCAGTGTTTGAACCAGAATCTTTGATACCATAATGTAATTTTCCCCGGCCTAGTTGAGGACCATTACATGCATAAAACACATAATTGTTTTTTTTTAAAACTAACTAATTTCTTCTAGCTTACCAACTATGAATTACAACTATATTTAACTACTATCTATTACCATTAATTAAATGCATCTACACCATGCCTAAAATGACATGAATGGAAATTAGATAAATCAACACAAAAATGTATAATCTTCCTCAAACACAGATTTAACACACAATAATTTAATTCATAAATACAACACATAAACAAATAATACACTTATCTTTTAATTCAATTGTGCAACCAACTTATTGGGATGGATGTTCCACCCAATTATAGAATTTTTCTTCCAAATATCAACAACAATTCATCCTCAATATGGTGCTAGAAATCTACAAAACAAGTTGTTCTCTCACTATCCACTCATAGCTCAAAAACCCACAACCCAGTGGTATTCTCCTACAACTATCTTGATTTTCCACCAGCTCTTTCCTTTCGACCTGCCCAACCCAAGGAATGTGTCCCTTCACTGATATCAGTCCCTTGGGCATCCCATTCATTTATCAAGGTCTCTCTAGCATATGTAACTAGGAATCTCTCTGATAGGAAGATCAAGGGAATTTACTGCCAGGAAAACTAGAAAACAACAACAAACACTTATTGTTACAATGCGACTCATATAGGAATTCACTCTTTAGGACTAAAAACCTATCTCTTCATTCTTTAGACACAAAATTATCCAAAACACTCCAACATGCTCCAAAATTCTCCCTCCATGGTTGCTCCAACTCCCAAGCTCTTCTTTTTGTTTTCTTTGCTTGCTATTCATGCAAAACCTGAATGTATAAAATTGTTGTAATTGCCCATGTGAATTTTCTCTATTTGGATTACTTTCTTGACTCACACACTTCCCCAAGATGATTGTACTCATTCCCCCATGATCCCAATAAATATGGGATGTGACTTCCCACACCCACCCTCTTACATGCATACACTGATTGGCTTTGGGGACACTCACTCACAAAATAAAGTTTAATACATAATGATACTAAAAATTCAGGAATGTGGGTGGAATTAATAGACATGGGTAATCCCCCATTGGACCCCTCTTAGACATCTCT
>ML802154.1:223669-233866 GCA_009831015.1 Picea engelmannii | reverse complement strand
TTTGAGGTGTGAAAAGGGGCTCTTTAGGGCTCAATTAGGTCTTTGACCAGCCTGCCATGCGGATTCAGCTCGGATTTGATGTCAAATCGACTTGGGAGCTGATCCATTAGTGGTTGGGAGGCCGACCAATTTCAATAAATGCGTCGTTTAGCAGGTGCGCGGGTTTTTCGCCTAACAGCCGTGCATCATGCGCGTATGCGCGCATTGTACGTTGTTGTTCCGTGCATATGCACGCGCACCCAGATTCTGTAAAGCGCCCTTCAATTTTTGGTTACTTGGTATAGTTTTTTACCCTTTTGCAATGCTGTGGAATTAATCCTGTGCCATGAATGACTTCATTCCTGTTTTGATGATGCAGAGTTCTTGTCGCCATGTGCGGACGAAATTTCAGTGATAACAGATGCCCCCTGATGGATGAGGTTAGGAGCAAACGTATAGCCGAAATCCATCAATGTTTCTTTTACTCAGAATGTGGTAGTAAGAGAGAGCAAGAGTGGGACCGTGTAGAGCAATCTTTTGGAGAAGAAAGGAACTGGTAGAACCCGACCTTCCAGAAGGTGCATAAAAATATACAACTGTGTATAAACGAGGCGGGCATGCCCCATGCTCATGTTATGTAACTCTGACAAATGATGACTGAAGTGTTGGTGTAGACAACTGCAGCGCCCTCGGGGGCGGTAATGATAAAGGAAAAAGACAATTCTGCAATGGAACCTGCTCTGAATAATAGGCAATGATCGTGGTAATAAACAACGACGATGATGTGGGCATTGATGGCCCTTACCAAGTTCATAGGTCTTCGGCAAATGATGATAATAATAACTGCAATAGTCGCAAAGTAAGACCCATCGTAACATGAGAAAGTGTTGGCGTCGAATGTTACGGGGGCCAATGACATCAGGGGGCAATGGTGTTTCCCCCTGTGTCGTCCGAGATCTCTCATTGAATAGAAAATGAGAATCAAGATACTGTCGCCCTTCTGGAAAATTGTGCTGATGTCGACAAAAAAGGGGGACGCGACTCCCAGGAGCAAAGGGCTCCGTGGAATCTACGAAGGTGAAGAAGTGGCAGAGGTACATGGACGAAGTCAAGAAGTGGGAAGACTCAAGACTTCCCTTGGCTAGAGGATGTATGAGATAAACAATGGCCGCAACCGTGTGACAAGGTCGAGTGTCAGGGGGATGCCAAGACCGAGGATAAGTTGTGCCAGAGGTGGGACAAGGTGAAAAAATTCAGAGGGTAGAGGTAAGTGATCTGTGGAGTACTCTGAAGATATGGACGATGCCGGCGAGGGTAGATGATAAGTAATGCTCCAACCAAGGGTGACATGGGTTGCGTGTGGCCAAAAGAGAAAGCAAGTCACCAACGGTGACGACAAAAAGAAAATGTAATGATGGGAAATAAAGGAGTTTGTACAATAAATAATGAATAATTTTGGAAAAATGTACAAATACAGAAACGGGTGCCCCAGTGGAAAATGAGTGCCCCAGGGAGGGCAGAAATTTCTTGAAAAACTGATGGAGGGTGGGGGCCCCTTTGGTGAGTTTCTGTATGAGGTAGGTGAAATGAAGATAGGTTCGCAGATGGGCAAACTGATGGTGGATGAAATGGTGGGTTCGTGATCCTGCGGAGGTGCAGGTAAAAAGAACATAACCATAAAGCGATGAGCCGGGAGTCCGTATGGGAAGCTAGAAAAATGAGGAGAAGAAGTATGTGGTTGATCTGCAACATGATGAAAGACTACCGGGACTCCCATCCCTAAGGGGTAATGAAGAACAGCATGAGTGTCAAAAGGGACAAAAGGTGCTATGAATGGGACAACTCATGTGGGTGAGAATGCTGTCGGGTTACAGTACCAAAAATGAAAATGGAAGTGTGAGTACTGCAGAGCCGGGAATGGGATCCTAAAGGCCAATATCAGAGGGTGTGAATGGAAATGTAAATGCAATACAGCGGGAGAGACTACATGCCAGTGCTGAATATATATACCTGAAGGGATGATGTCGGTGATTGATGACCAAGTACCTGCGCACAGAACAACCAACTACCCAAAGTGAATTATATCTGAAGAGAATCAAAGATATGAGCATGTATTTGACAAATGTGATTATGCGCGTGCGTACTGGACCATGATATGGAAAAAAAAGGGCGCCCCGAGGGCCTAGGACGAAAAGTGACCCAAGGATAGCCGTGACGTAGGCGGCGGGATGTTGATCCCGTGGCTGAAGACGGTTTGACAAATGGACACCGTGGGCTACCAGAATGTTGAGTGGAAGGTTGGCAAAAGGCCTATATATAGCTTTAGGTCCCACATTGCCACCTCATTTGTACCTGCTGCTACAGTGACTGGACGAGCAGATTGCAGAGGAGATTTTGCATTTCAGAGAGCACAGGGTATCCGATTGACGGTGTGCGAGTACCAGGTTAGTGGTCTGAGCATCCTGTATAGAAATAGGTTTCTAATTTTTGGGCAGGGTAGGTACGGGGGGGCGTACAGGGGTTTAGAGGGGTTTTTTAGTAGGGGGTGGGCCCACATGCGTGGGCGATTCAGTGGAAGGCGCGCATACGTGCGCACCTGTCCACTGAATAAACGTGCATTGGTGGGCGTGAGGGGGAAATTAGTGCGTGCCTGTGGGGTGAACAGGCGCGCTGCAGAGCACACCTGTGGGTTTGACAGGCGCGCCATGCCCAAAGGTATCATGAGCGATATCATAGGCCAGGACAAGGTCGCCTTCACGGAATGATCGAAGGTTGACATGGCGATCAAAGGTAGCCTTGGATCATTTTTTAGCTGTCTCGTTGTTCTATAATGAAGATCGACGATCTTCATCCAGCGATTCCAAGTTCAGCAAGCGCTGCTCCATTGGAGCAGTGTCAAGTAAAAGCTCAATTACGGTGCGAAGAGTGGGGATTTCGCACTCGATGGGAAGAGTTGCCTCGACCCCATGGTCTAAATGAAATGGCGTGAAACCCATAGCGGTGTTGACTGCCGTTCAGTACGCCCATAGCGCGGAAAATAACATATGATTCCAATTGGTTTTATGTTTATTAACCGTGCGCTGTAACATGGTCTTAAGGACTTTGTTCACTGCCTCGACCTGTCCATTTGACTGAGGGTAGTACGGTGAGGAGAACTCGTGAGAGAAGCCTAACCGAGAAGAGAGTTCGACGAAGATCTCATTCTCAAAGTGTTTCCCATGGTCGGAAACGAGTTGGAGTGGTACGCCAAAACGTGATATGACGTGGTTAAAGAAGAAGCGTGCTGCAGTGTCAACGGTGTTGTTGAAGGTGGGCATAGCTTTGGCCCATTTGGTGAAGTAATCGACGGCGACAAAAATGTATTTGTGACCATTGCTGGAGGGAGGATTACAAGTCATAAAGTCGATGCCCCATTTTCAAAAGGGGCCCGCAGTAATAACAGGGTGAAGAAGGCCGGGGGGGCTCGGGCTTTGTTGGCATAGAGATGACATTGCTCACATCGTTTCATGGCATGAATGCAATCGTGAAACAGGGTAGGCCAAAAATAACCATCTCGGATAATCTTCTGAGCCGTGGAGATACCCGAAAGATGGCCCCCACATGCGCCGCTGTGGCAGTCATTTAAGACTCTGTCGGCCTCGTCAATAGTCAGGCAGTGACGAAGAATGGTGTCGACGCCCCGCCGATATAGGATGTCACCGATGAGGAGATAGTGGTACGTGAAAACGGGATATGACGTGGTTAAAGAAGAAGCGTGCTGCAGTGTCAACGGTGTTGTTGAAGGTGGGCATAGCTTCGGCCCATTTGGTGAAGTAATCGACGGCGACAACAATGTATTTGTGACCATTGCTGGAGGGAGGATTACAAGTCATAAAGTCGATGCCCCATTTTCAAAAGGGGCCCGCAGTAATAACAGGGTGAAGAAGGGCGGGGGGGGCTCGGGCTTTGTTGGCATAGAGCTGACATTGCTCACATCATTTCACGGCATGAATGCAATCGTGAAACAGGGTAGGCCAAAAATAACCAGCTCGGATAATCTTCTGAGCCGTGGAGATACCCAAAAGATGGCCCCCACATGCGCCGCTGTGGCAGTCATTTAAGACTCTGTCGGCCTCGTCAATAGTCAGGCAGCGACGAAGAATGGTGTCGACGCCCCGCCGATATAGGATGTCACCGATGAGGAGATAGTGGGGGACCTGATGGCGAATACGTCGACGATCATCGCGTGATTGATGGTTACCGAACTTTTGAGTTCGTAGGTAGATGAGGAGGTCGCCATACCAAGGATCATCTGAGGCGATGTAAAAGAGATGTTCATCAGGAAAGTCAGTATTGACGGGGGCACTGGGTGTGTCAGAGGGAAGGGTCGTGACAAGTTCGGCTAGAACAAGGGCCTTCTTACTCTTTGGTGTTGAGAACTCGAGGTCGTACTCCTGAAGGATCACGATCCATCGAGCAATTTTTCCGTTAACTTGTCGACGACTGAGCAAATATTGCATAGGGTTTGAATCTACGACGACCTTAGTGGTACGAAGAAAAATGTAATGGCGCAGTTTCTGGACTGCGAGGACAACTGCAAGGGAAAGTTTCTCTTCGTGTTTGTACTTCAAGGGTGGTCCCGAGAGGTTCTTACTAACGTAGTAAATGACATGTTCACGATTGTCATCTCCGAGCTGGACGAGGATGCTGGCTACTGATACAGCTGATGCTGATACGTAGAGAATGTAGTCGCGATCATAGTCAGGTGCACTGATTAAAGGTGCATTGGAAAGTGTTGTTTTAAGATCGTCAAATGACTGTTGGGCATAGTCGTCCCAGTGAAAAGGGATGTCGTGACGTAGTAAGCGAAGGAAACCGTGTGCGCGGATGGCATAATCAGGAACAAAGCGTCGCATAAAGTTAGCTTTGCCCTGTAGACTCTGCAGTTGTCGTAAATTCCGAGGAGGTGGAATTTCGGTGATGGCTTTGACTTTGAGGGGGTCCACGGTAATACCGCTTTGGGAAACGATAAAACCAAGGAGTCGCCCGATGGTGACACAAAACACACACTTGAGAGGGTTCAAGCGGATGTTGTATTGACGACACTGTTGAAAGATGATTCGTAAATCATCAAGGTGTTGGGTGCGCTTCTTAGATCGAGCGGTGAGGTCGTCCAAGTAGGCGAGGATGATTGCAACCAGATCGTGAAAGATGTATGTCATGGCCCGCTGGAAAGTTGCATCAGCGTTTTTGAGGCCGAAGGGCATGACACGATATGCAAACGTACCCCATGGGGTAATGAATATGGTTTTATATTGATCGACTGAGTGGATTTGAATTTGGTTATAGCCAGAGAATCCATCCATAAAGGAAAAAGCCTCGTGGCCGGCACAGTCATCGATAATTTGATCGATAAAGGGCGTTGGGAAATTGTCTTTTGGACATGCATTATTGAGATCACGAAAGTCGGTGCAAACGTGAATGGTGCCCTGTTTTTTGTCGACGAGTACAGGGTTGGAAACCCATGAAGTGTAAGCGATGGGGTAAATAAAGCCGGTCGTACGTATTTTGTCAATTTCGGCTTTGATAGCCGCGGCTTTGGCTGGGTGTAGCGGTCGCTGTTTCTGGCGAACTGGTGTGATGTCAGGCCAGGTGTCGATGTGATGCTTGATAATAGATGGGTCTAAGCCAGGCATCTCTGTGTATGACCAGGAAAAGATATCCCGATATTCTTGGAAGAGGGATTTATATGCCGCGATTTCCTGAGGAGTGCAAGCTGCTCCAATGATGATTTCTTCGACAATGCCATCTTTAATGGAAATGTCAATTTTGATGGTGGGGGAAATGTTGGCCAGATTACCTTCTTCAAAAGCATCGGGTGCAGGAATGGGATTGTTGAACCAATCGATAGGCCCGGGTGGGATAAAATCTTTGGTTTCGACCGCGTAAATGGGATTGTGGCTAGGAGGCATGAGGGCTTCCTGCGGAAGGAAGAGTGAACGATGATGTAGTGCGTCCCAGGGAGAGTCCGGGCGTTGTAGCTCTTCCAATATGTCTTCGTCGCATTGGAAACGACGGGAATATAGTGGATTGTGAGGAGTGATCTTAGTGACAGTGTGGTTGCCCCCTACTGAAGAGACAGAGGGGGTAATGCTAGGAGAGAGTGAGGGTTCACTCGACATAAACCATATATTGAGGTACTGAGGGGTACCCGTGGTAGTGGGATGGAGAGTCTCCGTAGGGGAATGAGCAGGAGAGTTGGGTGGGTTACGGGGTAAATCCTCAGATACGTTGTCTAAGAACCATGGAGGCGTAGGGAGTGCCTCGGGCTCAGGGGAAATGACGTGAAGATCTGCCAGTGTCAAAGTAAGGTCAATTACTGCTGCTGCGGGTCGGTGCAGCAGGGCCAAGTAACGTTGCCTATATTCTATGATCATAGGACATTGGTATGTAAAATGAGCCAATGAATCGCAAAGAGAGCAAGGGCATCTCATGCGTTCATTGACTGAAGTGGTGACATAGCGAATGTCCGTGATATTTGTTGTGGAGGACGTGGCAGGGCGTGGGTTGTTCTGAAAGTCCTGGCATATGATAGCTAATGCCTGCCGGAAACGTGGCAGTGCTGGACAATGATGGGTGTAGTGGCCATACTCGGAACAGATAACACACGCGAATTTGGTCCTCAACCCTTTACTACTAGAAGGTTGGGTGTCGGTAGTAATGGGTGGTGTGGGGGTTGGATTGGGGGGAATCAAATTCTGTAATTCTGGTAGTGATGGGCAGTTGTTGGTTTGGTGACCCTCTTTGTCACACAATGCGCAAGGTGGTGGGATGTGCGGAGGAAGTGGAGCTGTGGGCTCCTTCTTCTTTCTCCTGCCCCCAGCGGTAGCAGGGGGGGTAGGGAGTATGGGGGTAGTGGGGGTAGTGGGAGTGAGGACAGGAATCATCATGGGGAGTCCTTCTTGTGGGCGAGGGACCATCTTAGGTGGATGTAAATACCACACTGGGATAGCTAACACCATATTGGGTAGTGTGAGTGTTGCGTCTACCTGGAAAGCTTCTATTCCGGGTGGAGGGAAAAAGAAGGGAATTTGAGTGAGGGGTCGGGGAACTATCTCCCAAATGGGACTAGGCCCCTGAGGGGGTGTGGATTCGTGGACTATGGGGGTCGACAAGTTCGCAGGAGGCTCCTGTGGGAGTGATGCTGCGACTGTTGAGACGTCAGGAATGACTGAAGCCTCCTGAGGAGGACGAGCATCCTCCTGGTGAGGTCCGTTAGATGAGATGACACATACTTGACTAGGGGGAAGGAGTGGTGGTGCTCCATGGTACGTCCCTAACAAGGATGGATCTTTGAAAATACCAGGACCCATCTCGATGAGTGGATATACGTCTTGGTTGGTGTGGATGAGGGGAAGAATGTTATCGAGGTTGGCAGAGGGGTTGGGTTCATAATGTGAGACTTGGTCGACGGTTACAATCTTTTCGTTGTGGGGAAACATGATTGTCCGAAAGATGGAAGATGCCACGGCCTTCATAGCGTACATGTAGCTACGTCCAAACAAGATATTGTAATCGAGTTGAGCGTCGATAACTTCAATGTCAATAAGGATAGTTTTTCCCTCAAGTTCCACAGGGACATTCTGGAAGAGCCCTTCAGGAGATGATGGTCGTTCATCATAGGCTCGTAATGTGATGGCGGATGGTATGAGTTCCGGGGAACCGAGTTTCTGCCATACTGTTTTGGACATGATGCATGTAGATGCTCCTTCATCGATGATACACCGATGGACGGTGATGTTCCGTATTTTTACTGGTACTTGAAAAGCGACTGCGGCGGGAAGACGATGTTCGCAGCTGTCAAGGTCAAAAGTGATGAGTCGAGTATCAGCAGGGTCGACTGCCCCTAAGGAGGAAAGTAGTGATTTCCGCTGCGTAGGACAAGTCTGGAGGACTTCTAGAACTGACATGGCAGCCGGGGATTGTGCTAAGTCATCTACCAAGCTGTAGTTATGTGCTGCCCTAGCCTGTGGATTGTGAACATTCCTGTGCAAGGGGATGCGAGGGATGCGTAATGGTGGTTCAGAAGAAGGGTGAGGGATCATCAACGGGGGTCCCACTGGTGTAGAGTTTGTCTCTGAAGACATGGGAGTAGACTCAGCTATTGGAGGATACTGACGATTGCGTGTTTGCAAAAGAATTTCTTCCTCACTGGTGAGGAGTATTGTGCGCTCTACTGGATTGTTGGGGTTGTGATATTGACCCACCTGAGGTGGGGGATGCTGCATGTCCTGTTGGGTGTTTATGACACCTTGATGTGGGATAGGATTTTGCAGTACAGCGGGAGGGGGTTGTTGCACGTATTGTTGTTGTGCCTGCTGAGGGGAAGGTTGTGCTGGGGAGGGGGGAAGGCTCCCAGAGTCTTTCAAACTTTTGAAATCAGCGATCTGGGGGCAATGGTGAGTGTAATGACCGTACACGCTACAAAGAGCACAAGGGTGGATGGTTTTAATAGTATTCCTTCCTTGGTGTTTGTTGTTATTGCCCCCCTGGGGGTTTTGGTTTCCTTGGTTCGGGTTTCCCCCAGTGGGTGGATGCTGTGGGGGTTGATTCCCGCCTTGACCAGGGTTGTTTTTGTTCCTGTTCCATCCTTTCTTCTTGGCATTGTTCGAAGGGTGAGTTGGGTTGGCTATGTTCAACTGTTCAAAATTTTGGTATTGTTGAGAAGCAGAGGGTTGAACAAAGTTTACCCCCGCATGAGGATGTGGGGGAGCCATGGGTTGTGGAGGTCCAGGAAAAGGAAAGTATGGATTTTGTGGTGGTATCGATCCATAGGGTACATAGGAAGGCTTCATGATTTCACTAGTACTATAAGATGATGTTGAGGGAGTACCACTGTTTGTGGGAATAGGTGGATGGATGGGAGGTGTCGACGGTGGTCCACTGATGGGTGGAGGTATAGCAACAGGATATGGTTGTTGATAAGGGGGTGTGGGGAAATAAGGAGTGCCCCCATATGCCGACGGGTATTGAGGTGTTCCATACATCGGTGGTGGTTGGGGTTGTGGACCATGGTGTGTGGTGGCACCTATTAGTCCGTTCGCTGAGTGAGACATCCCAGGTTTGTCCTGGCCAAATGGCACAGGTTTTGGAAGATCAGGAAGTACCGTGTACAAGTATCCCGACTGTGCGTAAATGAGGTCATATTGTTGATCTTTGCTGATGGCTTCCTCTTCAGATTGTGGGAAGGTAGAAGCTACATCCTTACCAAGGAGAGCGACAAGTGATCTAAGAAACCAGTCAAGACATTGTTGTTTGGTGGTTTCTGCTTTACACAAACTACGTCGCCTACGCCACTCATGAATGTGGTCAGCGATGTGGGTGGCTGAGGTCTGTTTGAAATTGGACAGTAGTTCTAGACCATTGTCATGGAGGATGGGTAGTTGGAAGAAAGTTAAGAATTCTTTGGCTAAGGATTCAAAGGTCGTATGGGACCCTGATTTTTCTTCGACATACCATTTGGCTGATGGGCCAGTAAGTGTGCGTTGAAATAATTGTAGTCTGACGGAATCATCCATAATGATATTGGAAGAAAACCATAGATGAAAGGTCATGACATGATTGGCGGGGTCATCTCCCTTCTTTCCTTCAAACTTTGGGATATCTGAAGGAAGTTTTGTTGGCATTGCAGGCCATGCGGCATCATGCAATATAGGATCATTAGTGAGCTTGGTAAGATCCGGTATGTTGAGAGAGGCCAAGTATGGCATCTGTAGTGGGGTAGGAATGTTAGTTCCAGCCATCGTATGTTGTGAACCTGACCCTTGATGGGGACTAGGTGGGTTGGTGCTCCCTCCTTGAGAGGAAGTGGGTCCCCTGCTTCCGTGCAAAGGAGAGCGAGTGACTGTATGACCTTGGGAAGTGGACCCAAGTAAGGTAGAACGAAGCAAAGCTGATCCTAAGATGGTAGCACTCACAGGAGTGTGTGAAGGAGGTACTGATGAACAAGTACGACCAGATACTCCCCCTAAAATAGGAGGAAGGTTGAGCAAGCGTCGTGAACGACGGGGGCTCTGTGGTTCCCCTATGATGTCAGACTAATTGTGAAAATGTGTGCAACAAGTGTTGAGAGAGATATAGAACCAAGAGTCTTTGCTATGACTGTTTTACACAAATATATATATCAAAGTCAAACTGTAATCAGATGTGCATCATACATAAATGAGAAAGAAACATATA
>ML802154.1:207637-221532 GCA_009831015.1 Picea engelmannii | reverse complement strand
TTAGCAGCATAACAATACATGAAATTCCTTGAGAAAATGATGTTTCTTCATGGCTTTTTATAGCATGGCATTGGGTGATTATGTAACTCCTTTGAGGTGTGAAAAGGGGCTCTTTAGGGCTCAATTAGGTCTTTGACCAGCCTGCCATGCGGATTCAGCTCGGATTTGATGTCAAATCGACTTGGGAGCTGATCCATTAGTGGTTGGGAGGCCGACCAATTTCAATAAATGCGCCATTTAGCAGGTGCGCGGGTTTTTCGCCTAATAGCCGCGCATCGTGCACGTATGCGCGCATTGTACGTTGTTGTTCCGCGCATATGCGCGCGCACCCAGATTCTGTAAAGCGCCCTTCAATTTTTGGTTACTTGGTATAGTTTTTGACCCTTTTGCAATGCTGTGGAATTAATCCTGTGCCATGAATGACTTCATTCCTGTTTTGATGATGCAGAGTTCTTGTCGCCATGTGTGGACGAAATTTCAGTGATAACACTCACGATTATAAAAGCAAGGCTAGGGTGAAGGAGAAAGACACTTGACACTTGAAAGATTCAAGGAGATATTAGATAGGGAATGAGTAGGATTTTTGTCTATAGATCAAGTAAAGGAGAAGAGAGAACAAAGGTTTATGTAGCTGGGTTTTAGTTTGAGGAAGCTACATGAGAGTGTCAAATCGTACGAAACTTGTTGAACAAGTTTTCCATATGAATACATAGTTTAGAGTGAGGTGAGTGATGTATATACTCAATTCACATGAAGGAGAATCACATATGCCTCGAAAATCATGCTAGAATTGGTCATACAATAGGCCATACCTTTCTAGGTTAGTCTGCAATAATATTTCTCTTAATGGGACATTATCCTTGTTATGGGAATCTTGGTTTTAGCATAATAAAATAATTCTCAGCACTGGTTTTAACTCTAGGGTTTTTCTAGGCGTTTATACCTGGAAATTTTTGGTGTTCTTATGTGTTTGATTTGGTTTCCTTATTTATGCTTCTACTACATGTTTATTTGAGTAATCAATTGTTATTTTAGTATATAAAGTGATTTTGTTTTGATAAAATTATCAGGTGTTGAGTAGGAGAAATTTCAACAATCTTGGCTAGTGTTGTAGAATGGTCAGTGTATTACCAACCTCTGTTTTTAGAGGTCTACGTCGAGTTTGAAGTCAGAACTAAGAAATCCAAGGAAAATAAGCATGATACAACCATTTCCTGACATCAAGACAAGGATTTCGTGTCCAAGGAATGTGATTATCCCCTCTCAAATGAATGCCTACATAAAATCGATGGGTCGGATGTAGAGGCAGAGATAAACAGAAAAATGAAGTAGTCTTTAAAAACTTAGGTCCAGACCCTTATTGATCTTGAAATCAACGTAGAATATGACCATTCACCCTCCCCATGCATGATCCCAATTTTCGAAGAGGTCCCAATAGCCTCAACTCATATGAAAATCCAACCTAGTTCGAGTAAGCAGAAACATACCAATACCTTGAAGCAAGCAGAGGCTAGCTCCCCAAGTTTTAACCAAAAAATAACCAAGATGATGAAGGAGATTCACGTGCAATTGGACAAAAAACAAGCATTACAAAAGGATATGGTGATAAATGTGGACACTATGGGCCAACAAATTTCTTTACCCTCACCTATGGAATCTCATCCCCCATAACCACAAGCCATCGATGTGATGGGACCGAGCCAAAAAAGAGTGTTGAGTGTCCACTCAATTTCCATGATACCCTTCGACTCAGGAAGGGAAAAACATGACCTTTCCCAGGTCCCTACGATTGAGATACAAGGATTTTTCACTACCATGATCTATGATCTTGGGGAGAGAAACCAAAATCTCACCCAAGAGAACAAATAATTACTCCTTCAGTTCAAGAAAGAGTCCTCGATCCATGTAGACACTAGGGAACAACTGCAGTAGGAATCCAATGCATGGTAGGAAATTTAAGCTACCTGAAAGAACCTCCAACAAATGTATATTGTTGAAGCTAACACACACGTTGAAATAAAGGTATATTATGAACTTCTTCTAGCCTATCATACATATGTATTCATTTCTTTGGATGAGGATTACTTATAGGTTTGTAAGACCAGGCTTTCCATGCGCATTCATGTCCTAGAATCTCAGAATGAATGACTCCTTGCATGAATCCACCAGTTAACGCCAGAGAATACATAGTTGCAGAAACATGTTGCAACAACTGAAGCAGTTGTTTGGGATGGACTCAGTAGGTGGAAAGAATTTTCATCGATTATAGATTGTAGCTTCACTTTGTGGACCCACCTAGAGACCCCCCCAAAATTAACAATTATCCATGATAGAGTTTTCGTAGACAAGGTCAAGCTTGCACAATAGAAGAGTAAATTTGCTTCTCTACCTCTTGGAGAGAACGCAACAAAAATGATATCTATTCCGTCCAATGCAAAGGATATTAATTCATCCTGGGTTGAGAAATAGAATATATCAGATCTTATCACTTTTGTGGTTGATAGGGCCTTAATATTTTATATCCAGCTCATAGATGTGCAGTTTATTGACATCCCCTTGATAGAAAAAATGAATGCAATGGATATGATAGTTCCTCAGGTAACAATAGTCGATGACGATGCAGATGTTAAGATCACCTAGGAGCTCCAAGGCACCCTTAATGAACCTAATTCAAAATTCAAGGAGTTCATGCAGGAACTCAAGACCATAGTTCCATCTGTGGAATCATTCATTCCTTGAGGTAGTTGGATTAAGGATGAGCCAAGTAATAGTGGTGGGGGTTGTTGGCACCCAATGTTTTGGGTAAATATCATGCACATGCACAAACATAGGTGTGCATGCTCATTCCAATTTTGCACGTGCTCAAGCAATTGTGCAAGGGGTAGAAGGAGGTGCACATGCTAGATCAAGTTTTGTGAATGCATGATAAATTGAGTTCTGCCAATGCACATCGATCCAAGTATTGGGATGTGTGCCAAAAATAAAGAAGACAATGCACACACACAAAAATCAAGAAAAGTTTATTTAGGAAATATTCCCGAATGATTACTGCCAGCAACATAAGGGAACATGGAGAAAAAAGAATATGAGTTGGAAATGTATTTATGATTTCCCTGATTTGAGAAAGGCTACGTGGAGTTCATGCATGTGATAGAAGTGTGTGGGACTAACATCTGAAGGAATGAGTGGGGAAGAACTGAAAGATACCAAGTGTCAGAGTAGAGAAGGATATAAAAGGAAGCAATAAAAATATAAATATATTTAGTCTGTTAGTTAGTGAACTGGTTTGTGGGATGTTGTTGTATGGGTTTTATTGAGATAGCTTTTGAGCATATTTTGAAGTAATTTATATGATTGTAAATCTGATTTCTTCCTCTCTATAGAGTTTGAAGAGATGCACATGGAGCGATGTACTATAACAATGAGGAATGACAAAGAAGAGTTGGGATTTGTTGTTGTCAATATATGAATTGATTAATGTATACATGTGAATGATGGAATGAGGATGATAATAAAGATGCACATATTTTGTACCTATGATGTGTCAATCATGTGTTTAAATGAATGTGTTGTTCCATTATGTTTTGTCATCTGTTAAGTAAGATGCAATGAATAACATGAATGCAATCCCTAATGGATCTTTGTGTGTCTAGTCCTTCATCTCTAACATAAGACTAGATGGTATCTATGATCCTCATGACATCTCAGGTGAGACATTTATTAGTCTTGGCTGAGGATTGATATGCCAATGCCTTGGGGTTTTTGTTGTTCACTCTAGATGAACCCTGAGTCTTCAACCCCCCAATGTTAAGAAAGATGTGCACAAGCATGAAATGACCTAATAATAGGAATTGTTCATGGTGATAGTGGATGAAAAGTGTCATTTAGGCCATAAGACCCATTATTCTCTTACCATGACCTTCAATATACCTCTAGTCACATTTCTAGTGCACAACTAACCTAGTGTTGGATCCCATAACACCCTTGGATATGAATCTTAACTAAGAGTGGTTAGATGTGGATGTTATAGGACACATCCATGGTGCTTGATCTTGAGAAGAAAGGTTTAGGGATATAGGGTCTTGTTTCCCTTCCTTGATAATGGTCACAAATCCAACACCCATCCATGATGCCTAAGACCTGGTAATGACACCCATATTCAACTCATATGTAAAGGACCCCCTAGAAAGGGATCATTTTGTGGTTTCTACATGTTTTTAATGGTTCTAACTATAGAGAAGTTTCAATAGGTCTTAAGGACATTGTGTCTCCATGACCCTATTTATTTCTCAACACTTGTTTGAGTACTTGTTCATGTCTCTTAATATCTAGAAGCTTCAATAATATCGTAATACACCAGTCTTCAATCTTTGATATTGGTCAAGTCTCCACAAACCATCCGTGGTCTTGTGTTGTGGTTTGAGGACACGTTCATTGCACTTGAGCTAGAGAAGCTATGTTCAAGGCTTGAGGATGTATTTTCCCTCCCCCAACCAATGACAAGGGCCAGAGGATGTTGTTTCCCTACAATGACTATGGCTAATGGCTCAAGACCCATCTATCGTATGTGAAACATATTAATATCACCCATATTCAACTCCTAGGGAAAAGACTCCCTAGTGAGGGCTCATGTTTCTAATTAAATTTGAAAAAAAATCTTCATATTTCATTTGATTATTGATTTGTATCCTTGACAATGAATTTATTTATCTCTTATAAGATAACTTCTAGGAATTTTTTGTGAGTCTCACTATTAAATTTGGGTCATTTTGCGACGATAATTTCGTTTCATGTGTGACGTTCTGTTGTGGAGATGGAGGCGAATCTTGGACCCCCCAAACATTGTATCAAGTGTCATGGAAATTGCTATGACCAAAGGATATCATTTCGTGTGATACGACTTAAGGATGTAGTATCGTTGTCGTCGCATGAAAGATGATCAAAATATGTCGTTGAATGAAAGATGACTGAAAGATGTTGTCACACTAAAGACAAATGAAATATTTCGTTGCACGAAAGATGACCTAAATATGTCATTGCACAAAATATGACTTAAATATGTCGTTGTATGCAAGATGACCAGAAGTTTTCATCGCACGCAAGACGACCGGAAGTTTTTGTCCCACACAAGATGACCAAAAGTTGTCGTCACATGCAAGAAGACCTTAGTTCATCGCCCGCAAGATGATTCTATATGATGAAGTTTCAATACCATCGAGGAATTATCAATACCATCAATGAGAAAAGTTGTCACAAGAGCGATAGGATCTGAGTATTTAAAAAAAATGAGATTAAGATTAACAAAATATCTAATGCATTACAAGGAAAAATTGCCTAAAGAATTTGACAATTATTGATATTCAATATGAAGGATATCTAATATTACAAGGAGACATAACATTATGCACTAGGGAAGACATGAAAGATGACTAATGAAACCATATTCCCAAGAAGAAGAAAAAATAGTTTAAGGAAGTGATAGGTGAGAAGGTTTTCAAGACACGTGGTACACCATATAAACCACATTTAATAAAATGGAAGGACAAAATTATAGAAGAAAGCACTTGATGTGAGTCATGATAGAGCCACCTTGCTCATGTTACACTCTCCTTCCTTGTGGATCAGACTTCAATACATACATTAATATTGACATTAAAATAATGAACATGAACCCACACAAAATATAATAAACTACTATTTCAAATTGATCACATAGTTGACAAATACATAATCGATAAACTAATTGTTACTTGAGTCACCAATTTAATTCTTTCACTATAGTTAATGTGGATTATTATTTCCCGCTACCCCCTCTCAACTATAGATACCTAAGGCATACATCATCATCTTAACACTCAATAATAATGCATAAAAACACAATATCCAAACATAGCATAATTTTTTTTACTTAGGGCCTATGTTGAACTTTAGGAAGGGAGAAAAATCAAGCCATGTAGGGTCATTTTAATCCATCAACACCAAAACTCTATGTCCCCCATAGAAAGATAATTCTTTTTTCTACACATCATAACATATATGAAAATTTAGGGAGACATGGATCATATGAGATACGACTTGAAACAAATTGAATAGGAGAGTTAATATTATTGACAATCTATGTCCTATACTAGACATATCCTATTAATGATGTTCAATTTTTAAAAAGTGATTAAAATACAAAAAAAAAGACCAAGTCTATTCTTTTATTTCTTCCTCAAATGCAATAATCGATAGATTACATTCATAGCATTTATTGAAATATGGGAAACATTATGAAAAAGGTTGGAATAGTTTTACCTAGCCTTGCCCCAAAGTTATAAAAAATTTACAAGTGAAAGATGAAATCAAAATATGAAGAAAAATGAGCAAGCTTTACGTAAAAAATTACAGTTTTTACCTTGCCTTAGGAAAATTGATTAGGATAGTAGAAAAACTATTTATACTATGCTATTAGGAAACTATTAAGAGTTAAAACAAATCTAATTCTAAGCTAGCTAAGATCATGGCTCAAAGGTCATGTTATTTAGATACTCATGTTCTCACTGTGCCTTGGGAGGCTTTCATTAACAACTTATAAATATTTGATTCCCTAGTTCATCTACTCATAGCAATTCAATGATCCATAACACTCTCCAAATAATTCCCCCCCAAAAAGGGATGAATAGTAAAAACCCATTAGTACAACTTTTGTATCACTCAAGGAAAGGAATTCCCCACCCATAGGGGTGTCAAATCACTAATAGATAGATACCTTACCTTTCTCTTTGAGCTCCTAAAACATTGACTAATATCAATCAAGACTTTCAAAGGTGCTAGCTATTGTTACTTAGGAATTCAACATAGCTCTAGGTTATAGGTGCATTTCTGTATTTATTTACATTTACAAGTTCTTCATTTATACCCTTAATATTAAGCCAGTCAAGGAGATTGGTGAGGCCATTTGAGATGACATTTACAAAAATTTCCTTTTCATCACATGTATTTTAGCTTCAAAATTATAATCACTTAGGCCCACAATTTTTTATTGGTAAGGGGAATTTGATGCAAGAGCATTGTTGATAGGAGAAAACGAATTTGTACATCTAGGCAAAAAAGGAGAATATGTGCGAACATGTGTTAGATTTGATGTATGTGTGAAAGGTAGCAATGAGCAGGATCTAAACAAGATATGTAAGGGGAATTCAATACAAATGAAGGTTGGGAAACGAAAAACAAAGGATGGTGCACAATAAATAGGTTCAAGGGTAGGATGCATAGAAGAAGGTTTCATAGATGAAGGTGTGTAATGTAGTTTAAGGGATTCACGAATAATACCAATAGTAATTTATAAAACCATCAAGAAGGAATCTTTTACAACCTACATATGGATGTGTTAGTTATATGTTAGTGGTGGAGACATCTATAAAGGTGCATAGCTTGAAGTATATTAGGTTGGATTGCATCATTAATGAGGAGACTCATACGAGATGAATTTATTTATATGTAACAAATAATAATAAGGATAATTGAATAATCTGCAACTAATCTGATCAAAGTAACTAAATTTTGAGAAAGAAAACATGATGAACTTACCCGAGGTACTATGTTCGAAGTAGATCCACAACTTGAAGTGCTTTCACTTATTCTTGATTACTTCTTCTGAAACCTACAAAAACTAGTGCACACAAGACTACAAGAAAAAACAGTTATACTGATGACTAACTAATCAACTTGGTCAAATGTAGAAAGATTCATTGCGATTAGTATTCTAAACATGTAAGCATTCAACAATGATGAATCACATATCATGAACACTCTATATTGAAGGAATGTGCATCTCAGATGCGACGGCCTGAATAAGCTCCTCTTGGTTTCAAGAATAATTTATTGTATCTGTCTAATCTTGGAGAAAACCTCCCTCGATATGAAGGAGAAACAAGAAAGTCAACATTGACTATGTTGTTGCTCTGTTGGATCGAGAGAGGTTTTCTCCAAGAATAAATGACTCCAATAAATTTTTCTTTACTGAACAGGGCCAACCACATGAAGGTGGAAGCTCCTATGTTCCCTCCCCCCCTCACATCACTCTCAATTCCCCAATACCCAATCTATATTCTAATAAAAATGTGCATTAAAAATATTCAAAATTGATAAAAAGTGATTGTAAAGCTATAAATGAGGTTTTTCCTTCAAATGAATATGTCATAAAAAAGAGTTTTTATAAATGAGATTTATCATCCAAAATATGTTTCAAATATACTATCTATATAATATACATTGATCTGTCTTATAAAACTATTATACATCATAAATTTCTTTTAGTCTTCTTCAATTTTCTAGTCCAGTTCTTAAGTAAGTCATCAACCTCCATGTCTTCATTTTCTAGGGGCTCTTCAACAGATGATGTTGCTTCAGTCCTATCACATCGAGCATGCCTAGTCTCATACCCAAGACTTGGAGGTTGACTTGAGGGGCCATCACCTACAAAAAAAAAAATATTTAATTTATATGGATAATTTTTAAATATCATTTAAGTAGTTCATTAATATTAAAAAAAACCTTTGCAATGTAATTATTTACCTGGTCCACTAGTGGGAACCATTGGAATGGAATCTATGTACTCCTAATCTTCAGGTTGAGGAGGATCAACTATGACATCCTCTGACATTGAAATGAAAAACTCTATAAGGAAAAAACCGCAAATGTATAAGTAATAAAAATTAGAAGTACAAAATTTTTAAGTATATGATTAATATAAAGTCATTTTACCATCGTGGACCTCAGTCACAGGAACATCATTGGGCTGCACCTCACTTGGATGGGGCTGCTAAGGAGCACCATGATCTTCTGGCTATTCTACACTATTAACGTACTATTGTCTAGTACTAATGTTTTCATTGATAGTGCTTCTCCCCTGATTAAAATGAGGTAAGACATTAAAGTTATGGACAATATCAAACATTTATGTATTTTATAAGTACTGAAAGGTTAATGTGGGGTGATTTATATTTACCTTATCCCTCAAATTTTATCTTGGGGTCTGCCCCATGCTTTTCCTATGATCAACGAAATCTTTATAACCATACTTGTAACCAATTCATAGGCCTTCCTCTATGGTTTCAGTTCAAAATTCATCGCCCTACATTGCATAAGATTATGTATTTTTAATGTTATTGGATGAAATTACCTGAAAATTGTAAGGAAGTACAAATAATATTGTTAATATGTTTGGGATCTTATGATTCATGACTGTAAACTTAAGTAGTCACCCTAGCCTAGCCTGTGTTGGCCATGTTTGAAAATCCTTGCTTTGGTTGCCTTCAAAGTGTCAGGAAACCTATCATCAAAAGTTTCAAGTATGTTATATACCACAATTTTATTTAGATCTAAAGAAAATTAAAGGTATTGAAATCAAAATATTGTAATTTACCTTGGGGTACCAGCTATTTGTTCTTCTATTTTTATTAATTTCTTTTCTTTTGCATCATCAATGAGCGCCTTCCACTCCCTCTTTAGAATTGATGGAGGGCGCTCATACCTAGGGTTGACTACCAATTTTATTCTATACACATCACTCATATATTTTAAATATTCACCCGCTGTAGAGGTGCCCACTTTTTTATCGAAGGTCTCTACTCCAAAGAGACCTTCAAGATAATCCAAAAGTTAGTTTTTGAGGTTGAAATTCTGGAAATTCCACCTCCTACATATGATTTCCCAAAAAATCAACAAGGCCTTGCTCTCCAGGTTCCTATAAAAATGGTCATTTCCTACACACAAAAATATATGATCATTAATTTAAAAATAATAATCTCGATGAATTATGTTTAGGATGGACAACTTGAAATAGTTAAAATATGAAAAAATACCTGGGAGTCTTATTTTTGTTTTAATGGAAGTCTGTTATCATTGACCAAAAATGTGCATGGAAGGGTCCCCATGTTGGTCACATGTCTAGCTCCAGGAAATGCACCCATATCAACCACATCATCAACCTCATCTATGTCACCATCTCTACTATATCTTGGCCGCTGTGTGGATGGTTGGTGGTGCGTGTCATGGATTCCATCTAATGGTGTGGAATATGGAGAAGTAAATAATATAGAAGCTATATGATGGCCTTTGTTAGGACTTTTTCGCGTCTCTGTATCACCACTACTATGGACACCAGGCTGAACAGGCTCCAAATATCTCTATATAAGAAAGAACATGTTTTTTCGTTATATAATGTAAAATTTAAAAAACAAACAATCATAATTGAACTTATTAGCAGATAACAAAATCACTTTAAATTATGGTTATTACCTGATATGTCCTAAGTTGTGTCATAAACAGATTGATCCTTTCTATGATGTTTGGAGTTTTATCTGCATGGTCTAACAAGCGAGAAAATTCCTTGTTCACTTTAATGATATTCTTTTTAATCATTACTGTTAGTAACATTTCTTGTCCGGGGAACAAGAGGATTCGGTTCAGCGAGTCGCATGAGGAGTGCCCGAGCGCAACGCAGAAAATCTCATTTTAGGCTCCCAAGCAAGTGAGCGGGCGAGATTATATCGTCAGCGGTCCATATTCATCCATAGGAGCATATCAGTGGTTGGCGGAAAATCGCGGTTAGCGGAGTTGCGCCGAGATTAGCACAAATGCATCGCGCCCATATTATATGCAGGGAAGGATAGTAGTCATCCATCCAAAGGATGCATGGCGCGAGATCTAGTCACGTCGACATTTCGGCAATCACGAGTTCAAAGGGTGAAGGTTCCATGTTGTCCTATATCTCAAAGCCCCAAACCCCGAAGGCGCCCAAAGTTGGGCCCGTAGTATTACAGAGCAATCTCGGCCGTCCATCCACAGGATACACGTGACACGTGATTAGGTTCCTTGCCGTTTCGCCCATCATGATTTTAAGGCACAAAGAGTAGCTCCATCATTTCTTGATGCGCGAGGTGCCGGGAGTGTCCAGGACCCGGGCCCACAGCATTGTCGGGAGTGTTCAGAACCGTCAGATCTAGAGGGACGCGTGGCCCCAACTCAAGCCATCTAGGCCTTTCGCTCATCACGATTTTAAGAAGCAAGGATAAAGCACCTTTGAGGATAAATGCAGGGTCACAGCCCGTCGTCACATGGGAAAATAGAAAGAGTTGTGCAAAAGGGGCCAGGGCTGTCGAGTCCAGTCGCTGAAAGGTTCATCGCGTTCTCCGGGTGCCATTTGATCCGACCTCAAGCCTGGTTTTCGCTTGAAGTAAATGAAGGTAAGAAAGAGTGGTTGAAACCTCTCTTCATGCATTAAGTGAAAGATATGGAGAGCCTGGCCAGTGGTCTGCTCGAGAGGGTCCTGTGTACCATTTTTTCCAAAGAGGCCATGCCCAGTCCTCGATTAGCCAGAGGAGGTCTACACACACTAACTTGGCTCTTAATGGCTCAACTGTTGTCCTTGCAAGAGCCATACGCAGTTAAAGTGGCGTTTGAAGAAGGATATCAGTACGAGTTTGACTGAAGGGACACCAAGCCTTGGGCGATAGGGCACGCCTCTGTTAGGCGAATTTCTCTGAGTATATAAACTCAGTCTTTGTATTTTGTAAAGTATCGATGGTTGAGTAAGACTCCCAATTGTAAAGTCTTGATGAAGCGCTGGTCACTCTGTTTTATATATAAGGCATTGGAGACTTCTTACTTTATGGATGTCAGCCTCTTTTCCATCTCTTTGTTTACTGTGTTAGAACAACTCAGAATTGGAGGATCCAGTCGAGTTGTAGTTTTTATAGGATGATGTAGGTTGGATCACTGTAACAGTTGCATTGTTTCTAATCGGTTCCTATTATTTTCTTAGCGCTGAACGACTTGGAATTGAAGGATTCAGTCGAGTCACCCCTCAGCTCCTTGAAACTCTGGACCAAGAGGATCTTGGCTTCTGAGTTTTTCACCCTCAAGCCTTCGAAGGCCTGTCACCCGAGGCAGTCTTGCTTGCCCTTCTCACAAGTCTTCCATCTACCACCCTTTAATCCATTTACTGACGGAAGTTGGATCAAGACCTCCCTTGCTTTCTACATACCAGGCCCAGTTTCCTGAGTTAAATCTATATCTTCTTGAGTCTTTACCCATCTGATCACCCCATTAAACAAATCGTGGCATAAAACTGATGGGCATTGGGCTCTGCTCCTACAAGCAATCCAGGAGTGACTTCTGATGCTAACATTTATGGCGCCGTTGCCGGGGACGAAGTTGAAGATTTTCCCTGGGCATAACGACATTGAGCCTCTGATTCTGAAGGTGCATCAGACATCAGAGCCCTTCAAGATTGCTACTGTGCACCTGGTGAATCCACTGTGGCAACTCCAAGGTTTCCACATCACTGTTTCAGTTGTGGCTACTATTAGCACACCTGAAAGCTGACCCTAAGGAGCTTTCTCGAGAAGGTTTTAGCAGCTGCTTTCTCAGCCTGAGAAGCTTCCTGGGGTAACAACAACGTTAGGATCTGGCCTTTGATGGTGAAAAAGGACCAGACACATTCAAATCTGCGCATCTTTCACCTGGTGACTCCATGATTCAAGGATCGATTGGCGACTCCACTGGTTCGATATGGAGAAAATCCTTGCTCGCAGGTTTTCTCCTTTTAATTTTTCTGCTATTCCTGGTTTTCCTAATGTTGTCCCCTCTCTGAATGAATGGGGCGATTATTTACCCATATTTGGAAAGCGTGACGATGACAACCCTGCTCAGCACCTCAGTGAGTTTCATGAACTCATGCATCAGTGGGAGATACATCATGAGGATGTATTATTGAAAATGTTCATGTTCTCATTAGTAAGGGATGCGTGTAAATGGTATCATTATTTACCCCCTGCTAGCATTTATTCACTCTTGGAGTTTCATGCATCTTTCGTCGCCTATTACCAAGAGTTTTATCCCTCTATGTTAGTTTGTCATAACTGTAGTGAGGGATACCACAACTCTATACCGGATGAAGCTGTTTCGGACGTAGGCTATGAGGATGATCCTGATGACCTGGGTCAGAGGTCCGCCCTTTCTCCTCCCCATTCATCTGTAGTAGGGGGGGGTTATGAGAGTGATGAAGTTCCCAGGGAAGAGGATGGTGCTCTGAGTGAACTAGTGGTGCAGGCGATATTCCCCACTCCCTAGTGTGCAAAATTGGAATCTGAAGGCAGCAAAAAGGATTTTCCAGTCTTCGAGGCAGATGATCTAAGAAGCTCTTTTGAAGAGATTATTGAATATTTTTTGGATGCGTTAGCATCTGCCCCCAATGAGCCTGCTGTCTCAAATTTAAAAGGAAGCCATTGTGGAAGAGGATCGTTCTTTCTTCCTTCATGAGATTTCCCATGATGTATTTACATTTGGGATTGAAGAGAAGGATCGGGAGACCGTTCCCTTTTTATAAGATGGGGGAGTGCACGGAAAAGAGGAGGAACCAAAAGAACAACTGAGCATTCATTTTATGTTCTATCTAGAGCCAATCAATGAACAACCACCACTTGAGATCAGTGAGCCTGCGTCGGTTGTCCTCCTACCTGTGCTTATCAGAGATATTCAACCATAGGTGGACAACTGTGTAGCACAGATGGCTGTTTGTCGCCAGTTTTCTGGGATTGGCCACTCATTCTATGACCCTGTCAGCAAGTACATGGAGTGGCATTTCCCCTATGCCTTGGAACCACCCTATTTCATCTCAACTCCAGCCTGTAAGGAGGAGTTGAAGAGTGTAACCGTTCTGCTGTCACGGTTACACCGTCTGCTGATGATCATTGACAGAAGGAAGGAGCTTCTACCCAGGAAGCTGCTTGAATGGCTATGGTGGAAATTTTCTTTCACCTATCCCCATGTAAAGTGTTTTATTAGTTTAGGATTGTATATAAATAAGCTCCTTTGAGCATGTATTTTTATTTTGTTGCTTTTATTTT
>ML802154.1:185182-207533 GCA_009831015.1 Picea engelmannii | reverse complement strand
GTAAAGTGTTTTATTAGTTTAGGATTGTATATAAATAAGCTCCTTTGAGCATGTATTTTTATTTTGTTGCTTTTATTTTTCGGCTTGTATTTTCAGCAGCGGGATGTTTTGAGCCTGACTCCATAGCCCAAAAGCAAGGCACTAGAACTGCAAAATGAGTCCTTAGAGAATCACAAGGATGAATCTATCCCCCATGGAGCCTAATGTTAGTAACATTTCTTATCCGGGGCACAAGAGCATTCGGGTCAGCGAGTCGCATGAGGAGCGCCCGAGCGCAACGCGAAAAATCTCATTTCAGGCTCCCAAGCAAGAGAGCGAGCGAGATTATATTATCGACGGTCCAGATTCATCCATAGGAGCATATCAGTGGTTGGAAGAAAATCATGGTTAGCGGAGTTGCACCAAGATTAGCACAAATGCATCGCACCCATATTATATGCAGGGAAGGATAGCAGTCGTCCATCCAAAGGACGCGTGGTGCGATATCTAGTCGCGTCGACGTTTCGGCAATCGTGAGTTCAAAGGGTGAATGTTTCGTGTTGTCCTATATCTCGAAGCCCCGAACCCCGAACCCCGAAGACGCCCAAAGTTGGGCCCGTAGTATTGCAGAGCAATCTCGGTCGTCCATCCACAGGAGACACCTGGCATGTGATTAGGTTCCTCGCTGTTTCGCCCATCGCGATTTTAAGGTGCAAAGAGAAGCTCCGTCATTTCCCGATGCAGGAGGTGCTGAGAGTGTCCAGGATCCAGGCCCACAGCATCGTCGGGAGAGTTCAGAACCATCCGATCTAGAGGGATGCGTGGCACCAACTCAAGCCATCTCGGCGTTTCGCTCATCGTGATTTTAAGAAGCAAGGATAAAGTGCCTTTGAGGATAAACGTAGGGTCACAGCCCATCGTCACATGGGAAAATAGAAAGAGCTGTGCAAAAGGGGCTAGGGCTGTCGAGTCCAGTCGCCGAAAGGTTCATTGCATTCTCCGGGTGCCATTTGATTTGACCTCAAGCCTGGTTTTCACTTGAAGTAAATGAAGGTAAGAAAGAGTGGTTGAAACCTCTCTTCATGCATTAAGTGCAAGATATGGAGAGCCTAGCCAGCGGTCTGCTCGAGAGGGTCCTGTGTACCATTTTTTCCAAAGAGGCCATGCCCAGTCCTTAATTAGCCAGAGGAGGTCTGCACACGCTAACTTGGCTCTTAATGGCTCAGCTACTCTCCTTGCAGGAGCCATACACAGTTAAAGTGGTGTTTGAAGAAGGATATCAGTACAAGTTTGACTGAAGGGACACCAAGCCTTGGGTGATTGGGCACACCTCTGTTAGGCGATTTTCTCTGAGTATATAAACTCAGTCTTTGTATTTTGTAAAGTATCGATGGTTGAGCAAGACTCCCGATTGTAAAGTTTTGATGAAGCGCTGGTCGCTCTAGTTTATGTATAAGGCATTGGTGACTTCTTACTTTATGGATGTCAGCCTCTTTTCCATCTCTTTGTTTACTGTGTTAGAACAACTTGGAATTGGAGGATCCAGTCGAGTTGTAGCTGTTATAGGATGATGTAGGTTGGATCACTATAACAATTGCATTGTTTCTAATCAGTTCCTATGATTTTCTTAGCACTGAACGACTTGGAATTGAAGGATTTAGTCGAGTCACCCCTCAGCTCCTTGAAGATCTGGACCAAGAGGATCTTGGCTTCTGAGTTTTTCACCCTCAAGCCTCCGAAGGCCGGTTTCTCGAGGCAGTCTTGCTCGCCCTTCTCACAAGTCTTCCATCTACCACCCTTTAATCCATTTACTGACGGAAGTTGGATCAAGACCTCCCTTGCTTTCTACATACCAGGCCCGGTTTCCTGAGTTAAATCTATATCTTCTTGAGTCTTTACCCATTCGATCACCCCATTAAACAAATCATGACATCAAACTGATGGGCGTTAGGATCTGTTCCTACGAGCAATCCAGGAGTGACTTCTGACGCTAACAATTACCATTAGATCAAGGGATGAATACAACTCTTCCTCGTCATGGGAATCACGATCATCATGGTCTGCAGACTACATATTTCAATAAAATTAATGTTATTTTAGTTATATAAAAAAATGAAATAACTAATCGTCACACAAATAAAATTATATAAACAAATAATAAAATTCACATAGAATCAAAGTCGAATTTGTTAATAGTTTACATGTTCTGTGGCTTCCCCTTTTCCATGATTATCCTACCACATTATAATATAATTAGAACCCCGAAACATTTAAAAAATTGTTAATGATAACAAAACACTGATTTTCACACAAATAAAATTATATAAATAAATAATAAAATTCACATTAAGTGTAAATCAAAATTGTTAATCATTTACATGTTCTGTGGCTGACACTTTTCCACGATCAACCTCCCACATTATTATAAAATTTGGACCATAAAATATTTCATACATTGTTAAATATACAAAAAATATAATGCAATAAGTATAGGTTGCTTAAAGAGGTGTTGCATAAGTACCCACACACTATTAGTTGATGTTTCTATTCAATTGAAATGGTAATCCGCTAATAGCTCTTCCCTGAGAGATATCTTTTTTATCGCGCAAATGACTACCTGATTCCCTTCTCGTCCCTCATATATGCAATTCGGTTTCTTGTTTGTTGTCTCGGGTCATGTGCTATTTATAAACCTTGCGATATTATCAGAAGATTTAGGCCTTCCATCAATATAGATAGTGTCTTTCTTATTTTTATCGTTGTTTATTAGCTGTATATAATTTACGGCAAGTGCATATCTTCACATACTTCACATGTACCGAACCACCCACATACAATCGTTATAATTGTAAAATAGTCCGACATAGTCCATCAATTCAGTTACTATATTGTATTTTACAATTATTCCATCCATGGAAAATAGCCCCAGACCATGCAGGGAGGATGGTGCAATGTGATACGTCCTATTGTTCACAATGAAGTGTCTAACAGAGGCAGTTCCTTGGGTACCCATTGTTTCACCAGATGCTTATACCTGAGTGGCACCTCTATGTCTCTTATGCTCTCATCATCAAAAGAGCATAATCCTCCTTTCACAAGAAAAAAATCCATGTGTCTACAAAATTTTCTTTTGACATTTTCACCTCTAGTGGTCCTTTTTCACATATCATATGATCTACTATATGCAGTCTCATTTACCTCGACTATTTGTCCTGAGATTCCCTCACTCGAGGAAGAAATATCTGACAGGTACCTATTTGGTTGTACCTTCAGTCAATCGAATCAGATATATAGTTAGACCGGATTGTAAGAATATAGTGAGACATCTAAAATGATACAATGAAATAATCACCTATCCTAATTGACTTAACCACATTGGAACTGTATTAACCGATTAAAGAAATTTTTTTTTTTTTTTCTATCAAAGATCCTCTATTTCAAACTTAGTTTTATGCTAACTTTGAGTGACAAAAATTGGGTTCAAAATCCCCTAAGTGGGCGTGGAAGAGTCCAAGTGCAAGTCAATTTCTTAATATGGCATGGAAGAGTCCAAGTGCAAGTCAATTTCTTAATATATGAATATAATACAATGATTAAAGGATTAAACTATGCCAAGATAGGAGGATTTTTAAATTGAAAAGTGAAGTCTTAATCTATCTATGTAATATGCAAAGAGAAGGTGAATATTCTTGTAAACAGGTCATTCACAATTATGAGTAAGTTGGATTATAATAACATTTTCATCACTTGGATTGATAGCCTAAATTTATGAGGTGGGAAACTTGATTATGAGCCCTAAAAGTATTTTTTAGGCCCTATTGGTTATTCTTGGACCATGGTCAGGTCCCTAATACCAATCCCTAGTGTGCAAACCTTTTAATGGAAGTTATATGTGCTTGTGGGGTAAAAAATCCAACCAAATGTCTTGTGTGATAGTTTTAGATCCTATACATGGTCCATGAACCATAAAAGAATCTTTTAGTACCTAAGACATGATTGGTGTTTATCCTTGGTGCTTTGAGTCACTATTCATGGAATAGATATTCAAATATTTATATAGTAATTGAGGCCCATTATTTCCTCCTATTACCATGGTCAAGACCTTGAGACCCATCCATGGTGCACAAAACCTTATTATGGAATCCATATCTCAATCAAATGTCAAACATCCCCTCTAAAGTCCCTCTATAGTGGTTCAAGGCCTTTTCATGGTTAATCATCTTTAAAATCTTTATTAATATCTTAATATCCTTTATTTTCTCCCATGACCATTGTTGAGGTCTTAAGACCCATCCATTATGTCTTTTGAAAACTTTCTAATATCTCTCATATCTCATTTGGTGGTCAAATATTCCATATAGATGGTTTGTGTGGTGGATCAAAGTTTTATTCATGGATTATGAGCCCTAGAATATTAATTTAGATCCTAAAATCATTTTTTTCCTTCATTGACCATGGTCAATACCTTGAGACCCATGCATGGTACAAAAAATATATTAATGATGCCCATATCTCACCAAGAGGTCAATGATTTGGGTTTTCATGGTGGTTTGATTCATAATTTAGGGACCAAGGCCATAGAATCTTAATTTTGGTTGAATAATTGAGATCCGTCTCTTTGTAAAACCTCTTAATGGTACCCATATCCTATTGAAGGACAAAGGTATTTTCTAAAGGTTTTTGTGGGTTTGAGGAATATTTCCCATAATAACTATAAGATTCATTTAGGAATTAATGACCTTGTTTTCCTTCCCTAATCATGTGTAGTGCCTATAAATACTAATTTTGATATAAATCATTTCAACCACACAAATAATTTAATCACCAACATATACACAATATTCAACAGAGATTAACATTTAACTACAGCATAAAAAAAAGAAGAAAACTTATCACATTCATAACAAATTACCTGCTTCTGATGCTAATTTCTGCTGATATGATTGTCCCTTCCCTGTTGCCTTGTTGTTGCCTTGCTGCTGCCTGATGCGTTGATCAACTCTGCCCAAACCGTGTTTCCTCCCTGCCAGCTAGGAGTAGCCTGTCTGGCTTCCTAGCTCCAGGAGACCATATGGATATCCTGGCCCCCGTGCCCAAAACCCCCAGCAAACCAGTGCCCCTCGTAATGATCCTTCCCCGACTACAAAACTCAAACTCAGAACCAAAAATCCAAGAGAACCCTCCAAAAAATAAAATCCCTTCTTCCGTAAGCCTCCTCCTGTCATATTCCCCCCTTCACCGACCCTTTCCTCCTCCTCCATTTCCTTATCCATACATTCATTGTCATATCCTCTTAGTTAATGTCTTATCCAGTTATTTAATGTTTCTTATCCTTACATTTAATGCTTCTTATCCCCTCCGTATACATAATCCTTTAATTAAACCATTAAATTTATTAACCCTCTTAAATTTAATACCCATGTCATTGAATGTAATAGGTAATTAATTAATTAATTAATTAATCAAAATTATAACAATTAATTAATTAATAAATATTTAATTAATATTATTATACCAATATTTGTTTAGTTAATACCATGTTAGAAAAATTAATTACCTAATAAATTTTTACTTAATAATCCCTAAGCATATATTCAACTAGGGTTGTTACATACACCCACCCTTAAGGAAACTTCGTCCCGAAGTTAAGGTATCTTATGGTACAAAGGAAAAGAAACATGGTTCACACATGTTCATGGAAAATGACCAACATATATCCCTTTATGGTGTAAGGAACTTATTTTAATCCCTTGACTATGGTTAATGAATCAAGACCCATCCCTACTATACAAAAACTCTTGATCGCATCCATATCACTCTTATATGCCAAATATACACTTCAAATGTTCAATGTTATGGTTAGAGGTCCTAACAATGGCTCATTAGGTTAAGAACTTTAATTATGGCCAAATTCTATCAATTTCTCCCCTATCCATTGTTTGAGACCCATCCCTAGTGCATAAAACCTCATATTGGCACCCATATCTCACTTTAAGGACAATTGAGAGTTGTGATCATAAATGATGGCCAAAGGTAAGCTAAAATTACTCCATACATGTTAAAATAAGAGTTTAATAACTTTAGAGGCACCAATAGTGTTGTGGCAAGTTACAAAAACTAGCTTCTTCGAGAATTTGTAGATTACTTCAAAGATTCAATCATGATTTCATTGGGTGGTAGGATAACCACTAAAAAAATCCATGAAGGGAATTGGCAATGGTTGTTACAACCCAAGCCATGCTAGGTTGTTGGTGGAATGGGAAATGGTTGTGAAAAATTTATGCTAGGTAGTTGGTGGATCTTTCAGTTTGTCTTACCAGAGATTCATGTGCCCCTTTTTTCCAACTAGCAAGAGTGTTAAGCGAGGTTTGTCCTCTATGAGATAGAAACAAACAATCTTCATTATGAAAATAATGTAAATTTATTGAACAAGTGCATTGGCACGTGTAACATGATTATCCACCATGAAAAGAAATTTGAATTTCCATGTATAAACGTCGATTTGAATGTCTAGTTTGAGTGGAAAACTCAAGTTGTAAAAGGTCAAGCTGCATCTCTAGTTTGAATTGTCAAACTCAAGTTGTAAAAGTCGAATTGCTTGTCTAGTTCAAGTGGTAAAATCCAAGTTGACAAGTCATGTTGCATGTTGCATTCATTTCAAGTTGCATTTCATGCATGTCGAGTTGCATGTCGAGTTGCATGTTGAGTTGGCATGCCATACAATGTCAAGTCTCAAGGACGAGTTGCCATAACATGCAAAGTTTATTTACAAGTCTAGTTGAGTCGGTAATTCAGGTCCAAAAGGAGAGTTTTAATGGCATGCATTCTCTCCCTAATTCGATTTAACTCCTCACTCCTTCCTATGCCTAGTATATACAGAATTCGACCCTCATTCTTCACACAATTTTTATGCAACGTAAGAGCGAAAGGGTAAAGACAGTGAAGGAGTTAAGAATTTAGGTGAAAATAAATTTTCTTTCTTCTTAAGCCCATAGTAGGCATATTGACATCAAAATTTGCATAATACTCAACTTCATAGTGAAATGAGTTCATCAAGGATAATTGAGGAAAGGTTTGAATATTTAGGTTCATGAGATACTTCATACTAAAAAAGGACAACCATTAATATCAAAATGATTTCCTATATCAAGACTAATCTTAATCTATACTAAAACAACAAAAGATACTTAAACAACATATACTAATCCTTTCTTTTCTATATCTATATATGATGCATTCATTACATCATTTTTGTGAATTTCGATACAAGATGTGGTAATGATCTTAACAGCATATAAAATTTCAAAATTTGTGTAATGCACAATTTGGTTTGGATAGAAGAGAGGTTTAGGGAGTGTTCCCTTATTGTATTGTTCTTATACTTTAGTACTTTCAAATTCAATATGAACATAACCTAGGTTTGGGGAGTGATCTATAAACTGCTAATTGAACAAACGATCATCAAAATCAAATTCTCTACTCTAGTTGAACCCAACTTCTTCATCATCAATGAATTTATATATGATCTTATCATCACAAGGTAGAATAGAGTTTTCCCTATATCCATATCTTGGATGGATACCATGTAAATAATCATAAATAGAATCCTCAAAATAAAATCCATTACAAAACCATGATTCTTGAAATGGATCAAATATAGGATAATAAATTATATTTTTCAATTTTTGGGAAAAGAAAGATGGAATTTTCAAAGTAAAATTCAAAGAAAGATAAGTAAACAAAACCATATCTATTAGGCAATAGATTCCTAAATTGGAGTATGACCGGTGAATTCAAGATATGACCATGAAATAGCTTCCTTGATGTCTGACAAGGAAGATTACGAGTCTTGAGATTCATGTACCACTACATAAAGAAAAAAATATCCATGAAATTCAAAATGATTATTTGTGTCAAGAATAACCTCCAGATGTTGGTTCTCAAGGGTGGTAAAACAATTTTTGAACATTTGATAGATTTCCTCAAACTAAAAAATGACTTGAGATAAACCATTAAGGAGCCCATTGTTTGAGATTAAGGAGAAACATGGAAGTGGATGTAACAAATCATAAACTCTATTAAGGACACAATACTAACCAAAGTGTTTGATTTTATTATTTGGATTTTCAAATGGGAGGCCTCTAAATGTTCTTGAGAAATCAACAAAGGACTTTGAGTTAGAAGCTCCTTATTAGGTTAATTCAAGACATCATAAGGGATGATGGTGGGTTAGTAATGATGAATCATCATTGAGATCTAAAGAGGGATATTTTAAGAAACAAGGTGAGTAAGCTAGAAAAAATAAGGGATAATATTGTTTCCACTATGATCACCATTTATGTTTATGCTCAAAATGGACATTTCCCAAGTTTCCCTTCTTGTACAATTGAGATAGCCAAAATTAACATTGAAACATATCTCCATGATTGCATGCACCAATAGTCTCAAGGTCAATCGATGCACTAAAATATTATTATAAAACAAAGCAACAACTTCGGTTAAAGTACCACAATAGGACTTTCAAGAATTCAATCAATGAGTAGAACATCTATTTTAATTTTTTAGAATGGATATCAACAAAACATCCTGGTGAATGGATAAAAGAAATATAGAGAGAGAAGAAAAATGAATAATCCAACTAGTTTTGCATACCAAATGTAGTATTATGCATGATTATTGCAACAACTCAGCACTTATAAGAAGATTATTTTATTTCAGACGGATTGATAATGAAAACATGGGTATGCAACTGTGTTGTTTGTAGAATTTTTCAGCCTAGAATAAGTGATCTTGTGCTTACTATTCTGACCCAAAACAAGTTATTTATTGGCAGTATGCTTAATTTGCAATGCCAAGAATATTCCCTTAGTATATTTATAACATCGTTCAACATTTCTTGTAGCATATTTAGGACAAAATTAATGGGAGAAACAAGCAGGAAGAAATGGCTTTCATTAATACATTGGGTGAAGATCCAACAACACATAAACAAGGTCCAATTACCTTGACAAGTGTCCAAGCATGATTTAGCTGGTGTAACACCCTTGCTTGAAAGGATATTATTTGGTTCTCATGGAGCAGAATCATTGCATGTATTAATGAGCACCCCACTATCTTGGCATCCAAATATAGTTTTGGAGGAGCTTCTAGCCTAGAAGTAACATGCGGCAAAAACACTCTTGTAGGTTTGGTTAAGAGGAACAAGGGAACAAAATCCATGTTTCTATAAAAGGGATGAAATCTATGTTTCTATAATCCCTAAAACCAACTATTCATTGGAAAATAAATTTATTGATATAGTTAATGGAGCTCTTCCTCCTTAGGGGTGCTATGTCTCCTCAATGTTGCGAGATCAATTTTAATATGAGCTTCATGTTAATGAAAAATTCATTAGGTAATTGAGATAAAATATGTTATTTTGAATAAAAACCTAAGATACAAGTTTCTATCATAGATTAAAAGCCAGGTTACAAGTTGTTAGAAATAATAAATTTAAGTTAAGAAAACTAATAAAAGAAAACAATGTGAAACAAAATAAATGTAGTTGTACATTATTCACAATAATTATTCAAGGCAAGCGTTGTATAAATAAATTGAAGTAAAATAATCATAAAAAATGAAAGCTTCTGAAAACAAAAGTGTAAACAAGGTGATGTATCATAAAATAGAAAGAGAAGTAATAGATATGCCTAGAAACATAGTCTTTATTAGTATATGTTAAGACAACCAAAATACATAATCCAAACACATGGTTGATAATTGGTTAGAATACTAATAAGTAGTGTGTTTCCAAAATAATTTGTCACTTGTAAAAACAAATAATCAAATCAAAGAAACTAGATGGTGAAGACCCCTTCAGAAATCAATATCTAGACTATCAGAAAGAAATCTGCATACATGGTTATGTCAGTCTTTTAAAAAAAATTGAATAAAAAATGTATAATCATAAATAAAATTGAGAAATATGGGCTTAATAAGAAATACCATTTATTTTCACCTAAATTCTTAACTTTGATTGGAAACCATCGGATCAATAATGGGACATGATGCTGGTTGGAAGACCCTGGAACTGATTCCATTAGACATAGAATCAATCCTAAGGCCTACTAAGGAGAACACACAACACTTGATAATTAATATAGGAGTAAAGAATGCAAACAAACCTTCTCATAAAGAAGTTCTAGTTGGTGATGGAATCCAACATCGCATGATCGATGCGCAAAGGGGATGAGTTTTAGCAGGTGGGAAAGTTACGTTGACAACCTTCTTAACAGACTAATTCCTTGGTGCAAGCTACCTCACCAAGTAGTGGGAAACCCTCCAAGGATTTCTAGTAAGTCTAGCCAATGTCGATCCCAGGTAAAACACCACCTTCCCTGTGCTATCACCTTGGGTAGGATCTCTAAAATATTATGGCCTCTATGGTACCACCTACTATACCAAAATAGAGTGGGAACAATTGACATTTTGGTTTACACAAAAGGGCAGGGTAAATAAGCTCGAAACCACTTTGAAAGATTCATCATAGAGATTGGTTTCTCCCAGGTGATACCCATAATACGTGAAACCACTACACTAAGACCAAAGAAGCAAGGTTGATTACTCTGTTGGCCCTAATGCGACCTCGTACTTGACCCTTGTGTTAGAAGAGCTTCCCAAATTTAGTGATATAGCAACTGGATTTCACTCCCTGACTCAAAGCTCTATGTTTTTTTAGCAGCCTTGTAAAGTTATTCTGACAATCCTATTCCAAATCTCTACACCTAAGATAAGATGGATTTGAAGATCCCTAGAAATTAAAGTTGCTAGATATATTTTAATTAGCGCTTGATTTTAGGTTGTTGTTACTCAAAGGAGTGGTTGTGAAACTCATCACATTTCAAATCGACTCTTTAAACCATGAAAGAGGAAAATGAAATGTAATAATTTCAACTTCGATGAAACCTAGCTATGGGATGGAGGAAGAGGTTTCAAGCAAAGAAACAATTTCTTGATTGATTACTATGTGTGAACTTCTAATGACAAAAAATATGAGCTAATTATCCAGATAAATGGAAGCAGTCTTTCAATATATTTCAACCCATTTCATTTTGATACAAAGCAATGAAAAATACCATTGAAATATAAAAATATAAAAATAGAAATTCACATTGAAAGAAAACAATAGTCACGATGATAAAACCATAAGGCTCTTGTCTAATTAGGATCTTTTCACTTCAGTTAGATGTCCATATACTTGGGTTGGAAAATACCTATGCATCCAATGATTTAAATAAGTAAGAAAAATTCTGGAGATGGATGGATAATGAGTTTCCATAAGCCTCTTCATTTATGTGTGGCTACTTAAACATAGTTAAACATGGAAGAATTAACCACCATATAGAAGAAAACAATATGGATAAAGGATAAATTATACATGGAGGATCAAAGTGAAACTTTAAATCCGACCAAATGGAGAACTATGTGGCATATTAAGTCATGGGGTGCATAATTGTGTCATAAATCCTTTGATACTCACATAATTCTTGTTACACCAAAATGAAGTAAATTACAGATCCTAATGAATTGCATAATCACTTCAAGAGCTAGTTTGGTCAAGTTGGGCCCATAATAGTCGAATTTCTTCACCCAATGAAGAGTACAATGGTGTATTTGGAGTAATTTCAAGCACACAGGTGTAACATGGTCTAATATTTGACATGGGATTTCATTTCCTCCTTTATAAACTTTATAAATGAAAGATTCCATCCTCCATTTTCACAAGTTTAATGAGAGTACAATTACTAGAATTAATGGACACTAAAATTAATTATGACACTTGATGGCATAGTTATCCATTGCCATACATCTTCACCAAGTTCTATTTTTATTTATTATCAAATTTCTTAAGTATACTTCTTGAATTACGACATTTGTTTTTAAGATACACTAAGTGGATCTTATAAAAATCCCAACATTTCCACCCTTGATAAAGTTGTTGATTCTTGTATGATGGAAATGATTGGATATAATCCATCTAAATACTGAACAACCTTATGTCCTATTCAAATATGGTGAATTCATTATTGTTTCCCTCCATGAGAAGTTATTTATATTTGTTCAACTAAAAATGTTTAGATACCAAGCCTATGTGGTGTATCTAGTCTTCTTTCAACAAGCATAGAATTTCAAACACCTAGATCGAAGAAGGTAAATGAGATGGGTGAACATAATCCTTGAATTCTTATGGAATAAATGAAGATCTTACAAATGGACTAGAAATTATGAAATGGGTGATTGGATTCTGTCCAAAGATTAAAAAATGATTAGTCTTTATGGAGTGGAAGTCAAACCTTTCATATTACCTCTATTGCTGAACCTAAGAATATTTACCTTAGAATATGCTAGAAAAATGTTCATTGTATATGAATTTCACTATCGTCCCAAAAATATTGGACATAATCCTAAAGTTCCTACTAATACTATTACCTTACCTTTAGATTCAAAGAAGGAAATCTATAAAGAAGAGAATATATCATAATAAAACATGGATATAAGGAACATGGATGAATGAGGGAAATTGAAGATGGAATTTCTAAGCCAATACAAATTGAAGAGAGGCATAAAAGATCAGGTCTAGTGTTGTAGTTGATTCTCCAACATTGATTGAATATACATGTATCCTATAATACATATTTAACAAATCAAGAGCTATTCAATTTGGTAGTTCACCCAATCAAATATGGACTACTTTGGAAGGATTGTTTGGGAAGCATGATGTGTTAAGAGGACACCACACGGAGAAGGGGATAATCATATTGAGCCTAGGAATTTTTGACACCATCCAATACAACATATGGCCACCTAAGGCAACATGTGGGCCATAAGATCCCAATATTTTCACTACCATGGTCACCATAGCTCACATCTCCTTAGACTAGATCACACCAATAGGGATGGCACCATAAAATTTCTTCATACCTCAATCATAGTGAGCCTTGATGAATTCATCCAAGGTCCTACCCCCTCCTATTTGGGGTAAATTATCTCCCACCTCTTCATGGAAGGGAAAACCAATCATGAAATAGATGTCCAATAGTTCCAACTCTAGACATTTTACCAAAATATCAAAACACTCCTCATCAAGATCCAAAAACCTAGTGATCCTCCTTAATAAAACCTCATTAGAACAAATAAAAGGGTTTTGAACTAGCTTCAATAACCCATATGATGCAAGATGCCTCCCCACTTTTGGTTTTCCAACCACATCATTCCATATTTTTGTTTCATGGATTTTATATGAAATCTGCATTTGCAAATTTTTCTATCCACGAACATATATGTATCAACTATGATGATAATGATATGGTTGAAAAAGTATCCGAAGTTCATCACTTGAAATAAGAATGTCACATAAACAATGCCATCCATGAACCATTTTCTTCTTGTAATGTTTTATATGATTGGGAACAAGAGAATGGAGATCAAAGAGATGTTCATATTTAACATATAGGTTATGATATTAATGAATAATTTGTTGGGTTTACTCTTCATATGGATGATGGTTCTACCAATCATAATCCCTTTTTATAATTCATTGAGCCATGTTTTTGACACGAAGAATGAGAAAACCATATCTTAATTCACAAGGAGCATGCTTTGTTGGTTATCCCTTCATATCAAAATGGAAATATTCCTATTCATCTTATTTACTTGGTATTTAATGATCATCATGAAAGAGATACAAATTTTTAGTTTTGGAATTTCAATTTTCCAAGCAATATTGAGAAAGAAGAAAAAGAGTGTTCTCATCAAGTTGAATATTGCCAAGATATTAGTCATTTTCAATTGTCAAAATATGGAAATTTCGAATCCTATGACATCAATAATATTGAGTATGATATTAATGAGTTCGTTGATGTTACTTCTAGGTAGTTAGAAGAATTATGAAATTTGGTATCAAAACAATGATTCGATTCATTTTTTGCATTTGATGTCATGTTCAAATGCCCCCAAATATGTTAACATTATTGAATATTAGATGGGGGAGACATTCCAAAAGGAAACACAATGGAGAGAAATTGGAAAATTAGTGTGTTCACTTATTATTGTAGTCCATTTTACTCCTTTTCTTGGTCTTGTTCAAAGTCTATTCTAGTTAAGGCCTTAAATGTCCTTTTCCTCTCAAGGGCATTATTTATAGATTGAAACTATAAGCTTCCTTTTGATTTTGTGTCATAGTCATCCATAGATCTGCCTCCCTTGATATCCATAGCCATGCATCCCTTGTCAATAAAATACATGCATGAGGTTACATTGATAAATAAAGTTCTTACATGGTTACACTTATAATATAACTTTACCTAGCTAGTCAATTTCCACCAATTACCTTAAGTAGGTAGTATTTATTTGTTTTCTAGATTAGTTTCTAGTTTCAATTTACCTTGAATAGTTGGTTATAAGGACATTTGTTTCCCTCTTAGTTTACAATGTTTCAATAGGAAACACAAAACAAAGGAATACATGATTTTGGGGATGGAAAAGGTCACATAACATATTATAGCATGTGCCTAGTTTAATTTTCACCTACCAACAAAAACATTGCACGAACATACATTTTTAAAAAAGTTACCAAAAGTGGAAAAACAAAATGTCGGTTCCTAGGAAAAGTATGAATAAAAATATTATTTTTAGGCCCGTTGTTGGAGCATCCACAATTGCAGTAATGCCATTATGGGTAGTGAAAACAATGAGGGAGAAATTCATTATCAAAATGTAGAGACTAAGTCAATGCATAGTCTTAGGCATATCTGTGGAGTGTGTTTGATGAGTCTTGGTCAAATGCAGTGTGACAAGCATAGGCTTTATGGCCTCTAATTTTCTTGGAAACCCTAGTAAACAACGAAGAAAATAACTCATATCCATTAACTAATTAGTAAAAAATTCACATCTTGGAGACCCATTACCGATTTCTGCGGCATGATGTTAACCCTTGAATATCTCCACTCCACGGGTTTGGACAGATAGGGCTCCTCTTCCTCTTTCGATGTCCAAATGGAAGTTGCAACCCCCGAATATCTCCAGTCCTACATGGGTTTGGACGGATAGGGCTCCTCTTCCTTTGTTGATGTCCAAATCGAAGTTGCACTGTTGCTGTCCAAATAGGAGCTTCTCTCATGCACTTAGTATTGGAATAGGTGGGATTTTTCTCTGCTAGATGTGCGCCTAGTATTGGAATGGTGAGGTTTCACTCTGCTATATGGGCACAAGATCACCCTTTGCTACTCTACTTTCTATTGTGAATGGGCGTGAGCGCGATTATTTGTTTGGATATTGTTTTTTTTTTTGGTTTTATTTTTTCATGCTTTATTTATTTTTAATGTTCTTAATATATATATATATATATTAAACATTTCATATGTATATTAATATTAATTCCCATGTATATGTTGCATTTTTTATTTGTTTCCATTCTCTAAATATGTCATTAGGACCCACTCTACTCAATAAAGGAGTTTATTCCATCCATATTGCATTTCTCCCTTGCTCGGTGATAGTATGCCACCTACATGGGTTTCCCCAAGTTAGCACGCTACTTGTAATGTACCCAAGGTGGAGCCCTATTGTAAATCATGTATATGAAGTATAAAGCTTCTTTATGAACTGTAATTCAAGTTTATAAGGCTAGTGAGCCAAGTTATATAAGCTAGTGGGCTTATGTGTTATTAGGCCAGGGAGCCTAAGTGTTGAAGGCCAGGAGCTTGATTTTTGTACATGTAATTATGCATAGTATTAATATAAAACATCTTTGCATGTGGACCGACCATGATGAATGAGTGATGGGGGACTAAGCTTCCACAAAACATTGGTAAGGGATTGGGGGATGGAAGGTTGGAAAGAGAGGCTAAGTGTGCAGCCTAGGGGCTTAAGTCCTTGGGAATAATATTTTAATATTATCCCAAAATCCATGTGAAATCTATGTTTTGTCCTAAGTTCCTAGGGAGGGACTCATGCAGCTTCATATTTTCGACTTGTGTCGACCCATGCGCATGCGATTTAACCCAGGAAATGAGTCGTGTTGGGGGTTCTCTTTCCATTCTATCTACTGTTGCGTAGGAGTTGGGTGGGCATTCCTCCAACCATCACCTGAATCCAGGGTTCGACCTTCCAATTCCTCCATCCTCCATCTGTACATGTTTGGCCTCTGTGATTGAACCTCTGTACACCTTATGCATCTCTAAAACCAGAGAGATACACACTATGCTTTAGCACTGATCATTTTTGTTTCGGGTGTCCATACCCATTTTCCCAATTGACTGTTATGGCCACGCAGTGCTGGACTGCGTGTGGCTTGCTGGATAGTGTGAGGGAGGTGATTGTCGTTGAATAGGTAGGTTACCTAGTCTGTGAGTGACTCTCTCCAGGTGAGAGTGTGTGTGGAGGAGGTGAGAACTCCTGGAAGGAGTCCTGTAGCTACCACAGAGCTCAAAGACTTCCAGTCTGGTCTGTTGTTGAAGCCCAAAGGAAGGGAGGTTAGCAGCTGATGGACCGTCTTGGTGACAGTGAAGGTGTATACTCCTGGGGTGGGATAGACATGTGAGAAATGAGAGTCTGTGGGTAGTGGGAATAAGTGGCTCCTGGGAGAGGATCCTTCTCCTGTGACTGTGTGTCTTCCTGTATTCCCTACCTAGCCTAAGAATCCCTACCCGTTGGAGCTTAGTCCCAACTCGGGGGTGCCCTACTGCTGAGAGTGATGAGAAATGTGGTGTAAGGCTGGGAGGTTCATGGGAGGTCTACACACAGTTGGTGAATTACATCCAGTCTAAAAGATAAGTATATACATGCGTATAATTTCAATTAAATATGCATGTCTGTGATTCTAGCAATGTTTACATGTATTCCGCTGTATTTATGAATTATTGTTAATGTTGTGGATTATGTATGCTAATGGTATTAATGTGCTTATGCTATGTTTAACTGTAATTAAGCAATTATATTTCATAAGAATTCATAATATGTTACAGTAGTGTTTTTCAGTGTAGTAATGTTGGCCCGACCATGGGGTTGATGGTCAGGAATTTTATAGTATGGTATCATAGTCTAGTTTCAATGTTGAGCCTGGATGGGCTGGATAAGTGGTATTTGGACCGAGTTTTTGAGAAGAAATTGTGTCTGGAGAACTAATTTCAGACCTCAGAATGTTTCTGAGTGTCAATGGACTACTTGACCGTGTTATAAAGCTCAGAAGGTGTAGCGGTATTATAAAACTGCAGTCGGTGTGGTATATGGCCATAGGGAGAGAGAGAACTCCACACCAGAAGTGTTGGGGCCATATAATCTGTTCGAGAGGAAAGGAGAACCCTCACAACCGTCGATCTAAGAGAGATCTGGACCATTAATTGTCCAGGAAGAAATTGAAATTTTGGGAATAGGGAGGATGAAGGTGGAAAATCTTTCGACCTCGTGACACACAAAATCCCAATACGCGAAATGTCGATGAGATTTGAGTTGTAAGATCGTGGGGAATCAGGACCGTTGGATCAAGTAGATGAAAGTTCAAAAGGAGGGTACCAAGTCATTGGCCAGAAGTCCTTGAGAAGCAGAGTTGGACGATCAGAATTCTCTGTGGAGAACTCGCAAAATCGTGAGGACTGTAAGATAGCCAGAAGTTGCAAGGTGGTTAGTGGATGGAGAAACTCCCCACCCTAGGATCCAGAATAAACATGGTTCGTTGATCATGGTTGGTTTGATCCGTTGGATCATTTCATGAATTCAGGGATTGTGAACTTGGAGCGCAGGCCAAATTCTTGGTCACTCCAAGTCCCGAATTGTGAAAGAGATTAACAAGGGTAGAATAAGAGGGTGGAGCGCTTCCAGGAAGAAGTGTCGAAATCTCGTGAGCCGTCGATTCCAGCCAACTAGCGAGGAAGTTAGGGCTGAAGAACTTTGACAGGTGTAAGCTTAAGAGAGATCTGGACCATCGGATCAGGGGAGGATCATAGTTGTTGATCTCATACATGAATTCCCATATCGAAATTCTGGGATTGAAGTGACAAGAGATTTGGAGTCGATGCATCGTGAACTCCCGGTTCACGAAACTCCGAAAAGATCTAGACCGTTGGATCCAAATCATCAAGGATCATTGGATATCATACAAGAACTCGTGTATCAGAGTTCGGCGAATGGAGTGACTAGTGGTTTGGGTCGTTGCATTTTGAACTCCCAGTTACCGAAACACTGAAACTCGAAGTTTCAAAGTTCCGAAATCTTCGAAGATGGAAGAACCATAGCGGATTTTTAACTGTTGGATGTTGGGTAAACGTGGACCATCGATCCACCTGATTTATGCGAATTCAGTAAATCGAAACTTCGGGAGATAGATGTGTGTACCTTAAACTCTTCAAAGGTCGAAAGCCCGAGTAGCACATAGTAGTCTAGCATTTGGTCATGACCTTTGGTTATGAGGGAGCTATCACCGAAAATTTACAGAGCCGAGCAGAACTTGGAAAATTTGTGAAGTCGAAGCGTTTTATTAAATCATAATGGTTTAGAATGTGTGGAATTTGCTAAGAATGATGACCTGACAAATCCCTGTTGTATGCACGTGTGTTTGCAGAAGCTTTGCAAGTGCCATAATAGAATAGGGTTGTCCTTGAGAGAAGAGAATGGAAGAGGTGCGGATTTCCTCTAATTCAGAGAATGAAAGAGAAGGAAGGAATGTCAACTTGGCAGTCGAAGGATAAAACTCTAATGGGCAAGGAAAAGAGATGGATAAGGAAGGACATATGATGAAAATCATTGAAAGATTGCAGAAAGATGCTCAGGCTCACCGAGATGATAGCCAAACGCTCATGAAAGTCAGGGATAAGTAGGGTGAATTCAACTTAAGGATGTTGAAGAGTCTGGAAAGAATAGAAAAGCAATTGGAAAAGGAGAGTGACTCAAGAAAGACATAGAGTCACAGGACTCCTGAGAGGAAAAGAAGATCAAGGAGTGTCAGCAGACATCGTCGTCGCTCCCCAAAGAATTCCAGTAGGGAAGCACATAGTAGTTCAAGCCCATCTCCTACCAGAAAGAATGGGAGATCTGGGATGGATGAATTGAAAGGGGAAATGAACAAGATCAAGCCTCCAACATTCGATGGAGAACATAAGAAGGATGAAGATGTTGAAACTGTTGGAAATACTAATACAACTGAGAGGGGGGGTGAATCAGTTGTATATAAGCTTAAACAATTTTATACCTTCTTAACAATTATTAATATTTCTTCATGTGTCATCAAGCAACATACAGTATATGGACAGCAAGAGTAAAGATCATCAATCACACATAAAATACACACAGAGACAGATTTTCACGAGGAAACCCATAAAGGGAGAAAACCTCTTCTTCTTCGAAATGATAGGCAGTCTTTTGCAGTTCTGTACATCATTTGCAATTGAGCACCAACTCAATGTGAGGCTGCTACCTCTATTTTACAAGCTGCAACTTGCTGAGAGCACCAACTCTCTGTTTTATCTAGCACCCACTAGAAGGAAGCACCAACTCCCTGGTTTCTCTAGCACCAACTAGAAGGAAGCTACAACTCCCTGGTTTCTCTAGCACCAACTAGAAGGAATCTACAACTCCCTATGTTCAAGCACCCACTTGAACCTCTGAGGACAACAGTCCTCCCGAGCACCTCCCAACCTCCCTAAAATATTAATGGTTAAATACACATTCAACTTTACAGATAAATTAGTTCTTACCAATCTTTCTTCGTTCTATTATTCTGGTCTTCTGTTCATTGTTCTACTACTCTTCTCTTATTCAATAGGTCTTCTCTGTATCATATTGTCTGTCATTCTGCTCTGCTTCTGTTCTGTCTATCACGTTTCTCTTCTTCTATTCTCGCTCTGCACAGTTCCTTCACATTTTGCTATGCCTCTCTCATCTTCTTTTTCTTACTGTTTTCGAATTTTTCATTCAGAACCATCAATCAAATTCGGTCTCCTTCATTTTCTTTTATACACATTTCCTTAACAATTCCACTTCCCCTTCCAATGGGAAATCCAACGACATCTGTCTTGGCAACTGAAACGCTAACCAATTCGTCATAATCAGTCCGTTTCGCTTAACGGATGTATAACTGAAGCGTTAATGTGTGAGGAAAAACAACAACCCTCCGATCAATGCTTGATCCAACGGTTCAGATCCCATAGGGATTTCACTCATCGCGATTTCAGCATTCACAGTGTCGTTATGCACATGTACTCGAGACCCCCGATTCTCCGATCCCCGATGTGCTCCTTTCCCGATATTTAGCCCTTTCTGGCTACACAATGATCCATGTGACCAGTCTCCGTGTGACCTTGGTCTTATCACTCCATGGGAGTTTAGGCACTTACAATGACATAATGTTTATGTCCATGGGATTCGCGATTTCCCGATTCGCGATGCGCTTCAGCCCTCCTGGCTGAGCCCTGGTCCACGTGACCGTTACCCATGACCTTTCGTCGGGATTTCGGGGTTTATAATGATAATGTGCATACGCCCCCTGGACTTGCAATATGTCGATTCCCGACTTCCTCTGTACTCTTTACACCTGTCCTGCATTGACCCCTGGGTGGCCCACAGCCTATATGCCTTATCGGGAAATCGAGTATCGCGATTTCGCGATGTCTGATGTTCAAAGTTCTTGTCAATACCAAAACCCGATCCCTGAAACTCTGAACAGGGCTAGGATCTACGGTTCAGATTCATTCTTGATTCAACGGCTACGATTAAATCGCGAAATCGCATTTCGCGATTTCGGAGTTCTTGATGTCAAGAGATTTTGACATTGCAAAGTGCCGATTCCCGATCCCCGATACTCCATGCAGAGATTCAACGGTCCAGATCACTTCAAGCTCGACAGCTGTGATTACTTCACGAAATCGCATATCGCGATTTCAGAGTTCTTGATGCATTGTGTTCTTGACATATCAAAGTCCCGATTGCCGATGCCTCTGCTGACGTCACACGTGATTTGACACGTGTTAGATCCTACCACATGTCACTCTGATTCATGAATTGTATGTGCCTGAAGTGTTAGATCTGCCTGACACATGTCATTACCTAGTTGTGCCACGTGTCCCTAGCTGATGTGGACTGCTGACGTGAATTAGATCGACGGTCTAGATCACATGTTGATCTGACGGTTCAGAATTAGTCGGGATTTCGCAAATCGCGAAATCGGGGTTTTCGTTGTATTGTGTTCTTTGCATTATGAAATCCCTATCCCTGAAACTTCGATGAGGCCTCCTGGCTGCCACGTTTCCATACGAATGAACGGTCCAAATCCCTGCTTGAATTAACGGTTGCGATCAAATTGCAAAATCGCATATCGTGATTTCGGGGTTTTCGTTATCGAGTGGACTTTGCATATTGAAATCCCGATCCCCGAATCTCCGATGGCTTATCTCCCTCGCAACTTCTGCATATCTGATGGTTGTCGGGTATCTGCTTCTAATCTGATGGCGCAAATCACTTCTTCTGCATGCCAACTCCTGCGCTTAACATCTGTGCAGCTTCTCCCAATCCAACAGCTGTCGGGATTTTCGAGTGTGATCCGACGGCTCTCGGTCTCTTTTCTGTGCTCCTTGCGCGTATAAGAACACTATTCCTCCTGATCTTATTCTCCTCGAATCCTTAGACTGCGACTTAATTCTTATTCTGCCATCCTCTTCAAATCTCTTATTCTTCCATCTTCACTGTTGTCATCAATGACAAGCATTCACTGCATTCTATCCACTAAATTTGCCAACAATCTCCCCCTTTGGCATTGATGGCAACACTTGCATTCAGACTTGATTCTCCTGCATTCAACCATCTGCATTCGACATTCAGAATTTCCTCTGTTACAGAAACATTTCAAACTTGACTCCTTTACTCATTTCTTCCCCTTTGACATCAATGTCAAAGAAGAAACGTTCTTCCACTGGTCTTGTTGCAAAACATAATCCCCCTGTCATCTATAAGTATTGAAGAAATCCACCAGATATTCAATACGCACTCCCCCTGACCAGGTGCACATATTAGACACCAAAGTTTGTAACCCCCATCTTTTGACGAAGATATCCAAACGGGGTCGCAACCAATGGTTTAGTGAAAATATCAGCAATTTGTTCTTTAGAGGGTATATAGTTCAATTGAACAATTATGTTTGACACTTGTTCTCTGAGAAAGTGATAATTTATAGGAATATGTTTAGTTTTGGAATGAAGAACAATATTCTTGGAGACACTTATGGCACTGGTGTTATCACAATGAATTGGGATAGGATCAGTGTAAGTTACCTTCAAATCTGCAAGAGTTTGTATCATCCATAAGATCTGTGTGCAGCAGGTAGCAACAGCAATGTATTCTGCCTCTG
>ML802154.1:152448-179795 GCA_009831015.1 Picea engelmannii | reverse complement strand
GAAGGAAGCACCAACTCCCTGGTTTCTCTAGCACCAACTAGAAGGAAGCACCAACTCCCTGGTTTCTCTAGCACCAACTAGAAGGAAGCTACAACTCCCTGTGTTCAAGCACCCACTTGAACCTCTGAGGACAACAGTCCTCCTGAGCACCTCCCAACCTCCCTAAAATATTAATGGTTAAATACACATTCAACTTTACAGATAAATCATTTCTTACCAGTCTTTCTTCGTTCTATTATTCTGGTCTTCTGTTCACTGTTATGCTACTCTTCTCTTATTCAATAGGTCTGCTCTGTATCATATTGTCTGTCATTCTGCTCTGCTTCTGTTCTATCTATCATGTTGCTCTTCTTCTGTTCTCGCTCTGCACAGTTCCTTCACATTTTTCTATGCCTCTCTCATCTTCTTTTTCTTACTGTTTTCTAATTTTTCATTCAGAACCATCAATCAAATTCGGTCTCCTTCATTTTCTTTTATACACCTTTCCTTAACGATTCCACTTCCCCTTCCAATGGGAAATCCAATGACATCTGTCTTGGCAACTGAAACGCTAACCAATTCGTCATAATCAATCCGTTTCGCTTAACGGATGTATAACTGAAGCGTTAATGTGTGAGGAACAACAACTACCCTCCGATCAATGCTTGATCCAATGGTTCAGATCCCATCGGGATTTCACTCATCGCGATTTCGGAATTCACAGTGTCGTTATGCACATGTACTCGAGACCCTCGATTCTCCGATCCCCGATGTGCTCCTTTACCGAGCTTTAGCCCTTTCTGGCTACACAATGATCCATGTGACCAGTCTCCGTGTGACCTTGGTCTTATCACTCCATGGGAGTTTAGGCACTTACAATGACATAATGTTTATGTCCATGGGATTCGCGATTTCCCGATTCACGATGCGCTTCAGCCCTCCTGGCTGAGCCCTGGTCCACGTGACCGTTACCCATGACCTTTCGTCGGGATTTCGGGGTTTATAATGATAATGTGCATACGCCCCCTGGACTTGCAATATGTCGATTCCCGAATTCCTCTGTACTCTTTACACCTGTCCTGCATTGACTCCTGGGTGGCCCACAACCTATATGCCTTATCGGGAAATCATGTATCGCGATTTCGCGATGTCTGATGTTCAAAGTTCTTGTCAATACCAAAAACCGATCCCCGAAACTCCGAATAGGGCTAGGATATACGGTTCATATTCATTCTTGATTCAACGGCTGCGATTAAATCGCGAAATCGCATTTCGCTATTTCGGAGTTCTTGATGTCAAGAGATTTTGACATTGCAAAGTGTCGATTCCCGATCCCCGATACTCCATGCAGAGATTCAACGGTCCAGATCACTTCAAGCTCGACGACTGTGATTACTTCACGAAATCGCATATCGTGATTTCAGAGTTCTTGATGCATTGTGTTCTTGACATATCAAAGTCCCGATTGCCGATGCCTCTGCTCACGTCACACGTGATTTGACACGTGTTAGATCCTGCCACGTGTCACTCTGATTCATGAATTGTATGTGCCTGAAGTGTTAGATCTGCCTGACACCTGTCATTACCTGGTTGTGCCACGTGTCGCTAGCTGACGTGGACTGCTGACATGAATTAGATCGACGGTCTAGATCGCATGTTGATCCGACGGTTCAGAATTAGTCGGGATTTCGCATATCGCGAAATCAGGGTTTTCGTTGTATTGTGTTCTTTGCATTATGAAATCCCGATCCCCGAAACTCTGATGAGGCCTCCTGGCTGCCACGTGTCCATACGAATGAACAGTCCAGATCCCTACTTGAATTAACGGTTGCGATCAAATTGCGAAATCGCATATCGCGATTTCGGGGTTTTCGTTATCGAGTGGACTTTGCATATTGAAATCTCGATCCCCGAATCTCCGATGGCTTATCTCCCTCGCAACTTCTGCAGATCTGATGGCTGTCGGGTATCCGCTTCCAATCTGATGGCGCAGATCACTTCTTCTTCATGCCAAATCCTGTGCTTAACATCTGTGCAGCTTCTCCCAATCCAACAGCTGTCGGGATTTTCGAGTGTGATCCGACGGCTCTCGGTCTCTTTCCTGTGCTCCTTGCGCGTATAAGAACGCTATTCCTTCTGAGCTTATTCTCCTCAAATCCTTAGACTGCGACTTAATTCTTATTCTGCTATCTGCTTCAAATATCTTATTCTGCCATCTTCACTGTTGTCATCAATGACAAGCATTCATTGCATTCTATCCACTGAATTTGCCAACAGAAACTTGGTTGCTTGGTATGAGGAAATAATTTCAACTGCAGAATTATTCCTCTCATGCAGAGGGCAGGATTTCCACATATCAATTGAAGGGAAAGGCATCCATGTGGTGGGATCAACTTGTGCAGGTGCAGCACATCAGGGAAAGGGACATCACATGGAAATAATTCAAGAGGTATTTTGAGAGGAAATACTTAACTAAAATATATTATGACAGAAAGATGAAAGAGTACTTTGAACTCAAGCTGGACAACCAGACCATTGATGAGTATGAACAAAATTTTTTGGAATTACTGATGTATGTTCTGTTCATCAAAGATGATTCCGTCAAGATTCAGAGGTACCTAAGTGGACTACCGCCTCCTATTGGGGATAAGATTCAGTATGATGACCCAAAGACTATGGAAGAAATGATAAGAAGAGTGAAGTGCTTATTTGAACAACAAAGAGAAAAGCCTACCTTTCGGAAGGCTTGGGATGACCAAAAAAAGTTCAAGAAAGAACAGAGGCAGAAGGGAAATAAACCACCCTTTTTCATAAACAGTCCTCAAGGACAATCGTCTCTTAGAGAGCCAAGGAAGGTTGAAGTGGGTGGGAAAATGTCAAGGCTTCCACCTATGGAATGTTGGGGTTGTAAAGAAAACCATAGGTACATGGATTTCCCCCACATAAATGATAAAGTAAGTGTTCTCCACAATGTTTAGCAGGCTGAAACAATGGAGGACATGGGCAGTAGAATTCGAAGGATCTATGCAGCCCTGGACAACAAGAAAGTTGAGTATCAGTTGCACATGATTGAAGTATAAGGTATGATAAAAAACCAACCATTTACTATTTTAGTTGATTCAAGGGCTAGCCATAGTTATATAGACCCTTGAGTGGTAGAAATTTTGCATTTGATAAGAAGAAAACATGAAAAGTCTTAGTTAGTGCAGCTAGCTACAGGAACCAAGAGGAAAGTCACAGAGTTAGTCAAGTCTTGTCCTGTAGACATGAATGGACTGAGCACGAAGGTCGATTTGAACATTCTGTCATTAGTCTCTTATGACTGTCTAATTGGGATGGACTGATTGGACCAACACCATGCCATCTTGGACTGTCCAAACAAGGCATTCACTTTCTTAGATGAAGAAGGGAATCAGAGAGCCATCCAAGGAATTCCTAGGGCTTTTACTGTTCAAGAAATATCAGAAATGGAGCTGAAGAAGTGCTACATAAAAGGCTGTCAATTATTTGTAGCCCATGTGGGGGAAACACCTAAGGATAAGGTGTCAAGTATTGAGGATCATGAGGTACTTAAATAGTTCAAATATGTATTCCAGGAAGTACCTGGACTACCTCCGAAAAGGGATGTCGATTTCTCTGTGAACTTGATGCCTGGAGCAGCTCCAGTGTCAAAGGCTCCATACAGGATGAGTGCACCAAAATTGAAAGAGTTGTAGCTTCAACTTGAAGAACTTCTGAAGAAGGGGTATATACTCCCAAGCGTGTCACCTTGGGGTGACCCGGTCCTATTCGTAAAGAAGAAGGATGAAATGCTGAGATTGTGCATCAATTTCAGGCAATTGAACAAAGTAATAGTGAAGAACAAGTATCCTCTGTCGAGGATTGATGATCTCTTCGATCAGTTGAAGGATGAAAAGATATTTTCAAAAATAGATCTAAGATTGAGATATCACCAAGTAAGAATAAAATATGAATACATCAACAAGACCGCCTTTAGAGCAAGGTATGGTCATTACGAGTTCACAGTGGTTCCATTTGGACTGTCAAATGCACCCGCTATTTTTATGAGCTTTATGAATGGAGTATTCAAGGACTATCTAGACAAGTTTGTCATCGTCTTCCTGGATGACATTCTGGTGTATTCTAGGACCGAAGAAGAACATGGACAACATCTGAGGATGGTGTTGCAGGTGCTAAGAGAGCACCAACTGTATGCCAAGCTGAGAAAGTGCTCATTTTATCAGGAGCAGATCCATTACTTGGGACATATTATCTCGAAGGATGGGATAGCAGTAGACCCTGAGAAGATTGAAGCCATTAGAGACTGGTCAGCGCCAAGGAACGTAACAGAAGTTAGATCCTTCATGGGATTGGCTGGTTATTACAGAAGGTTCATCACAGGGTTTTCCAAGATATCTCACCCTATCACTTCCTTGCAAAGAAAGGGGAAGCAGTTTCACTGGATAGAGGGATGTGAGGAAAGTTTCCAACGATTGAAGCAACTGTTAACTAGTGCTCCAATCCCAAGGATTGCAGATCCAAATTCAGATTTCATAGTATGCATTGATGCATGCAAAGAAGGACTAGGAGGGTTCCTCATTCAGAATGGATTCATAATCTGTTATGAGTCTAGGAAATTAAAAGAGCACGAGAAGAACTTTGCAACCCATGACTTGGAGTTGGCAGCCATAGTTCATGCTCTAAATAAATGGAGGCATTACCTCATGGGAAGGAGGTTTGAAATCAGAACAGACCATAACGGTCTAAAATATTTATTTGATCAGCCAACCTTAAACACTAGACAAAGTAGGTGGCAGGAATTTCTGTGTGAGTACGACTTTGAGATCAAGCATATCAAAGGAAAGGAGAATAAAGTGGTGGATGCACTCAGTTGGAGGGTGCATGAATTACATGCTACAACCATTAGCATGTATTGGACTGATATTAAAAGTAGAATTCTGGAGGCTGCAAATGCAGATCTACAGTACAGAGTATTGGTAGCCAAGCTACAACAGGGTAAGATGCCACAGAAGATGGAAATTTATAAATTGGAAACAGATGGAATACTGTTGTACAAGAACATAATTTTTGTACCCAATGTCCAGTGCTTGAAACAAATGATTTTGCAGGAGATGCATAATGTGCCTTATGCAGGGCACCTTGGATATCAGAAAACAATAGCAGCGGTCAAGAGCCATTACTTTTGGCCGGGTATGAAGAGAGAGATCGTTGAATACATCACTAGATGTATGGAGTTCCAGAAAGTTAAAGCTGAGCACAGGCACCCAACAATGTTGTTGCAACATTTACCCATTCCTGAGTGGAAGTGGAAAGTAGTAACGATGGATTTTATTACGAGATTGCCCCGAACAAGCAAGCTGCATGATTCGATCATGGTAGTGGTGGACAAGCTTACAAAAGCTGCCCATTTTATTCCACTGAAAACTACTCACAAGGCAGCAGATGTTGTTGATATTTTCATAAAGGGAGTGGCACGATTGCAAAGAATTCCTAAAATGATTGTGTCCGACAGAGACCCAAAATTCACCTCGAATTTCTGGAAAGGATTGTTCAAAGGATTTAGAATGAATCTAAACTTTAGTACAACTTATCATCTTGAGTCTGATGGATAGATAGAGAGGGTGAATAGAGTAATAGAAGACATACTGAGAATGCATGTCATGGACAAACCATCAAGATGGGAAGACTACCTACACTTGGTAAAATTCGCCTACAATAATGGGTATCGTGCATCGTTGAAGATGAGCCCATTTGAATCACTTTATGGAAGAACGTGCAATACTCCAGTGAGATGGGATAATCCAGCTGATAGAACAGTAGTTGGGCTAGAGTTTCTCAAGGAGATGGAGGACCAAATGATAAAAATTAAGCAGAATTTGAAAGCTGCCCAGGACAGGCAGAAAAGTTATGCTGATAAGAACAAAACCCACAGTGAGTTCAAAGTGGGTGATCATGTTTTTCTGAAAGTGAAAGATAACAGGAGTTCCCTGAAGCTGGGAATTTGCACCAAGTTGGTAGCCAGATTTTGTGGGCCATTTGAAATCCTGGAAAGGATCGGGCTAGTTGCATATATGCTTGCATTACCTGCATCCATGAATGTACATAATGTGTTTCATGTTTCATTTCTTAAAAAGTATATGCCTGATGCTAATCATGTAATTGAATGCAATGTGATCCAGGTGGAGCAAGAAGGTGTCCTGTAAGTGCATCTTGTGCGCATATTGGACAGGAAAAACAAACAGCTCTGGAATCGAGCCATAGGGCTTGTAAAGGTCTAGTGGACCTGGTACGGTCTTGAGGATGTGACATGGGAGCATGAAGATGTTATGTGGGCAGAGTACCCGCATCTTTTTGAAAATTTTGAAAATCTTGCAGATGCAGTGTAAAGTTGCACTGAGGACAGTGCAAAAATAAGGGGAGGGGATTGTAATGTCCCCAAGGCCGAGCCCTGTTGTAAATCATGTCTATGAAGTATAAATATTGTTTATGAACTATAATTCAAGTTTATAAGGCTGGTGAGCCAAGTTATATAAGCTAGTGGGCTTATGTGTTATTAGGCCAGGGAGCCTTAGTGTTGAAGGCTAGGAGCCTAATTTTTGTACATGTAATTATGCACAGTATTAATACAAAACATATCTGTGTGTGGAACGACCATGATGAATGAGTGATGGGGGACTAAGCTTCCACAAAACCTGGGTAAGGGATTGGGGGATGGAAGGTTGGAAAGAGAGGCTAAGTGTGGAGCCTAGGGGCTTAAGTCCTTGGGAATAATATTTTAATATTATCCCAAAAGCCATGTGAAATCTATGTTTTGTCCTAATTTCCTGAGGAGGGACACATGCAGCTTCATGGGCGACATGTGTCGACCCAGACGCATGCGATTTAACCCAAGAAATGAGTCGTGTTGGGGGTTTTCTTTCCATTCCATCGACTGTTGCGTAGGAGTTGGGTGGGAATTCCTCCAACCATCACCTGAATCCGAGGTTCGACCTTCCAATTCCTCCATCCTCCATCTGTACATGTTTGGCCTCTATGATTTAACTTCTATACACCTTACGCATCTATGAAATCGGAGAGAGCTGCACTATTCTTTAGCACTGATCGTTTCCATTTCGGGTGTCCATACCCATTTTCCCAATTAATTGTTGTGGCCACGCAGTGATGGACTGCGTGTGGCTTGCTGGCTAGTGTGAGGGAGGTGATTGTTGTTGAAGATGTAGGTTACCTAGTATATGAGCGACTCTCTCCAAGTGAGAGAGTGCGCGGAGGAAGTGAGAACTCCTAGAAGGAGTCCTGTAGCTACCACAGAGCTCAGAGAATTCCGGTCCGGTCTATTGCTGAAGCCCAAGAGAAGGGAGGTTAGTAGCCGATGGAATGTCTTGATGACAATGAAGGTGTATACTCCTAGGGTGGGACAGACATGTGGGGAATGAGAGTCTGTGGGCAGTGGGCATAAGTGGCTCCTGGGAGAGGATCCTTCTCCTATGACTGTGTGTCTTTCTGTATTCCCTGCCTAGCCTAAGAATCCCTACACGGTGGAGCTTAGTCCCAGCTCGGGGGTGACCTACTGCTGAGAGTGATGAGCAACACAGTCTAAGGCTGGGAGGTTCGTGGGAGGTCTACATGTAGTTGGTGAATTACATCTAGTCTAAAAGATAAGTATATACATGCGTATAATTTCAATTAAATATGCATGTCTGTGATTCTAGCAATGTTTACGTGTATTCCATTGTATTCGTGAATTATTGTTAATGCCGTGGATTATGTATGCTAATGGTATTAATGTGCTTACGCTGTGTTTAACGTTAATTAAGGAATTTTATTTCATAAGAATGCATAATATGTTACAGTAGTGTTTTTCCGTGTAGTAATGTTGGCCCGACCATGGGGTTGATGGTCGGGAACGTTACACTAATGCATGTTGGAATCCATGTCATTGTTTCCCCATTAGGATTAAGAGTCCATATAGTCTACATCCCAAAGATATCCTTATGCTTCCTTCTCATTTTGTTGGTTTTTTCTAAGGACTCACAAGTGATTTGTATCAAATTCGTATATGATAGGGTGTGATTCATCACATGTCATTGTCCCTTCTCCTCCTCCATATCTTCAAGACCATTTTTATGTTATACCTCCATTCAATATTCCTCAAGGATATTTCCATTAGTGCCCCACCCATGGTCACAACTTCCATTTACCATCATTCATTCCACTCATCTAGGATCAAACCACTTGGTTGCACTTGTTGATGGCACCTATCTATTTTCTTGCAATGTATCCATATTCATCCATTATTTTCTTGCACCTATCTTTGAACATTATTATCCAGATTTGTCTGTTATGGTCTTCAATCCTATTTACACTTGAAATTATAATAAAAATTCCATTGCTTATTGTTGACCATATATCTTGGTGTTTCATAGTCACTACCCAAGTCATCCTTGTTTGTTATGATTTGCCCAAGGAAATCCTTGAGTCCCTTTCTCAGTGACCTCATCAACCATTATTGTCCCTCTTAGTTAGCTACATTTGATTCATAATATGTTGCACCTCATGTTATTTTCTATAGGGTCTATCATTTCTTGTCTCTAGTGGACCTCTACCTATGGACTTCAACACATTTATTCTAATGGATTGGTTTAGAGGTCTTATGTATCTTATGTATGTCATACCCATTTATATCATTGACAGGTAACCTTGAAATATGCAAGGAGAGTCATAATTTCTCCTCAACTTGGTATTTTATCACATGCTCAATGCCAACTCATCATCACACGATTGAAATTCATACACATTGATGGTTCATGTGTCCTAGTTCTACCTGAATACCATTGAACATGTATGAATATTTCAAGTATTTATTGAGCCCCCAAGTGGGAGTAACATTTTAGGTATCTTTCTACATGTTCCACTTAGTTTTGGTTATAGTCATCCAAATCTAGTTGCAATTCCTTGAATTTGATTGGCTTTATTCAATAGTTATTCTGATCCACTAATTTAAGCTTTCCTCTGGTCAACTATTTTCATATCTCAAGCACTCTCTATTATAATCAGGCTTCAATTGCTCTAAATTTTCACCCCCATTGGTTCCATTGTTCCTTCACATGTGTTTAGAATTTCATTGAATTTTTCCCAATCAGTGGCTGTAACACCCTAATTATGATTTATATATACCTAATCATGTGTTGTATATCCAATATAATTAGGCCACACATATCCTTAATTAGGACATATGGATACCCATTAGTCTCTAAAGATACAATCAATCCTTGTAAAAAAAATAGGTCGTGTAGATCCACAATTAGGACTTAAATATATGGATTAAGGGAACACTCCATGGTTGATATCCTTAAACTAGGGCTTGGGACATAAGAGAAATCATTTTTACACATACTCCTTCAAATTTGGATTGTATTCATCCTTCGAGAAAAAAACGTCCTTTCTACAAAGCATGTCTTATAGTTTAGGGCCTTGTATATGGCTTCTTAGCCCAAAAAACATTGATAATAATAAAAATCACTATTTTTTGGCCCAACCCATGTCACATGCAAAATATTCACATGCAACTAAATTCCAATTGCATTCATTTTACCACCAATGGATTACATAACATAAAAAGAAACATGTATTAAGATTAAATGATATTTTTTGTAAATTTAATCTCGAACTGGATACAAACAAGCGATTTTCTGCCTAGCCATAGGCATTTATTGTAGGTTTCACCACCAAGCCAAGGTTGTGAGACTACAAGGGAAAATATATAGCTACTGTTTCTAGTTCATACACATAGCCCATCCCACAATGCTTATAAAATAACTATATTAGACATCTACCTCAATTTCTCACAATGGAATCTCCTCTAGGGTTCACAATGAACCTTTTACCAACAAGAACACTTCCCTCCCACCCTTCACAACACCAAAAATGGAATTCCCTTTCTTTGCAACATAGTCCCTTAGGAAAAAACACCCTTATCTTGTGCAAAGTTTTAGTGCAAAGGAAGGAAGATTCATTAATTATCACGTGTCTTATCTAAACAAAATAAGATCACAAAGAACATTAATTCTGCTATATTTTCATAAGAGATCGTGCTTGTAATATACCAAATATAAAAAGGATGAAGAACATAAATAAAATGATAGAAATGGAAAAATAACAACAATATAACCAGAACAATCACCACAATAACACTGAAATGATATCAAAATAACAACATAAATAACACTTTGATTATGAGAGCAATGTTCACGGGCCTCTTCGAGGGGGTAACGTCCAGTTGAGAAGAGATCTATTACAATAATATCCAATATAGGGTTCTCATACCCTCGACTCCTATTTATACTAAATATGTCTATCAAAAGAAGCATCTAGAGGAAGATCCTTCTAGAAGCGGAAGCTTCTATTAGGTCTTCTTACATTCGACTTATTCTATTTTATTGCAAGGCCTTATTAATATTGACCTTTATTACATACGAATATATTGTTCTACCTATGTGCAGGTTAGGACCCTAACATGTCCGCCCCATTAAAAATAGCCTTGTCCTCAAGGCTTGAGATGTGGAAATTGCTGCAGAATGGTAGTTGGTTCCCAAGTGGCATCTACTAGAGTTGTATCTTTCCACTAGACTAACACTTCCTTGATGGTTCTCTAACATAGGCGACACTCACGCTGGTCCAAAATTTCTTGTGGATGTAGCAAAATGGATCCTCCTTTGGCTAACTCGAGAAGGTTGGTTTGAATTTGGCACTTAGTTCAAATCACCTTCTTTAAGAATGAAACATGAAAAACATGATGTAGCTTTGAATGACTATGAAAATCTAACTGATAGGACACCTGTCCCACATGCTTGAGAATGGTACAAGGACGATAAAATTTGGGCACTAACTTCTAACAATGCTCAGCCTTGAGGGAATTTTGCTTGTAAGGTTGCAGTCGAAGAAACACCTGATCCCCTTTTGCAAATTGACGTTTAGAGAAACCTTGATCTGCTTGTTTCTTCATGCAATTCTATGCCATGACCAAATTCTCTTTGAGGGTATGGATAATAGCCTCTCGAACTGTAAGTGTTTGGTCAACCGCCTGGACCTTCGAGACACCAGGTAAGTATGAGAGAAATGAAGGTGTCTTCTATCCATATACCACCTCAAAAGGAGTCATGCGTGTAGTTGTATGGTATGAAGTGTTGTACCACCATTCAGCCAGGGGTAACCATTGAGCCGATTGATTTTTCTTTTCCAAGGCAAAAAACCTCAAATATGTTTCCAAACACTTGTTGACAAGTTTCGTTTGACCATCAGTATGGGATGATAAGCTGTACAAAGGTGCAATTGGGTGCCTTGTATCTTGAACGGTTCTTGCCAAAAATTGCTTGTGAAAATTGGGCCGCGTTCAGAAACAATAGAGTGCGGCATGCCATGAAGCTTGAAGACCCGATCCATGAAAATTTGAGCCACTGTGGATGCTATAAATGGGTGTTGAAGAGAGAAGAAATGAGAATACTTGGAAAGGCGATCAACAACCACGATGATGACTAATTTATTTCCCGATTTGGGTAAGCCTGTAATAAAATCCATAGAGATATCCCTCCAAATAGCAGGTGGAATCAGAAGCGGTTGTAGTGTGCCCAGATATTTGACTGTTTCTCCCTTGTTGCATTGACACACATCAAATTTAGCGACAAAATTACGAATGTCGTGTTTTTTATCATCCCAGAAAAAAGAACGTTTGACCCTATCATAGGTTTTGGTGAACCCGGAGTGCCCTGCTGTGGGTGTAGCATGAAGCTCATAAAGTACTGTGGATTTAAGCTTTGAGTTTTTACTTAAATACAAATGACCTTTGTATTGAAGCTCATCATGGAGCCAAGAGTACCCTGGGGAAGCTAGAGCATTGGACTGCAATTGTTGGATTAGATGTGAACTTTTGGGATCTTGTAGCCATTCCCGGCGAACGACCTGGAGCCAATCTGGTACAATGAAGGAAAGAGAAAAAAGGGATCCTTCATCTTCATATTTTCGGGAAAATGCATCTACAACCACATTGTCTTTTCCTTTCTTATAAATGATCTCATAATCATATCCAAAGATCTTAGTCACCCATTTTTGTTTCTCTAGGGAGGAAATGCATTGTTCCAGAAAATACTTGAGGCTTTGATGGTCTGTCTTAATTTGGAAGCATTTCCCCAATAGATAAGGGCGCCACAAATCAACGACATCCATAATAGCCAACATTTCCTTTTCATAGATTTATTTGCCCATATTTCTTTCAGATAGTTGCTTGCTGGTAAAGGCCAAAGGCTGAACCTCTTGCACAAGGACAACACTAATTCCTTTCCCTGAAGCATCACATTCCAAGACAAAGGTCTTTGTGAAATCAGGAAGGGCTAGCACTGGAGTGGTGCACATGCCCATCTTCAAGGTTTGAAAAGCTTGAGCAATATCTAGAGTCCAAGTGAAAGAGTTCTTTTTTAGGAGAGAAGTGAGAGGTCCTGCGATCTTTCCATAATTCTTAACAAACTTGCGATAATAACCTGTTAAGCCTAGAAATCCACGCAATATTTTGAGAGTCTTTGGGTGAGGCCAGTATTGCATAGCTTCAATCTTTTTTGGATCCACCCTGACATCGTCCTTGCCAACCAGATGACCCAAGTACTCTACTTCTGAGGTGCCAAAAGCACATTTAGACTATTTCAAGAAATGTTGGTGCCGAGAGAGTAGATGGAGAACTCGATCCACATGAGCAAGATGGTATGTCTAGGTTTTTCTATAGATGAGGATATCATCAAAGAAAAATAATACAAAATGATGGAGAAAAGGATGGAAGCCATGATTCATGAGGCTTTGGAAGGTGGAGGGGGCATTACACAAGCCAAAGAGCATGACCAAAAACTCATATTGGCCCTCATGAGTTCTAAAGGAATAATTGGGAATGTCTACCTCTTTTATACGTATCTGGTGGTAGCCCGAACGGAGATACAGTTTAGTAAAGAATTGGGAGCCACTCAATTCATCCAAGAGGTCATCAATGATAGGAATGGGAAATTTGTATTTAATGGTAAGTTTGTTGAGGGCACAAAAGTCAGGACACATTTTCCAAGAACCTTCTTTCTTCAGGACCATGACCATAGGAGAAGAGTAGGGGCTCGTACTAGGGCAGATAATGCTTGCATTAAGGAGTTCCTGGACCATTTTCTCAATTTCATTTTTTTGGGAAAAGGGGTGATGATACAGACGAATATTGGGAGGAAGGATTTCGGGTACAAGGGGAATGGAATGAGTATGAACACCATAGGAAGGAGGGAGTCCCTGGGAGTGGAAAAGACCACTTTATGTTTAGAAAGGATGGCTTGGAGGTCTTGCGACACCGAGGGTGTCTCTGTTGCTTGTATGGCATGGAGTTGGGCAATAACACTAGAATGACCTTTTTTTAGCAGCTTTTCCATGCGATGGAAACTAATGATCTCAGGTGAATCGACGATGATGCATTGGAACTTATATTGGTGGCCCTCCTGGTCGAATTGCATGGTTAATTCATTAAAATCCATGAGAATGGGACCCAAAGTCCTTATCTAGTCTACACCCAACACAATGTCACAACCACCCATGTCGATAGCAAACATATGAGATTTCAGGTGGTAGTCACCAATTTGGAGACGCACATTTTCACAATGCCCTTCACATTTCATGGCGCCACCATTGGCAATCATGATTTGGAAATTATTGATGGCATGGATGTAGCAATGAGTTTCTTGGGCAATGTAGCGATGAATAAAATTATGGGTTCTTCCACTATCAACAAGAATGATGAACTTCCGATGGTTGATGTAATCGATTAGCTTGAGGGTTTAGGGAGTGGAGAATCCAGTAAGAGCATTGAGGGAATTGACTGGTTCTACTTCGGGAGGGTCTGAGGGAAGGGTTATGTCAGGGGTTTCAGGTGACTCAGACACAAGGGGAGCTTCAACATCCTCTTCTGAAATATCCTCGGAGATGGCCATAAAAATATTTTGTTCCTTACACTTGTGGCATGGGAAATATTTGTCATCACAATTATAACAAATGCATTTGAGTTGGCATTCAACCATTTCATCCCTGGTTAATTTTTGGATCTTTAGTGGAGTGGAGGGAGTAGTGGGATTTACTGGTTTAGTGCGAGGGATAAAGGAGGGTTTCTGGTTTTGAGAAGATAGAACCTGTTGTGCTTCTTTATCTCTTTTAGTAGCCTCCACCCAACTCTGAGGATGAGCCATGAGGACATGGGCCCAAATCTCATCCTTGAGGCTATTGATAAAACACTCTTGAAAAAAGGCATCAGACATGCCCTTTGTTCGAAAAGCCAGGCGCTCAAAGGAAGCTATAAAGTCTTCCATTGTTACTGATTGTTTCAACTTTGTAAAATGACCCAAATGGTTGGTGTCAGTGTCAAAGCATTCATAAATCTCTGCCACAAACTATGTCCAAGCAATATACCCTTGACGAGAAGTTTTTCTCCATTGCCACCATTGCCAACGTTCTTTATCTAGATGGGGAACACCATACCGGAGTTTGGCCAAGTCATATATAATGATGTATAAATAGAAATAATGTTCCATTTGGGTTACCCAACCAATGGGGTCCCAACCATCAAATTTAGTCACATCTACCTGCAGAAGGCGTAGGTCACGTTGAAAGTGATGGTGCTGAAAGTTATGGGAATGAGAGGAATGTTCAGATTTAGTATGTGGAGGTGAGTCAGAGGAAGGTTTATTTGTAGGGATATGTAGCTTGGTACAGAGTGTTAGAAAGAGAAATTCAAGCTGGGTGGTCAAGTCTTGTTTGATTTCCTCCATTGAGGACTGCATGGTTGTATTGATGGCGACAACATTGGCACTGAGTTGTTTCACTTCTTGTTGGGTCTTGGTGAGACTATATTGCAAGGTATTTAAGCGATCTTCCAAGTCTTGGCTACAAGTATGGGCCATGAGGATGAGGGAACCGAAAAGGGGAGGGTGGGGTCAAAAATTTTGCCGAAAAATGATATGTATGAATGTGATAAGGGTGAAGAGATGAATCCAATGGAATAGGTCTCAAATAATGGTGAAACACTTTCGATATTTTTTTTTTAACACATGCGGAGTTATACTCTGGTCTAAAGAATACTGCAGTGATGAAATGCCCAAATGCTTAACCATGAAGAAATGTGTAGTGCTTTGGCAACCCGAACACATTTGGGCAACAATAGATCTTGTCTGTTTTAATTTGTTTATGTTTCTGTCCCCAAGGGTTAGGTATTCAAGTGTTCTACAGACAAGGGTTTTCCCTGTGCTATAGCTCTTTGATGTACGTGCAGGGTCCAACAATAGTACTTAGCTCAATATCTCAGGGCACTAACTAAGGAGGATAGATCGTGCCCTTAGCCGTACTACCCGACTACCCATGTACTAGAGAGTATCTTCCCGAGTGATGTTATCGGTGGAACTATAACAGTCAGGAGGCTGATCAGTTTATCTAAAGAGGGCTTCAGGTAATCTAGGCCGATACATACATAGGTGTTGTTTGATGTGCTACCACTCGAAGGGGTACCAACAAGGGTTACAAGGGTGGCCAACAGATGTGCGCTTAAGTACCACTTGCATTTACTGCATGTATGAATCCCTCAACCACAGGTTTATGCATGTAACGATAGATCTATGTGGCTTAAAGATGCCAGAATATGTCTCTACCCTGAAGACAAATTTACCCACAATTTCTACCGAGGAAAGTGCTCTGATACCACTTGTAATATACCAGATATAAAAAGTATGCAGAACATAAATAAAATGATAGAAATGGAAGAATAACAACAATATAACCAGAACAGTCACCACAATAACACTGAAACGATATCAGAATAATAATAGAAATAACACTTTGATTCTAAGAGCAATGTTCACGGGCCTCTTTGAGGGGGCAACCTCCAGTCAAGTAGAGCTCTATTACAATAATATCCAAGCTAGGGTTCTCATACCCTCGACTCCTATCTATACTAAATATGTCTATCAAAATAAGCATCTAGAGGAAGATTCTTCTAGAAGCGGAAGCTTCTATTAGGTATTCTTACATTCGAATTATTCTATTTTATTGTAAGGCCTTATTAACATTGACCTTTATTACATCCAAATATATTGTTCTACATATGTGCGGGTTAGGACCCTAACAATGCTTCACAAGAATTAATTATTCACTATCAATATGGAAAACAAACTAGCATTAAGGAGGGACGGAACTATCAGTTGTGTATAATATAAAGTAGACCCTAGAAGGGTAACTCATATCTATGGAGGCTTCAAAATATTATTTTCTTGAACTTGCAATGCAAGTCGGTCAAACTAATTGAATCGCTTACAATTGATCAAATTTCCTACAAACTAAATTGAGCAGCTTCAACAAGAAATGGAACATCTAAATTAAATTATGATGAAGTGAGGCAAATAGGAAAACAATGGTGGACCATTGATCCCTTTTGGAAAATGCTCTTAGAAGCAAATAGGTAAAATATGGTGGGCCATCAATCTTGTGTTTTAGAAGGGTTTCCAAACTTGACATTGAACCCTTTTTTATAATTAGTTTATTTGATAATTTCAATTTCACAACCACCAACCTTATAAAGAGGCCCAACCCAACCTTGTGTCATGTCATTAACCAAAGTTATGTTTGCAAAATAATTGAATGGTGTAGGAAATAGTATCCCTAAGAAATGAAGAAAAAAATAGATTCTTGATCATTTAATGAAATAGTCTTCATGGTCTCTTAATCATTTAATGAAAGTATTTGTGGTCTCTTCACCATTTAACAAAAATCTTGGTGGTCTCGTTTTAGATATATTAGTCAAACACTTGGTGTGTGAAGATTTAAATAATCATATTTAAATATCCATGATAAATGAATATATGGTAGTCCTTGTGAATTTTTTCTTATTTAGTAATTATGAATTAATACAATAGCTAGCTTGGTTCAAGACAATGTCCAACTGATCTCCTTGAATAATATTAGTGTTGCATGAGTTCAACTAGGTGCATGGTAGGGACCTAACCTACCTAACCCCTCAAGTGGGTAAAATAATATATTTACATGTAATAAAGGTCAATATTAATAAGGCCTAGAAATAAGGAGGAATAAGTCAATTGTAAGAAGACCTAATAGAAGCTTCTACTTTGTTGAGCTCCAGTTTTGTCATACTTTCTGCCATACAAATACACTCATCATTACACCTTCTCCCTGCATTTCGTCAATAATATATCGCTAATTTCACCATAAACCTCCATTATCTCTCGTTATTCATCTTATGTGGTTAATACATAATTTTCCATATTTTTAGTGATTAAAAGGATGATTATACAATATTTTGTCAATGATGGTTTAATCCTATGTTTCTGTGTCCAAGAAACATGTTCTGTACTTTTCAGGTTCCAGTATATGCACTATCCATGTTCCAGTACCTGTATTGTTCTTGTTCCGGTACCTGCATTGCAGGTCATCCGATACTCCAAGTCATCTGGTACCAGAAGGTTCTACAGTCAACCGTTACCTGGACAGTCATTCGGTACCCACACTCCATTTCATCCAATAATATGCATTGATCTGATACTACCTTTGCGTTCATCCGGTACCATCTCTCTGCCTCTTCTGGTACCAGCTTCATTCGGTACCAGATTGTGCCTATTCTGGTACTAGCTCCATCCAATACTACCATTGTGTTGGTTTGGTACCCATAGTCACGATTGTGTTCATCTGGTACTAAACCCCTACCTACAAGATTCTGGTACTAATTGTTCTAATTTGGTACCAATTGTTCTAATCCAATACCAACTGTGTTAATCCAATACTAGAAATAATTCGAAATTTTGGAAAGCTTCTAGAGGAAAATCAGGTACATGGGTTTTGTCCAGAGCCACGTTTACATGCAGACATGTGAGGAAGAATTCACCCAGATCACATGTCTGGACCTCCATCTCAGGGGGAATGATTCTGCTAAAATTAGTGAAAATCTCAAACTGCCAACTTGCGCCTCAATTTCTGTGCAGCTGGCATCAGATCTAGAAATTCTACAAAATGGGTTTTGTCTAGAATATGGAAAATTGAGTAATACGCTAGCAGTGTTTCAAAATTAGAATTGATTTGGAAGATATGGGTTGGGGCCTAACTCGAATCTACCCAAATTGCAATAAAACCCAGATTTTTGAGGATTTTATCTAAAATTGTAAATTTGAAATCTGAGCATTGGGATTCGATCCCATTCACTCATCAATCATTTTTCATGTATAAATAAGCCTCACAGGGCTGTGAGAAATAGCCATTAGTTTCATGAAGATTTTGTAAAGGAGAGATTTATTCTTGTGAGAAAGCCTTAAGGGGTTGTTAGCCATGTAAAAACAGAGTTTTTGATCTCAATGAAGAATTGATTTTTGTTGCCACATTGAGCATCCTTCTAGCTTGATCTAAGTTCTTCTTAGCAGCACTAACCTCCTGGGAAGGGCCGCTCAGTGAGGGTAAGTGTTGCCATATTGTATTTATTTCATAGATTAGTATTTTGTTGTTTGTCTACATGCAATTCAATTTTGGTTTTCATTGCTGATTGGATTTAATTTAGATGCATTTCAATTCTGTCATTTACATTAGTTTTGGTAATTAAAAATCAGATTTCATTTTACCCTTCATTTGTTTGCACCAATCTCGTAGATATATGTTATTTGCATTAATTGTTCTCAATACTATGTTTTGTGCAATCCATTCTCATTGCATTCCAATTCATTTCCAAACCTTCTTCCCATATATGCATCTTGTATTTTCTTCAGAAATTGATTGGAATAATACTCCTCAAGATCACATTTATATGATCAACTTTCATATTCATTGCCACCTATTTTCATTAACAAACACATACCTTTTGCAACTTCTATACTCATCTAGATTCAATTCATACACAAAGATCAATTGTAGAAGGTATTGTTCGCCCTCCAACTCTTCATATTCCACTTGCAATTCTTCCCACAAACACTCTCCCACACCCATGAATTATGTCCACACATTCACCATTTTCTTCAAATCTAATCCAGTCTGTCATATACATACACCCATCATGCATTAGATCTATTCCATTACGTAATCGTATCTCCATTCCATCTCATTTCTATTTTTCTATTTTTAACTGCTTCAGAGATTGATTTATTCGTTAAGACCTTATCATATACACAATCTTTTGAATGCAGAAAATAAACAAGTATCACTCTTTATTCATTATTTTCTACCTAAAACTTACATAGATTCAAAAGTTATTATTATTTGTATGCAAGTATTTTAGAGAAGAAAATTAGTAAGCTTGCATTCTCATTCATTTCTTCTAGATGCCCATTGTATTAAATATCCATTACTCTTGTGCATTTGATTCATTCATTATTTCTTTATGATTGGTGTATACATTTAAAAGGGTGATTTTGAGTCTAAGTGAATCTTAGTTGTTGATTGAGTTTGATGATTTCGAGTTTCCTGCACTTAGTTTTTATTTCCCGTACCTTTGGATTACTTGCACTTTAATTTCACATAGTTTCAATCACCAATGGACAGATTAGAGGTCTAACTTGTGAGATATGGCCTTCCCGCATTCGAATTCTTCCTAAGGTGTTAGTTTCTATCGTGAATTTCATTTCCATTTGCTTGTTTCTTTTATTGCATTTAAGTGTGGATCCACTCTAGGAAATAATCATTGAAGGATAGAAAACTTAAGTATGCTACTTACAATTAATCACACGAACATCACCCTGAGTGCATAAAATTCTGTGATCTAAGCCTTTATAGCACTAAGTTATTCCTACGTCCCAGTGATGAATCCTTAGTGTTAATTTGCTGCAGTGTGGGTTTCAAGATTGTTTTGTCGGCTTTAGATTAGGCTAGACTAGGCTTTAATCCTGCGTTTCCTGTGCTTGCACCTCGAAGTTTACGATCCCCGGTTGATAATTAAATGTGGGAATTAATAGTGCATATATTTATCCCCAACATGCTTCTAGAAGGATCTTCCTCTAGATTGTTATTTTGGATAGATAGATTTAGTATAAATACGAGTAGAGGGTATGCAAAGTTTTGTCTTAGATATTATTGTAATAGAGATCTTCTTTTCTAGAGGTTTCCCCCTCAAAGAGGCAAGTGAACATTTCTATAATTAATCAAGGTGCTCTTTCTGGTATTATTCTGGTATTGTTTTGGTTATATCATTGTTGTTTTTCCATTTCTGGCTAAAATATTTCTGTTCTGCATAATATTCTATATCTGGAATACTATAGTGAAGGTACCACAAGGGTGGAAAAAATTAATTACAAGTGCAACAATGCAACACTTTCTTTTTGTAAATGAGGAGGTTCAAGTTGTTGGAGTGATGGATATCTTCACATGTAGTCATTTATTGCTATGCATTTTTTTATATATTTTACTAGATTATCCTAGTCACTCTCTTTGGATGCGTGCCCTTGTTCTGGGGGCCCATAACCCCCTATTGAATGGACACCTCACTTTAGTTGTGTATAAATACACCACCCAAGTTGTCATTTGTATCATCGTATCATATTGATCATACTGATTGATTACTTATCCCACAAGCATCATATCTTGTGTTTCTCTTGTTTGTGGTTCATCTTCTCTTCTCTTATGGTTCATATTAATTTGGTTTTGTTGGTGACTCCTTTCGATCCTTCACACTCTCTTATTACCTCAACATGGTACCAAAGTGGGTATGAACTTCCTCTTATTTATTCAACCTTTTTTATGCTTGGTGTTTTTCTCCTTGTGCTTAGCTAGTTTTCTTGAGGTCCTCACTGAGATTTTGCAAATAAAATTCTACTAAATTCATAGGATAATAATATTGGTATTGACTCCACCTTATTTGGATATTTGTTCATATTCTAGGGATTACTACTTTTATGTTGGATATTGCAGTTGGTGAACAAGGCCTACTTAGCATCCAACAATGATTCATTGTGACTCTAAGAAATCTCTAGCCATTTTTCTGTTAAGAGAGATCCCTATCAACTCCTTTGATGCAATGTACACTCTCAAGTCCACAGGATCTACCCCTCTAATTTACGAATGATTCCACAGAGGCTTATCAATTTATTTTAGAGGATTAGTTTGATTGCATGGTGATATTTGTCCTTATAGGACATCTTATATACAACACAATTAAATGGTTCCTTTGAACTCTCCACCAAATACCCCTTTGCCCCATTGTGGAACCATATTGGTTTTGGTAATATGGTGTTTTAGGGAGGTTCTATCTTCAAATGTCCTGCATTCAACATTACAAGGTGAAAGCGATATCTAATTCTTTCTCTTCCTATCCCCCTGTCCATCTTCACAGAGGATGTGCATAGGGCCAACCCTATGTTGAGATGAGTATTCATTAACCTTCTCACTTATTTATTTTGACTACAGTGGACCATATTCCTCTTGAGTTGGTTATCCACACACCAACTCTCACTTGTATTTCAATCACCTATATTCTATATTTTGGCCATGACCACTCTTTTTGATGAGTTGGGTATTTATAAATCCACTTTCATCTTATATTTGAGCTTCCTTCTAAGATTTTCTCTCTCAAGTGAACCTATGTTGGGTATCCATAAACCCATACACTTATTGTATTTGAGCATGCTTGGTTGTATTCAAGCTCTTTTGGATATATGGAGTTGGATCTTCTTACTCTCACTTCAATCACAATTGGTATTATTTAATGTGGGTACTCCTATCTCCTCTCTATTATGGTATGTTTCTTGAACACCTCTTCAAATGGATAGTTCAGTACTATTATCCTAGTAAATGCACAATATGCCAGAAATATACCTTCCCACCCTCCATTGGGTGCACAGGTCAATGACAATTTTTTCTAGAAAATGAGTTAATCAATCATTTCATTCATCATTCCTATATAGGTTGTCTCTTTAGTCACTTATTCAAATGTACAATTCACTAGTACCATTTTCCTAGTAATATACAATATGGAAACACTATGTCTTCCCATCCTCCTCCATTGAATGAGCAAGTCAGTGACAATGTTTTCCAATAGTTGAGCATATCAATGACTATATTCTCCATTTCTATTGAGGTTGTTTCTTCTAGTACTCCTTCACCAAATGAGAAATTTAATAGTACTACTTTTCTAGTGGGCGCACAATATCACAAGGATATGTCTTCTTTCCCTCCTTCATTGGATGAGAAAGTCAACAACAATTTTCTCCTGTGGATGAGTAGTTTGGTGGAAACATTCTTTCAAGTTGTTACATACACTTTTGTATTGAGTTGGATCATCACAAATCCACTCTGATTTATTCTAACTATCACTTTATTTACATTGAGTCAGGGGTTCCCATTCACTTCTCTCGTGTATTTACACCTATTTTCAACACTTTCTTATCATATAGCCATATTAGTATCATGTGTTTCCTGATGATAAGCAGTTCAATGGTGGCATTTCCTCTAGGATTGATAAAATCTATGATTATGGTTGGGTCTTCATATACCCATCCATGTTTGTATTTGAGTTGGGTCATCTTATACCCACTCTCCTTTATATTTTCCACTATAGTTGTATCTCTATTGAGGTAGTTATGCCTACCCTTGTACTTTATCAACCTTCATGTCACCATGCTAACATTGGGGGTGGGTTCTGGAAACACAATAATATTCACATGTGGTAATTTCTAGCTAAGCACCCTCTTTATTGTATTTTTTATATGATTGGGTAGGCCTAGTCACCCTCTTGGGGTGTGTTCCCTTGTTTACTAGACCCATAACCCCCTCTTGAAGGGATGACTCATGCAATACTTAGTGACATTGATACGACACCATCTCGACATGCATATTTTTATGGTGTTAGTTAAACAATGAACGAAAAGAGGGATTTTTCATCACAACTATGAAAAAAATACATTGTATATACAATGTATAAGAACATGAAATAAAAATGAAGAAAGGCTTATGCAAACTTAAAACTTGTGTCAACCAATTTGTGTACTTCGAAAGAAAAATAGTGTTTATGGTTTACATGATGAATTGATGATGGAAAAAATAGGGTCTATGAGTCAAATTTGAGTCCAGAAACCCTACCATATCATTAAGGCATGTGAATATTCTATCCATGTCAAATTTCAGTGCATACAAAAACAATTTGAACTTTTTTTAACACTGGCTCCATTCACAGGTCATTGTTTCCCATGTCTAGTCCTAGTACAATGTCTTTTCATTGTTCCTTTTAAAATTCATTTGATAGACACACTCCTGTATATAGTACTGCAAGGACATGTAATAACGTCAATAAACAATTACTATTTGATATAAATTTTACAAGCTTCATCAATTATTTATTTTCTTTGTTTTTTTCTCTGATCTAAGTACTTCTTTACTCCATAAATTAAAGACTATTAGTATGAAATCGTTATTTAAATACAAAATTCCCTCTAGCGCCTTCTTATTTCCACCAAACGCATGGGCCTAATTGGAATTATGTTGGTTTTATACAACATAGGCGATGGAAATAAAGAGCATGACCATGATGATGGGTATATTGTTGGGAGTTCCATGCATTTCGACCTTAATATGAGAAAGTTTGAATGAAACAAGGTCGTGATTAGATATATAGAGTGGGTGTGTGATTCATATTTGAGTTTGGAAACCCTCCCATATGGTCAATTCATGCATATTTAAATCTGACACTACCATGACATCATAATAATATTTAAATCTGACACTACCATGACACCATAATAATATTTAAATCTGACACTACCATGCCACAATAATGATGCCATCGAAGCATGCAATACTTAGCGACATTGATACAACACCATCTTGACATGCATATTTTTATGGTGTTGATTAAACAATGAACCAAAAGAGGGATTTTTCATCACAACTGTGACACACATACATTGTATATACAATGTAGAACTTGAAAGAAAAATGAAGAAAGGCTGATGCAAACTTAAAACTTGTGTCAACGAATTTGTGTACTTTGAAATAAAAATAGGGTCTATGGTTTACATGATGAATTGATGATGGAAACAAGTGGGTGTGTGAGTCAAATTTGATTCCAGAAACCCTCCCATATCGTTAAGGCATGGAGATATTCTATCCATGTAAAATTTCAGTGCATACATAAACAATTTGAAAAAACTTCAACGTTGGCCCCATTCACAAGTCACTGTTGCCCATGTCTAGTCCTAGTACAATGTCTTTTCGTTGTTCCTTTTAAAATTTGTTCGAGACACATGTTACTGCATATAGTACTGCAAGTACATGTAATAACATCGATAAACAAGTGCTAGTTGATATAAATTGCACAATCTTCATCAATTATTTCTTATCTTTGTTTTTTTCTCTCATCTAAGTACTTATTTGCTCCATAAATTAAATACTATTAATACGAAATCATTATTTAAATAAGAAATTCCCTCTATCACCTTCTTCTTACCACAAAACACATGGGATTAATTGGCATGATGCTAGTTTTGTACAACATCGACGGTGAAAATAAAGAAATTTATGTTGATCTCGACATGCATATTATTTATCACTACCATGACACCATAATGATGCCATCGACGCATGCAGTACTTAGCAACATTGATACAACGCCATCTCGACATGCATATTTTTATTGTGTTGATTAAAAAATGAATGAAAAGAGGGAATTTTCATCACAACTATGACACACGTACATTGTATATACAATGTAGAACCTAAAAGAAAAATGAATAAAGGCCGATGCAAACTTAAAACTTCTGTCAACCAATTTGTGTACCTTGAAAGAAAAATAGGGTTTATGGTTTACATGATGAATTGATGATGGAAACAAGTGGGTGTGTGAATCATATTTGAGTCTAGAAATCCTCCCATATCATTAAGGAATGCAAATATTCTATCCATGTCAAATTTCAGTGTATACATAAATAGTTTGAAAAAATTTCAATGTTGGCCCCATTCACAGGTCATTGTTGCCCATGTCTAGTCCTAGTACACTGTCTTTTCATTGTTCCTTTTAAAATTCATTCGAGACACACATTCCCACATCTAGTACTGCAAGGACATGTAATAATGTCAATAAACAAGTACTAGTTGATATAAATTTCACAAGATTCATCATTTATTTCTTGTCTTTGTTTTTTGCTCTCATCTAAGTACTTCCTTGCTCCATAAATTAAAGACTATTAGTACGAAATAATTATTTAAATATGAAATTACCTATATCTCCTTCTTATTTCCACCAAACACATGGGCCTAATTGGAATGATTCTAGTTTTGTACAACATAGGTGATGAAAATAAATAAAGTTACATTGATCTCGACATGCATATTTTTTATGGTGGGAAAGTTACGTTGATCTCGACATTCATGTTTTTTATGGTGGGAAAGTTATGTTGATATCGACATGCATATTTTTATGTTGTTGATTAAACAATGAATGAAAAGAGGTATTTTTCATCACAACTATGACACACATACATTGTAAATACAATGTAGAACCTGAAACAAAAATGAAGAAATGTTTATGCAAACTTAAAACTTGTGTCAACCAATTTGTGTACATTGAAATAAATGTAGGGTTTATGGTTTACATGATGAATTGATGATGGAAAAAAGTGGGTGTGTGAGTCATATTTGAGTCCAGAAACCCTCCCATATCATTAAGGCATGCAAATAGTCTATCCATGTCAAGCTTCACTACATACAAAAACAATTTGAAATAATTTCAACGTTGTCCCCATTCACAGGTCATTTTTGCCCATGTCTAGTCCTAGTACAATGTCTTTTTATTGTTTCTTTTTAAAATTTATTCGAGACACACGTTCCCACATCTATTAATGCAAGGACATGTAATAGCATTGATAAACAAGTACTATTAGATATAAATTGCACAAGATTCATCAATTATTTCTTGTCTTTGTTTTTTTCTCTCATCTAAGTAATTCTTTGCTCCATAAATTAAAGACTATTAGTACGAAATCATTATTTAAATACAAAATTCCCTCTAGAACCTTCTTCTTTCCACCAAACGCATGGGTCTAATTTGCATGATGTTGGTTTTGTACAACATAGGAGATGGAAATGCAGATCATGACCATGACTATGGGTATATTGTTGGGAGTTTCATGCACCATGACATTAATTCGATAAAGCTTGAATGAAACGAGGTCGGGGTCAGATATATAGAGTGGTTGTGTGAGTCATCTTTGAGTTTGGAAACCCTCCCATATTTTCAATGCATGCATATTTAAATATGACACTACCATGACACCATAATGATATTTAAATTTGACACTACCATGACACCATAATGATGCCATTGATTCATGCATGAATACTTAGTGACATTGATACAACACCATCTCAACATGAATATTTTTATGGTGTTGATTAAACAATGAACATAAAATGGATTTTTCATCACAAATATGACACACATACATTTTATATACAATGTAGAACCTGAAAGAAAAACGAAGAAAGGATGATGCAAACTTAAAACTTGTGTCGACCAATTTTTGTACTCTGAAATAAAAATAGGGTTTATGGTTTATATGATGAATTGATGATGGAAAAAAGTGGGTGTGTGAGTCAAATTTGAGTCCAAAAACCCTCCCATATTGTTAAGGCATGTGAATAGTCTATCCATGTCAAATTTCAATGCATACAAAAACAATTTGAAATAATTTCAACGTTGGCCCCATTCACAGTGATGCAGACCCCCCTTCTCTCCTAAAGAGTCCACGACCTCCCGATCAAGGATATTAATCTTTTGAGATATATTAGGTCTTTTAGACCTTAAATGGTCATGGAATTATTTCCATAGTTCTATTTTTCTCTTTATCCACGGGTCCTATGGAACTCGTGGGCCCCTTCCTTATCGCTTTCACAAACTCCGCGTTTCTAGGTGCTAGCCCCTTTTTTCTCATCCCACCCCTTCACGTGACCTCAAGATATGGTTTGTGGCTAAGCTTGCTGATCTTAAAATGGAATGTACTTGTTTAAGGGTGCAAGGTATCCATTTTCCATAATTTAAAATGTGAGTTATACACTCCAATGTGACCTCTGAAAATGTGAAAACTTACTATTTCTTATACAAAGATTGACTGTAGGAGCATTTACCGGACATGTCACCTCTAAAGAGAGGATGAGTTCCAGAGGCTACCTGGCCCTTTACAGGCTCTGCCTAAAGAAATAATAAGTAAGCACTTAGAGTCTTTCCCATACACTTGCTTCATGTGTTTAAAATGTGCAATAGGTTTATGTATTAAGTTCTTGGTTTTTCTTTGCAAAGTTCATGTGTGAGGAAAAGTTCTTTGACA
>ML802154.1:107661-146840 GCA_009831015.1 Picea engelmannii | reverse complement strand
CCACTCTAGTTTTGCGCGTTCAATAAAATGTTTTTGAATGTAACGCAAGGTGCTCCGCCCACCATAGTTTTTAATCAACCATATATATATATTAATGCCATGTGGCGGCCAACGCGCCCACCAATATTTGGTTTTAAAAAAAAACCCATTTGCCTAATGTTTTTTTTTTTTATTTAATTTTTCTTTTATTTTTTTAACAAATTTAAAATTTCAATGTTATTGGGCAATTTTTCTTTTTGGCATAACTTCCTCATGCGGAGACCGTTTTCCGAACCGTTCGCGGCGCCGGAATCAGGAAGACGAGCTCTATCCAATCGTTCAGATTCAAACCAGTTTTGAGCACTTTTATTTTTGACCATTTTACGACACTTGGTCCTGAGCTCCTGATCACTTGCAAGAACTTCACAACTTTGGGTTCCGACTGCTTAACATGCATCTGGTTTCTTTCTACGCAAACTCCGAAATGACAGAGTTACTCAGAACCACATCTATGGTTGTTTCTCCCTCTGACAACCAACGATGGTGATATATTCATGCTTCATGACTTTAGGTTTCGATTGCTGAGCATGCAACTGGGTTCTTTCTACGTGAACTCTGAAACAAAGAAGTTACTTAGAACCAGATCTACGGTTCTCACCCCCTCTGAAAACCAATGATGGCGATCTATTTGCGCTTTGCGACTTCGGGTTTCAGCTGCCTTGAGTGAAATTGGTCTCTTTCTACGTGGACTCTGAACCTGCGGAGTTAATCAAAACCAGATATACAGTTCACGTCCCCTCCAAAAATCAATGGTGGTGATCTCTTTGTGACTTCGGGTTTCGACTACCTAGCATGCAACAAGTTTCTTTCTATGCTAACTTTGAAATGACAGAGTTACTCAGAACCAGATCTATGGTTCTCTCCTCTTCTGACAACCAACAATAGCGATATCTTCGCAACTTTGGGTTTCAAGAGTCTTGACTCCTCTAGAATTTGAATCCTCTGATCTGCGAATCCCTGAAGGAACCCACGGTTAACAATCACGTAACTTTTCCCAGATCCGATGGCCTAGAATGGTCTCACTTCTTTTGAATGGATCTCAACCATCACTTTGCAAGTTTCAACATATTCCTCCTTTCATGTTGATTCTTGGTCACTGTCTCTCCTGAGCTTGATTCCGACGCAATCCTTTCAAACTTGGAATCTCTGATGAAATTTAGACTTAGTTATTTCTTCAAAATAAATCTCTATACACACTCCTTGCGCTTCGTAGTCTAGTTCTTAACACTTAGTCGATTCTTGGCCCTGTGACTTCTTGTAACACTCGGTCTAAGCTTCCCGTTATCTCTTTCGAGCTTCACTTCTCGAACCCTTTGACCCCTCAGATGGATACTTCGACACTTAGTCAAATTTCGGATCTCTGCACCCCTTGCAATAGATTCTTATGCAACACTTAGCTTCTTGCGGATGAATATGCATGCCTTGCAGTAGTCACTTTACACTCCTTGCAAAGGGGAAGTTTTACGCTATCTCTTCTAAGCTTCTGAGTCAAAACAGACTCTATCAATGCACTCCTTACAGACTGTATGCACACCTTGCATGAACGCAATGAAGAGAAACAATTGAAACTTAACTAAACACTTCACAGTTTCATATACTTAACAACATAACTCATTCATTGATGAAAATAAAATAACAGGGAATTGTAAACAATAGAAACACCATGTACTTGGATCAATTTTCCTTTGTTATATTCATTCAAATGAAATATGGCTAAAAATATGATAAAAACAACAACTAAAAACTCAACAACAACTAAATCGCGACAATATCCTACTAACTTGCAGTAGCCCCATTCAAGCATACAAAACCTCTATTTATCCTAAAGGGTTCTTAGGGTTCAACTTAATTTCGGTTACATTAAAGTCTAGGAGTGAAACTCCTAGATCATTCATGATCATTAAACTTTCAAGCGTTTGATATTCTTCATTTTCCAGTCATTTCAAAAAATGATTTGCAAGAAAAGCCAACGATTAAGATTCTAAAATGAATCAACGATGTGCTAAGGAACTGAGATGTCTCTCCACGTATGCTTGCTAACGATGCTCCTACATCATAATCCCCTGGCCAAAAATTCATGGACTCCTGTCGATGAGCTCCTGCACTGACTTTCCATGCTTCTGGATATCAACTTCATTTTCCCAACTAACATATTCTATAGGGTGTCCCTTCCATTTGACCAAACATTTAAAAAAGGTATTCCTCTTGGTATTCTTGCCAATCCTCTTATCAACAATCTTCTCCATCCGTGGATTCTCTGCTATAGGAATTTTCTTTTCCCATTGAATCTTCTCTTGATCTTCTGATCTCTCTGTGTCATCTTCCCTGTAAGGATACATGTCTTATATGTTGAATATGGGTGATATTCCCACATCATCTGGTAGCTCAATCTCATAGGTATTTGCATCAAAATTCCTTAAGATCTTACATGGTCCTATCTTCTTCATCTTCAACTTGTTATATGTTCATATTGGAAACCTTTCTTTCTTGAGGTGTGCCAGAACCCGATCTCCTACCTCAAATTGAAGCTCTCTGCAATGTTGATCAACTCTGTGCTTGTAATCATGGCTAAAGTTTTGCAACTGCTCTATGATCTGGCTATGGAGCTTATGCATTTATGCAGAACAATCTTCTGCTCCAATGCTTTTGATCTCACTCTGTCCCAAGTCTCTCAACTCAGCTACTCCTCTTGGCTGCATTCCATACAATATTTGGAATGGGCTCTTCCCAGTGTTCCTATTTGGTGAATCATTGTATGAAAATTATTCTTGTGGAAGAATTTGGTCCCACTGACTATGATGCTCAGTAACCAGACTCCTCAATAAGTTTCCCAAACTTCTGTTCACCACACCAGTTTGTCCATCTGTATGAGGTTGATAAGATGAGATGAAGGAAAAATCTGTCCCCAACTTCTTCCACAATGTTCTCCAGAAATGACCAACGAATTTGGTATCTCTGTCTGAGACAAAACTTTTGGTTAATCCATGAAGTCGAACAACTTCCTTGAAAAATAAATTTGCAACATGTGTTGCATCACTAGTTTTCTGGCATGGGATAAAGTGTGCCATCTTTGAAAATCTATCTACCACCACAAATATGGAATCACATCCTCTTTTTGTTCTTGGTAGTCCCAACACAAAATCCATGGTTATTGCATCCCAAGGCCTCTCTCGTATTGGAATTGGTTGATACAATCTAGTGTTCTATCTTTTACCCTTTGCATTTTGGCATATTCTACATCTGTTTACAAACTTTATCACTTCTGTTCTCATAAATGGCCAGTAATTTGCATTGCTCAGCTATGCAAATGTTTTATCATGGCCGAAATGTCCATCCAATCCTCCACTATGATTTTCCTTCAAAAGGTTATCCCTCATTGAGCATTTTGGTATGCACAACTCATTTCCCTTGAACAAAAATCCCTCTTGAATCATATACTCTATCCACTGGCTCCTGTCTCTCAACAAATCATTTGCACATGCTTCGTATGATTCCTTGAAATCTAGATCATCATTGTACATTTACTTAAGGTGTTCAAACCCTAAGGTCTTCACCTGAAACTCCTGCAGAATCAAACATCTCCTGCTCAATGCATCAACAACCTTGTTGGCATTTCCATAAATATGTTTTATGACAAAAGTAAAATTCTGCATAAACTAAATCCACTTTGTGTGCCTTTGATTCAATTTTTCCTATCTAGTTATGAATTGTAAAGCTTGGTTATTACTATACAAGACAAATTCCTTTGGAACAAGGTAGTGTCTCCATTTCTTCAAGGCTTGAATTATAACATAAAATTATTTATCATATGTGGAGTACTTTCTCTTAGTCTCATTCATCTTCGCATTGAAATATGCAACTAGTTTATTATTCTAGCTCAAGACTTCTCCAATTGCAACTCCACTTGCATCACATCTCACTTGAAATGTGTTTCAAAAATTTGGCAAGACCAAAATTGGTCGTTTTGTTATCTTCTCCTTCAATATATTGAATCTCCTCTCGGCCTCCTCTATCCATTTAAAATACTTGTGCCTCTTTTTCACTGTATCCATCATTGGGGCACAAATTCCACTGAAATTTATGATGAACTTCCTATAGAAACTTTCTAGTCCATGGAAGCTTCTCACTTCAAACATAATCCTTGGTGATGGCCATTCCTTGATTGCTTTCACCTTCTCTGGATCCATCTTCAATTCATTCGAAGAGATCACAAAACCCAAGTAAATGAGCTCATCCTTCATAAAAGAGGACTTCTTTAGATTTATCATCAAATTCTCCTGTTGTAGTCTCCTCATCACTAATGTCAGATGTCTCAAATGCTCCTCTTTAGTCTTGATAAAGACCAATATATCATCCAAATATACAACCACAAACTTTCCAATGAAATCTTTCAGTATTTCATTCATCAACCTCATCAAAGTACTTGGGGATTTTGTTAAGACAAATGTCATAACAAGCCACTCATACAACCCTTCATTTGTCTTAAAGGCGGTTTTCCACTCATCACCTTATCTCATCCTTATCTGGTGATATCCACTTTTCAAATCTATCTTAGAAAAACAAATTTCTCCACTTAAACAATCCATTAAGTCATGCATTCTTGGTAAAGGAAATCTATACATGATGGTGATCTTGTTTATGGCTCTCGAGTCTGTACACATTCTCCATCCTCCATCCTTCTTTGGACTTAGCATAGTTGGTACTGTGCATGGACTCAATATTTATCTAACTAAACCCTTGTCTAACAATTCCTGGACTTAGTTCTTTACCTCCTCATTATCTTGAGGTGTCAATATGTATGCTTCTTTTCTTCAAAGACTTTCTCCTGGTATCAAATCAATATGATGGATGATACTTTTGATGGGTGGAAATGAGTTAGGAAACTCATCCACTACTATGTCAGCGAATTTCTCCAACAACTCTTGAATTTCCTCAGGCAAATCATCCATCGAAGTACTTGTAAGGATAACTTTGGGTTTCCTCACCACAATACACTGCAGCTCCTATCCCTTATTGAATTCACTCAGGAGTTACTTCCCACTCATGAGAAGTATGCTTGTGTTGGATTCTTCTTTTACTTTCCTCTCCTCTATTGGCAACAACATGTGTGTCCTACCATTCTTTTCCAAGGTGTATGTATTTTTCCTCCCATCATGAATGCAATTTCTGTCAAACTGCCATGGTCTTCCCAAAAAAACATGACATACGTCCATGGGAATTACATCACATAGAATCTCATCTCTATATCCACCTATTTTAAACTCAATGAGGCATTGTTTAGTGACCATTACCTGGTGTCCTTTCTGCAACCATGTGACTTTATATGGATTTGGATCTGAAGTTGTCTCCATCTCCAATTTCTCCACCATATCTGTGGATACTAAGTTGTCAGTGCTCCCTCTATCAATTATCACCTTGAATACTCTGTCTTTAGTGTTGCAAGTTGTCCTGAATAGACTGTTCCTCTGCACTGGATTTTCAATTTCCAACTCTAGTTTTAAGAGAACCTTCCTCAACATCAGGGATGTTCCATCCTCTGCACCTTCTTCTTCAAAATTCCTTTTCTGTGCTTTTGAAATGTGAGCTTCATCTCCTTCTTTATTCTTCTTGTGACATTCCCAAGACATGTTTCCTGTCTTTCCATAGGCATAACACCTTACTTCTCCTACTCTTCTTCTTCCTCCTCCTCTAGAATACCTTATTCCACCACCTTGTCTTCCTAAGGAACTTCCTCCTCTTTCTGAGTGACTGTGTGGTTTATCTGTCTTGTCTTTGGAATTTTGTTTCTTATCATTGGAAACTCCCTTGCATTTTCTTGGGCTTCTGCCTCTGTTTCGTTGACTCTATTTCTTGGCCAACTTCTCCTCTTCCTTCAGAGAAATATGATAATCATCTTATACTATCCTTACTAACTTCATGCTTATCTCATCCTAGATTTCATACCTCAAGCCATTTATATATCTGGAAACCTTTTCTTCATATTTATTTCTTTGTCCAGTCTTGATATTCAGCTTGTAGAACTCCTTCATGTACTCTTTCACTGTCATACCCTTCTATCTCAGGTTCTCCAACTTCCTGAACAGATTTATCTGATAATCTTTGGGCATGAATTTAGCCTTCATTTTGGCTACCATTATGTCCCAATTATTTATCTTTTGTTTGCCTTTGCTTCTCCTCTCATCCTGCAGTTCATCCCACCACAGTGTTGCATGTCCTTTTAGTCTGGTGACAACATGTCTAACCTTTTTCTCATAATCAACATCTTCATAGTCAAAATATTTGTCCATGGATCTTATCCAATCCAGAATCTCTTAAACATCCAAATTTCCTTCATACATTGGGATGTCTACTTTGGCTCTAGCTTCCAATTTAACAACCGCTCTCAACAAGCGTTTTTCAACAAAATTTTCCCCTACAACCTCCTCCACTTCGAATTCTTCAATTTCTGCATCACTGATGTCCCCAACATCATGTTCCCTTCTCTGCTCTGCCTCCGTCGCCTCTAATATTGCACAAATCTCTCTCATTTCTCTTTATACAACACGATCGGCTAAAGGTGGCTCCACATGTCTCCTTGGTGGCGTTATGTTGACTGTCTCTCACACACAGATTACACCTTTGAGCTCTCTTTTGTTTCTTGAAAACATTTTCAATCTCTGATACCACTTGATGCAAACCCCCCTTCTCTCCTAAAGAGTCCATGACCTCTCAGTCAAGGATATTAATCTCTTGAGCTGGATTATCTCTTTCATACCTTCAATGGTCCTGGATTACTTTCCACAGGTCCCTTTTTCTCTTTATCCGTAGGTCCTATGGAACCCGCGAGCCCCTTCCTTAGTGCTTTTACAAACTCCAAGTTTTTGGGTGCTAGCCCCTTTTTGCTCGTCCCACCCCTTCATGTGACCTTGGGCTATGGTCTGGGGCTAAGCCTCCAAGCACTTCACAACTTTGGGTTATGGCTACCTGTAATATACCAGATATAAAATGTATGCAGAACTAAAATAAAATGCTAGTAATGGCAGAATAACAACAATATAACCATAACATTCACCACAATAACACTAAAATGATATAAGAATAACAACATAAATAGCACTTTGAATCTGAAAGCAATGTTCACGGGCCTCTTAGATGGGGCAACCTCCAGTTGAGAAGAGCTCTATTACAATAATATCCAAGCTAGGGTTCTCATACCCTCATCTCCTATTTATACTAAAAAGAAGCATCTAGAGGAAGATCCTTCTAGAAGCAGAAGCTTCTATTAGGTCTTCTTACATCCACCTTACTCTATTTTATTGAAAGGCCTTATTAATATTGACCTTTATTACATCCGAATATATTGTTCTACCCATGTGCGGGTTGGGACCCTAACATGTCCGCCCCCTTAAAAACATCCTTGTCCTCAAGGCTTGAGATGAGGAAATTGCTGCAGAATGGTAGCTGGTTCCCAAGTGGCATTTGCTAGAGTTGTATCTTTCCACTGTACTAGCACTTCCTTGATGGTTCTCTAATGTAAGAGATGCTCGCGTTGGTCCAAAAATGCTTCTGGCTGTAGCCAAATGGATCCTTCTTCAGCTAACTTTGGAAGGTTGGTTTGAATTTGGAACTTAGCTCCAATCACCTTTTTTAAGCATGAAACATGAAAAACATGATGTAGCTTCGAATTGTTGGGCAAAGCTAATTGATAGGCAACTTGTCCCACACGCTTGAGTATGGTATAAGGACCATACAGTTTGGGCACTAGCTTCTGACAATGCTTGGCTTTGAGGGAAGTTTGCTTGTAAGGTTGCCATTAAAGAAACACCTAATCCCCTTCTGCAAATTGACGTTCAGAGAGAAATTGATCTGCTTGTTGCTTCATGCGATTCTGTGCAATGACCAAATTCTCTTTGAGGGTACAGAGAATAGCCTCTCGAGCTATAAGTGTTAGGGCAACCACCTGGACCTTTGAGGCACCCGGTAAGTATGAGAGAACTGAAGGTGGCTTTTGTCCATATACCACTTCAAAAGGAGTCATGCATGTAGCTGTATGGTATGAAGTGTTGTACCACCATTTAGCTAGGGGTAACCATTGAGCCCACTGATTTTTCTTTTCCGAGGAAAAACACCTCAAATATGTTTCCAAACACTTGTTGACAACTTCCATTTAGCCATCAGTCTGGGGATTATAAGTTGTGCTGAGATGCAATTCGGTGCCTTGTATCTTGAACAGTTCTTGCCAAAAATTGCTTGTGAAAGTTGGGTCACGATAAAAAACAATAGAGTGTGGCATGCCATGAAGCTTGAAGACCTGATCCATGAAGATTTGAGCCACCATGGATGCTGTAAATGGGTGTTGAAGGGCGCAGAAATGAGCATACTTAGAAATCTTATCAACAACCACCATGATGAAGGATTTATTTCCTAATTTGGGTAAGTTGGTAATAAAATCCATAGAGATATCCTTCCAAATAGCAGGTGGAATTAGGAGCAGTTGTAGCGTGCCCGACGATTTGATTGTTTATCCCTTGTTGCATTGACACACATCACATTCAACTACAAAATTATGAATTTCCTATTTCATACCATCCAAGAAAAAGGAACATTTGACCTTGTCATAGTTTTTGGTGAACCCGGAGTGCCCTGTTGTGGGTGTAGCATGAAGCTCAGAAAGTACCATGGATTTAAGCTTTGATTGTTTACTTAAATACAAATGGCCTTTGTATCGAAGTTCCTCATGGAGCCAAGAGTACCCTGGGGAAGCTGGAGCCTTGGACTACAATTGGTGGATTAGTTGCGAACTTTTGGGAACTTGTAGCCATTCCTGGCGAACAACTTGGAGCCAATCTGGTACAATGAATGAAAGAGAAAAAAGGGATCCTTTGTCTTCATATTTTCGGGAAAGTGCATCCGCAACCACATTTTCTTTTCCTTTCTTATAAATGATCTCATAATCATATCCAAAGAGTTTAGTCACCCATTTTTGTTGTTCTGGGGAGGAAATGCGTTGTTCCAGAAAATACTTGAGGCTTTGATGGTTTGTCTTAATTTGGAAATGTTTCCCCAATAGATAAGGACGCCATGGATCCACAGCATGCAGAATAGCCAACATTTCCTTTTCATAGATGGATTTGCCTAGATTTCTTTCAGATAGTTGCTTGCTGGTAAAGGCCAAAGGTCGACCCTCTTACATAAGGACATTACCAATTCCTTTCCCTAAGGCATCACATTCCATCACAAAGGTCTCTGTGAAATTGGGAAGGGAGAGGACTGGAGTGGTGCACATGGCCATCTTCAAGATTTGAAAAGCTTGAGCAATGGCTGGAGTCCAAGTGAAAGAGTTCTTTTTGAGGAGAGGAGTGAGAGGTGTTGCAATCTTCCCATAATTATTAACAAACTTGCGATAATACCCCGTTAAGCCTAGAAATCCATGCAAGCTCTTAAGAGTCTTTGGGTGATGCCAGTCTTGCATAGCTTCAATCTTTTTATGATCCACCCTGATGCCATATTTGCCAACCAGATGACCCAAGTATTCTACTTCTGAGGTGCCAAAAGCACATTTAGACTGTTTTAGGAAATGTTGGTGCTGAGAGAGTAGATGGAGAACTCGATCCACATGGGTAAGATGGTCTGTCTAGGTTTTTCTATAGAAGAGGATATCATCAAAGAAAACTACGACAAAATGGCAGAGAGAAGGACAGAAGACATGATTCATGAGGCTTTGCAAGCTAGAGGGAGCATTACACAAGCCAAAGGGCATGACCAAAAACTCATAGTGGCCCTCATGAGTTCTAAAGGAAGTCTTGGGAATGTCTGCCTCTTTCATACGTATCTGGTGGTAGCCCGAACAAAGATCCAGTTTAGTGAAGAATTGGGCGCCACTCAATTCATCCAGGAGGTCATCAATGATAGGAATGGGGAATTTGTCTTTGATGGTAAGTTTGTTGAGGGCACTGAAGTCAGGACACATTCACCAATAACCTTCTTTCTTCAGGACTATGACCACAGGAGATGAGTAGGGGCTCGTACTAGGGCGGATAATGACTACATTAAGGAGTTCCTGGACCATTTTCTAAATTTCATTTTTTTGGGAAAAGGGGTGATGATAAGGACAAATATTGGGAGGAAGGCTTCCGGGTACAAGGGGAATGGAATGATCATGAAAACCATGGGAAGGAGGGAGGCATTGGGGAGTGGAAAAGATCAATTGATGTTTAGATAGGATGGCTTTGAGGTATTGCGGTACCGAGGGTGTCTCTATTGCTTGTATGGCATGGAATTGGGCAATAACACTAGAATCACCCTTTTTGAGCAGATTTTCCATGCGATGGGAACTGATGATCTCAGGTGAACTGACAGTGATGCCTTGGAACTTCTATTGGTGGCCCTCCTGGTCGAATTACATGGTTAAGTCTTTAAAATCCATGAGAATGGGACCCAAAGTTCTTAGCCAGTCTGCACCCAACACAATGTCACAACCTCACATGTCGATAGCAAACATATGGGATTTCAGGTGGTAGTCACCAATTTGGAGACGCACATTTTCACAACTCCCTCCACATTTCATGGAACCACCATTAGCAATCATGATTTGGAAATTATTGACGGCGTGGATGTAGAAAAGAGTTTCTTGGGCAATGCAGAGATGAATAAAATTATGGGTGCTGCCACTATCAACCAGAATGATGACCTTTCGATGCTTGATGTAACCGATTAGCTTGAGGGTTTGGGGAGTGGAGAAGCCAGTGAGAGAATTGAGGGAAATGACCAGTTCTACTGCGGGAGGGTCTTAGGGAGGGGTTATGTCAGTGGATTCAGGTGACTCAGACACAGAGGGAGTTTCTTCATCTTCTTCCGAAATCTCCTCGGAGATGGCCATAAAAATATCTTGTTCTTTACACTTGTGCCCCGTGAAATATTTTTCATCATAGTTATAACAAAGGCCTTTGAGTTAGTGTTCATCCATTTTAGCCCTGGTCAATTTTTGGATCTTTAGTGGAGCAGAGGGAGTAGTTATATTTACTATTTAGGGTAAGGGATAAAGGAGGGTTTCCGATTATGAGTAGATACAACCTGTTGTGCTTCTTTATCTCTTTTGGTAGCCTTCACCCAACTCTCAGGCTGAGCCATGAGGAGATGGGCCCAAATTTCATCCTTGAGGCCACTGATAAAACACTCTCAGAAAAAGGCATCAGACATGCACTTTGTTCTAAAATCCAGGTTCTCAAAGGAAGCTATAAGGTCTTCCACTGTTCCTAATTGTTTCATCTTTGTCAAGCGAACCAAATGGTTGGTGTCAGTGTTAAAGCATTCATAAATCTCCGCCACAAAGTGTGTCTAAGAAATATACCCTTGAAGAGAAGTTTTTCTCCATTGCCACCATTGCCAATGTTCTTGATCTAGATGGATAACACCATACCAGAGTTTGGCCAAGTCATCTGTAATTCCATATAAAGAGAAGTAATGTTCCATTTGGGTTCTCCAACCAGTGGGGTCTGAGCCATCAAATTTTTTCACATCCACCCACGGAAGGCGTAGATCACACTGAAAGTGATGGTTCTGCAAGGTATGGGAATGAGAGGAATGGTCACCTTCAGTATGTGGAGGTGAGAAAGAGGAAGGGTTATCTGTAGGGATATGCAGTTTGGTGCAGAGTGACGAAAAGACTGATTCAATCTGGGTGGTGAGGGCTTCTTTGATTTCCCCCATTGAGGACTGCATGGTTGGATTGATGGTGGCAACATTGGCACTGAGTTGTTTCACTTCTTGTTGGGTCTCAATGAGACCAGATTGCAAGGTGTTGAAGTGAACTTCCATGTGTTGGCTACGAGTATGGGCCATGAGGATGAGGAAACTGAAAAGGGGCAGGTGGGGTAAACACTTTTGGCCGAAAAAATGATATGGATGAATGTGATAAGGGCGAAGAGATGAATCCAATGGAATAGGTCTCAAATGATGGTGAAATGTTTTCCAGAATACTGCAGAGAGGAAATGCTCAAATGCTTAACCATAAAGAAATGTGTATTTACTTTGCAACCCGAACACAATTACACGACAATAGATCTTATCTGTTTTAATTTGTTTATGTTTTTGTCCCCCAAGGGTTAGGTATTCAAGGGTTCTACAGACAAGGGTTTGCCCTGTGATATAGCTCTCTAATATACGTGTGGGGTCCAACAGTAGTACTCAGCCCATTATCTCAGGGAACTAACTAAGGAGGATAGACTGTACCCTTAGCCGTACTACCTGACTACCCAGGTACTAGAGAGTATCTTCCTGAGTGTTGTTCTCGGTGACACTATAACAGTCAAGTGGCTGATCGGTTTATCTAAAGAGGGCTTCAGGTAATCTAGGCCGATCAATACATAGGTGATGTCTGATGTGCTACTACTCGAAGGGGTACCAATAGGGGTTACAAGGGTGGCCAACAAATGTGCGCTTAAGTACCACTTTTATTTCCTGCATGTATGAATCCCTCAACCACGGGTTTATACACGTAATGACAGATCTCTGTGGCTTAAAGACACCAAAATATGTCTCTACCCTGAAAAAAATTTAACCCACACTTTTTGCCAAGGAAAGTGCTCTAATACCACTTGTAATATACCAGATATAAAATGTATTCAGAACTAAAATAAAATGCTAGTAATGGCAGAATAACAACAATATAACCAAAACATTCACCACTATAACACTAAAATGATATAAGAATAACAACAAAAATAACACTTTGAATCTGAAAGCAATGTTCACGGGCCTCTTCGAGGGGGCAACCTCCAGTTGAGCAGAGCTCTGTTACAATAATATCCAAGATAGGGTTCTCATACCCTCGATTCCTATTTATACTAAAAAGAAGCATCTAGAGGAAGATCCTTCTAGAAGAAGGAGCTTCTATTAGGTCTTCTTACATCTGCCTTATTCTATTTTATTGAAAGGCTTTATTAATATTGACCTTTATTACATCTGAATATATTGTTCTACCTATGTGAGGGTAAGGACCCTAACACTTCCTAGCATGCAGCTGGTTTCTTTCTACACGAACTCTAAAACGAAGGAGTTACTCAGAACTAGATCTACAGTTCTTTCCCCCTCCGACAACCAACAATGGCGATCACTTCCAGCTTCGTGACTTTGAGTTTTGGTTTCTGAACATGTAGCTAGTTTCTTTCTACATGAACTCTGAAACGACGGAGTTACTTAGAGCCATATCTACGGTTCTCACCCCGTCCGACAACCAATGGTAGATCTGGTTTCGACTGCCTTGAGTGAAGCTGGTCTCTTTCTACATAGACTCTGAACCTGTGGATTTTCTCAAAACCAGATCTATGGTTCACGTCCCCTATGAAAATCAACCGTGGTGATCTCTTCGCAACTTCGTGTTTTGGCTACCTAGCATGCAGCCGGTTTTTTTCTACGCAAACTCCAAAATGACGAAGTTACTCGGAACCAGATCTATGGTTCTCTCCCCATCCGACAACCAATGATAGAGATCTCTTCACGAATTTAGTTTTCAGGAGTGTTGACTCCTCTAGAATTTGAATCCTCCTATCCACGAATACTCGAAGGAACCCACGGTTAACAATCACTGTAACTTTTCCCAGATCTGACGGCCTGGAATGGTCTCACTTATTTTGAACATATCTCAATCGTCACTTCTCAATTTTCAACATATTCCTCCCTTCCTACTGATTTTTGGTCGCTGTCTCTCCTAAGATTGATTTGGACGCACTCCTTGCGAACTCAGAATCTCTAATGAAATTCAGACTTAGTTATTTCTTCAAAATAAATCTCTCTACGCAGTCCTTGCACTTCGTAGTCTAGTTCTCGACACTTAGTTTATTCTTGGCTCAGTGCACTTCTTGCAACAGTCGGTCTAAGCTTCCTGTTATCTCTTTTGAGCTTCACTTCTCGAACCATTTGACTCCTCAGAGGGCTACTTCGAAACTTAGTCGAATTTTGGATCTGTGCACCCCTTGCAACATATTCTTATGCAACACTTATCTTCTTGTGGATGACTATGAATGCCTTGCAGTAGTCACTTTGCACTCCTTGCAAAGGGAAAGTTTCACACTATCTCTTCTGAGCTTCTGATTCAAAAAAAACTCTGTCAATGCACTCCTTGCAGACTGTATGCACACCTTGCATGAAATCAACGAAGAGAAACAATTGAAATTTATCAAAACACTTCACAGTTTCATATAATAAACAACATAATTCATTCATTCATGAAAATAAAATAACAGGGAGATGTAAACAATAGCAACACCATGCATTTAGATCAATTTTCCTCTATTATATTCATTCAATGTAATATGGCTACAACTATGATAAAAACAACAACTAAAAACTCAACAACAACTAAATCACAACAATCTCCTACTAACTTGCAACAACCCCATTTGGGCATACAAAACCTCTATTTATCCTAGAGGGTTCTTAGGGTTCTCTCCGACTACTCGTCTACTCCAGAAAAAAACTAACTGCTACTTAATTTTGATTACATTAAAGTCTAGGAGTGAAACTCCCAGATCATTCATGATTATTCATATTCCAAGCGTTTGATCTTATTTAGTTTCCGATCATTTCAAAAAAATATTTGCAGGAAACGCCAACAGTTAAGATTCTGAAATGAATCAATGATGCGCTAAGGCACTTAGCTGTCTCTCCATGTAGGCTTGTTGGTGATTCTCCTACATCACATAGGTCACTGTTTCCCACGTCTAGTCCTAGTACAATGTATTTTCGTTGTTCCTTTTAAAATCCATTCGAGACACACGTTCCTGCATCTAGTACTACAAGGACATGTAATAAATTCAATAAAGAAGTACTAGTTGATATAAATTTCACAAGCTTCATGAGTTATTTCTTGTCTTTGTTTTTTTCTCTAATCTAAGTACTTATTTGCTCCATAAATTAAAGACTATTAGTATGAAATCATTATTTAAATATAAAATTCCCTATAGAGCCTTCTTCTTGCCTCCAAACACATGGGACTAATTGGAATGATGCTGGTCATGTACAACATAGGCGATGAAATTAAAGAGCATGACCATGATTATGGGTATATTGTTGGGAGTTCCATGCACAACATTAATCCGAGAAAGTTCAAATGAAATGAGGCCGAGATCGGATATATAGAGTGGGTGTGTGAGTTATCTTTGACTTTGTAAATGCACGTTCCCTCATATTATAATACTGCAAGGGAATGAAATAATGTTGATAAACATGAACTTGATAAATTTCACAAGCTCTTGATCATCATTGATTTGTTGTCTTTGTTTTTTTCTCTCATCTAAGTACCTTTTTGGTACAATTTTTAGATATGTTTTAGTATGTAATCATTATTTAAATAAAAAATCTCATCTAACACCTTCTTGTTGTCACATAAATCATGTGCCAAAGTCCCATGTTTTCCAACAATTTCAATGAAGATGCTATAGAAATGAAAAACATGTTCATTGAAACTTCATTGATGCAATACTATGACAACAATGATGACATCTACAATCATGATGGTCTAACAATGAATGATCTTCTCTTGGTTTCAAGAATAATTTATCCTCTATTGAACAAGGTGAACCATGTGAAGGTGGAAGCTCATATTTCCCCTCCCCTCTCCCTCACATTAATCTCAATTCCCCAATACCTAATCTATAAAATATAAAATAATCGAAAGAAACATAGTAAGATTCATGCATAGAAACTACCAAAACAAAAATTAACGAAGGTAAATGAAATTATGTGTTTGTAAATGTTATTTTTAGTTTTCCATGTACTCATCTAGTATGGCGACTATTTTCAGGTTTCACATAATAATTAAACAACATGTAAGAATACATGATATCAAAAAGTCACATAAAACTTAAAAATATGTAATTAACCCATGACACAAGTAAATAATTTTAAGAGAATAATTCATACAAATTAAAATATATAGTTACATACCTGATCCAACTCAACATCTATATCATCTTGCTTCTAAATCTTCTTCTTCATCAAACTTGACATCTGTATCATCATTTGGTTAAAAAACAATGTTGAAAGGATTGACGATATCATCATCATCATTATCATCATTATCAATGCAATTTTCAAGCATATTTTCATCGACATCATCATCAAGAACTACATTAATGTCTCCTATGCCTGGTTCATCTTCTCCACCTTATTCATTTGTTGACCCATGATCTTTCGACTCTATCTGATCTGGTACATCATCTTCTTCTTCAATATCATGTTCTTCCTGTACATGGATATACTTAACTGGCCTTCCTCTTGGATTATATCTAACAAAAAATGACCAATTCATCTCACCTGGAACCTTTGAGTAAAAGACCTGTTCACATTGGCTTGGAAAAACATAGTGATCATGTCCTCTTTCAAACACCATTGTTTTAATCATTGGAAATTTGTTGGAATGATGAATAACAGTTCTTTCCTCATCATGCTCATGTATTTGTAACCTATACCATTTGATGTCGAATAGAACTAATTTGAAGGAATTAAAGTCACACTCAAGTATATCATTCAAATACCCATAATATCTATTTTCATATTCTTGGGGATGTCTATCACTCCTAGAGGAAACATTAGTGACCTAGAATACTACAATTATCCCACTATCAAAAGTTTTCTTGGTTTCATCCAACTGTTTGATGCGAAATTTATGACCATTGCACCACATAGCCTTGTGGTGTTTCAACTGCAATATGCCAGACATGTAAAAGATGAATTTTCAATTAATAAACATATTTATATAACTTGGAAAGTATCTGCAAAAAGACACACCTACAGTCACATTAATATAATATAAAATAACTGAATAAAATAGGTGAATTTGCTTACATGTCCATCTTTCAAACCATATGCTAAATCAATTTCCCTCTATGTAACATTGGCATCACAGTTACGATGAGATTCTCTAACCAATATAGATAGTTGTTTCCATGATAACCTATCGCCATGATATTGTTTAAATCTTTCAATCCATACATTCATCCAGTCAAGATTGTTTGCAATGTATAAATGCAGTGTATCCCAATCTTGAGCAACTGAATAAAAATGGCATAATTCACCAATATTAAATATTAGTTATAACCATGGTAAATATTAATAACTGATGAAATAATAGATATTAATATATTAATGACTATGCTCATATACACAAAAAACAAAAAAATGTATGTATTAATATAAATATCCACAATTATTCATATATTACCTCTCAGTTTTTTCATTCTACCTTCCCCAACATGTGCTCATGAACTTCAATTTTTTTGATGGAGTTCACATCCCAAATGCGATCCACTGCATGCATAGATGGTGCTGATAATTTAGGAAAATATTGACTAATATACACCACGGATTGATATACCATATATCCCTCCACCATAGAACCCTTAGGATTTTCTCTTTGTTTAACCAAAGACTTCAATGATTTCAAGTGCCTCTCCACCATCCACATTGACCTTATGTGTACAGGTCCACACATTTCAATCTCCTCATCATGGTGTATGAGGTAGTGTTCTTGTGCATTGAAAAATGTTGGAGGTAGATACTTTTGTATTTCACACATTAACCAAGGAATTTCTCTCTGCCAATACTTTATATCATCTTCATGGATTTGTTTCAATGATAACCATCTATAGATCATGACACAAGAAAATAACATGTTTCAATATTATAACATAATATAATATATTACATTACAAGTAAAACACATGTCATTAAGTACAACAACAAATTGAAAGAACATTTTGCATATTATAAATCACAACTACTTACCTCATGTATTTTCCAAGATCATATATAACTTTTTTGACGTTGTTGTCAAAGTCGTTTGGGAGAGATAGAGGTAGAACATACCTTATAAAAAAATGAATTGTTATTTGTTTCGACTAAAGTAGAAAAAAAAAACTTAAAATATGTATATGGCCAATATATAAATATGTATACCAAAATTGTTACCTTAGGTATGCCAATCATGTGTTTTTACCCCACTAAATTAATCTTTTTTCGTTAAGATATTATTTATGTTTGAAGCAAAACCTAGGGGAAATTTAATTCTCTGAATGACCTCTTTTACATCATTTCTTTGTTTCTCTGTTAATAACCATGGAAGGTAATTATTTTGGTCTACATCACTATTTGATCAAATCACACTTCGCATTGCATGATTGGCTTCCTGAATGTCAGTACAAATTTTGACAATTTTTTCTTTATCCCTCCTACCATGCATGATTTTCCATAACGTTTATTTCACATTCTTCCATATATGCATTGCATCAAACAAATTCCAAGCTATTTTTATCTCCTCATAGTAGGGAAACCTCATGAATTGAGTGGGATAACATTTCATTCCTCGTGGAAGCCCATTATTAACACCTTCGTGATGGCAACCTTCATCACAAAGCATAAAAGAAATCAAAAAAATTAAAATATGGTAAAATAAATTCAATAATTATTAAAATAAAAATTCAAAACATTACATATATGATACATAAATAAATTACGTACCTTGACGATTCCTATTATATTCCAACCTCCATAGGTGAGGTGTCAATCTTCGTGGTCTTAATCCAGTCTCTTCTTTCCCATTGAAAATATGTTTTTAGTAGTACAATACCTATGGTTCTTAGGGAGCTGGTGCCTCTACTCATCAAACACCACATTTCCTAAAAATTTTGAATGGCGATAATTCATCTTAGGACCACAAACTGGACATGCAAATTTACCCTTTGTTTTAAGACGTGCAACATCAGATGGATTAATGTCAATTATAAGATGGGATTATTTAAAAAAATTGCATGTTATCCTTAAAGAATTATATAGTATTAAAGTGCAACATAATGCTACATAACACAAAAATGTGTTAGTCTTGGGGCATCATGAATTTTCCATACAAGTATTCCACGGAATTGAAATTTCTTCTCCCCGATTGGTTTACAGTTGTCGTACATAGTGATGTCGGCCCATAACTTTAGTAGATCGTCGATAAGAGGCTCGATATATACATTCATATATTTAACTTGGTACTTACCTAATTGTTTGAAATTACACTTAATTACTACCATGATATGTATATATATAAGTAAATAAATAAACAAAATATATTATGAAAAAAACAAAACATTAAAAAAATTAATGTAAACAAAAACCTGGAACAATCATTGTCAACATTATGTGCTCCCTATTTATTGACATCCAAGGAGGAATGTTAAGGTTGATAAAAAAATAGGCCACACTAAGTAAATAGACGTAAGCTCTCTGAATGGATTAACACTCTCAGTTGTCAATGAAAGACTAACATTGTGAGGTTCATCTTTGAAATCTACCCATTTTCCCTCAATTTCCCTAAATGCAGAACCAACTGCAGGCATTCGAAGAACAACATCTCCACTTCTGTTCCATGCATGATAATCCATAAATTGTGTTATGCTTTCACACTTGAACAATCACTGCAAACGTGAAATTATGGGAATATGACGAAGAACCTTTCGAGGCATCGTTTTTGTTAATTAATCGGTTCGATATCTGTTGATAAGACAAGGTATTCTATTTTTGATGCATGTTTTCCATAATATATAATATGATCATTATGACATGCATCTATAGTTTGATACTCCATTGCAATGTCTTTCATAATGGCAAGCAAATCTCGATGTGTGAGAGGTAAAATATTTGACGATGGTAAAAAAAATTCACCTAACAATGTACAACATAACAAATAATTACTAGTTAATGTAAATAATATTATTGGTAAATATTGCATTCTTATTTTACACATTAATTAACACTAGAAAAATATATATATAAGTCAACATTTATGTATATGAGATGAAATATATTACATACCTTAGGATCTATGTCATAAAAGTGTTTGACAAATGATTCATAACCTTTAAGTTCACCAAAAACAATGTAACAGAGATAACATTTTCTTTTGAGCGTTTGTAAAAATTCGTTTATTTTCATTTTCTCATAGAGGTCCATCATAAATACCATCACTTTCCCCCTCCTCATTCGACTGAGAAAAAAAATCTTGGATCATTTGATTTGTCCCATCATCTTCTTCCATGGGATCATTAACTGGATTTGTCCCATCATCTTCTTCCATGAGATCCTCATTTGATTCATGTTCCTCAACTTGTACAACATCAATTCTACTACTACTTGGTGCAACATTGTGCAGAACGTTAGGGGGAAACTCTATACCACAGGACAATATTCATTCGATACCCCATCAGTGTGCCCATATTTCCTACAATGTTTTTTATCCGTTGCTATTAAATTGTTATGGGATATGTAAAACTACATTTTTTGCAAGGGAAATAACATCTACCATCACCCTTTCACCCTCTTTACTTTTTTTCCCACCTCTAATATTTTTTTCCATTATTGTTACGCACAAAAATACCTTTTTCTGAACCGTCGTTGTTATAGAAAGATTGTCGCAACATAAATAATTTTATAAATATTTATATATTTTATTTCCTCGCCATTTCAAGGAACATTGACCAAGTAAATATTGACTTTGTCAAATAGTTGGGTGTCTGTTTGGACAAGGAAACAATAATCTTTGTCTCGTCGTTCATGCGATGAACTCTGCGACGAGAGTTGACCAAGTCAATATTGAATTTGTCAAATATTTGGGTGACTTAGAACATGGCAACAATAATATTTGTGTCATTTCCCATGCAATGAACTATGAAATGAAAGATAGAGGTCATTTCCTAGGCGACGAACGTAGGCTGATTAAAAAAAGAAAGATAAATTTAAATCTTTATCTTCATTTTTGCGACGAAAAGATACTTTCGTTGCAAGTAATTAGTTGCAATTTTTTCAATATTGTTGGAGTTACTTCACACACACATATGATTTATTTTTCCTAAGGTTTTTCCTTGTTTATTAGGCATAACTAGTCATTATCTAGTCTCCTATATTTTAGGGGAGAATATTCCACCTGGAGAATATTCTCTTTCAGTTGACACTTCAGTTTGACTAGTTGAGTTGAGTTTAGATGTTGCATTGGTTTTGTCACCATAAAACATTAATATAATCACCATGCTAATTCAAAATTGCCTTGGTATCAACACCATACTGACACATTACCCTTGATTCCCTGATTTAACTCCTCACTACTCTCTATTCAGTTAGTTAACTGAAGACTAGTTGACTAGTTAACTCAACTAGGTGGTAGTTCACTCCCGTAACTGACTGAGAGACTAGACTAAATGAAATTTTACTCCTGTAACTACTGGTGTGTGTCCAGATCCCTCTAGACCACCACTATGGCTCATTATTTACTCATTTATCGTATATCTATTGTAAATTATTCACAACGGTTAATGGGAATTCTTTCATTCTTTCTCTCATTCTTCTTCTTTCTCAAATTATCTCTGCAAATGTGTGTATTATTGTTTATATAGATATATTATATGTAGGTTCAACACATTTACATGGTATTAGATCCAACGGACTACTAAGAAAAAGCTACACCAAATTAGTTTTGCAGGGATTGAAGATTGAAGAACGCAGAAAAAATGGAATATATGTTTTACTCATCGATAATACTTCTCACGCCTCATAATTATTTGGAGTGGAAGCCAAAGATTTTAATTCTTCTCAGAAGTAGAGGCTTATACCAAATAAACATGGCAATGGAAGTAGAGTCTGATTACGCCGATGAGAAAAATGACTTTCTCAATAGACAAGATATGGCCATAGGATTTATCTTCTTGTCTATCTCTCCAGAAATTCTCCACCAAGTATATGATAACTCACAAGAATCAACTCCAAATGAATTATGGACCATATTGAAGGTTCTATTTGGGAATAAAGAAGATTTTGAAGATTGCATGCAGAAGGTTGAACAGATAGAGCTAGAAGAGAAGCCATCAAAAGATCAAGCTTCTTCTTATGAAGAGTCTTCTACAAACTTTTTTGTAAAAATTTGTATTCCATTAATTTAAGATAATGTCTACTCCATTTCAGATTTGTTTTCTAAATTTCACGTGAAATATATATGGAATGCATCTCAGGGGTCACATGCAGACACTTTTCCATGCGCAATGCATGCATCTCAGGAGACAAAAAGGGAGTCACACACATTAGAATCAATTCTTATTTTTTCCGAGCACAATTTGCAGAAAAAATTGGATATTTGAATTCCTCTTGAGAAATTGTCCAATTTAAAAAACAAATTCATCCAAAACGGTTTCCGGGAAGTGAAGTTATGATCATTTTAAAATCAACAAAATTTCAACATTTTTCTATAAACGACCGCACGATTTTCAAATTTTCATCCAAAATTTATTTGGATATTATTCATTACAAGAAGAGAAAGTGGACATGTGTGGAAATATCAATGATGCATCTACTTCATCAGATCCATGCAGACATCTACATCTTCAACAAAATCTTCAACAAGCACAAACTTGCACAGTTGTGAGGTCTTCTTGGAGTGAAGGACATGGTTTCTTAGCAACTGCCTTTTGTTCCTTCTCATTCTTATTTTTTTTATGCATTGTAATTTGAGGGGTGGGGGGTTCCATGAGGTTTTCCCTCTTTCCTCTTTTATTTCAGTGTATCTTTTGTATTTGGGTACCTAACATGGCCTCGTTGCCAGGACCCATTCTTGATTTTCACCATAGTGATATTCAGAGGGGGTGTTGGAGTTACTTCACACACACCTATGATTTATTTTTCCTAAGGTTTTTCCTTGTTTATTAGTCATAATTAGTCATTATCCAGTCTCCTATATTTTAGGGGAGAATATTCCACCTGGAGAATATTCTCTTTTAGTTGACACTTCAGTTTGACTAGTTGAGTTGAGTTTAGATGTTGCATTGGTTTTGTCACCATGCAACATTGGGATCATCACCATGATAATTCGAACTTGCCTTGGTATCATCAACAAACTGGAACATTACCCTTGATTCCCTGAGTTAACTCCTCACTACTCTCTGTTCAGACAGTTAACTGAAGACTAGTTGACTATTTAACTCAACTAGGTGGCAGTTCACTACTGTAACTTCCTGAGAGACTAGACTAGATGGAAGTTCACTCCCATAACTACCTAAGAGATTAGACTAGATGACAGTTTACTCCCATAACTGCTGGTGTGTGTCCAGATCACTCCAGACCACCACTATGGCTCATTAGTTACTCATGTATCCTATATCTATTGTAAATTATTCACAATGGTTAATGATAATTCTTTTATTCTCTCTCTCCTTCTATAATATGCCAGATATAAAATGTATGCATAACTGAAATAAAATGCTAGTAATGGCAGAATAAAAACAATATAACCAGAACATTCACTACAATAACACTGAAATGATATAAGAATAACAACAAAAATAACACTTTGAATCTGAAAGCGATGTTCACATGCCTCTTCGAGGGGGCAACCTCCAGTTGAGCAGAGATCTATTACAATAATATCCAAGCTAGGGTTCTCATACCCTCGACTCATATTTATACTAAAAAGAAGCATCTAGAGGAAGATCCTTCTAGAAGCGGAAGCTTTTATTAGGTCTTCTTACATCTTCCTTATTCTATTTTATTGAAAGGCCTTATTAATATTGACCTTTATTACATATGAATATATTGTTCTACCTATGTGCAGGTTAGGACCCTAACATGTTCGTCCCCTTAAAAACAACCTTGTCCTCAAGGCTTGAGATGAGGAAATTGCTACAGAATAGTAGTTGGTTCCCAAGTGGTGTCTGCTGGAGTTGTATCTTTCCATTGTACTAGAACTTCCTTGATGGTTCTCTGACATAGGCAATGCTCATGCCGGTCCAAAACTACTTCTGGCTGTATCCAAATGGATCCTTCTTTAGCTAACTCTGGAAGGTTGGTTTGAATTTGGCACTTAGCTCCAATCACCTTCTTTAAGCATGAAACATGAAAAAAAGGATGTAGCTTTGAATTGTTGGGCAAAGCTAACTAATAGGCGACTTGTCCCACATGCTTGAGTATGGTATAAAGACCATAAAATTTGGGCGCTAGCTTCTGACAATGCTCATCCTTGAGGGAAGTTTGCTTGTAAGGTTGCAATCGAAGAAACACCTGATCCCCTTGTGCAAATTGATGTTTAGAGCGAACTTGATCTGCTTGTTGCTTCATGTGATTATGTTCCATGACCAAATTCTCTTTGAGGGTATGGAGAATAGCCTCTCGAGCTGTAAGTGTTGGGTCAACCGCCTGGACCTTCGAGGCACCCGGTAAGTATGAGATAACTAAAGGTGGCTTCTGTCCATATACCACTTCAAAAGGATTCATACGTGTAGCTGTATGGTATGAAGTATTGTACCACCATTCAGCTAGGGGTAACCATTGAGCCCATTGATTTTTCTTTTCCAAGGCAAAACGCCTCAAATATGTTTCCAAACACTTGTTGACAACTTTCGTTTGGCCATCAGTCTAGGGATGATAAGCTGTGCTGAGATGCAATTCGGTGCCTTGTATATTGAACAGTTCTTGCCAAAAATTTCTTGTGAAAGTTGGGTCGCGATCAGAAACAATCGAGTGTGGCATGCCATGAAGCTTGAAGACCTGATCCATGAATATTTGATCCACCGTGGATGTTGTAAACGGGTGTTGAAGGGTGCATAAATGAGCATACTTGGAAAGGCGATCAACAACCACCATGATGACACATTTATTTCCCGATTTGGTTAAGCAGGTAATAAAATCCATAGAGGTATCCTTCCAAATAGCAGGTGGAATCGGGAGAGGTTGTAGTGTGCCCGGTGATTTCATTGTTTCTCCCTTGTTGCATTGACACACATCACATTCAGCTACAAAATTATGAATGTCCTGTTTCATACCATCCCAGAAAAAGGAATGTTTGACCCTGTCATAGGTTTTGGTGAACCCGACGTGCCCTCCTGTGGGTGTAGCATGAAGCTCAGAAAGTACGGTGGATTTAAGATTTGATTGTTTACTTAAATACAAACAGACTTTGTATTGAAGTTCCTCATGGAGCCAAAAGTACCCTGGGGAAGTTGGAGCCTTGGAATGCAATTGGTCGATCAATTATGAACTTTTGGGATCTTGTAGCCATTCCTGGCGAACGACTTGGATCCAATCTGGTACAATGAATGAAAGAGAAAAAAGGGTTCCTTCGTCTTCATATTTTCGGGAAAGTGAATTTGCAATGACATTGTCTTTTCCTTTCTTATACTCATAATCATATCCAAAGAGTCTAGTCACCCATTTTTGTTGTTCTAGAGAGGAAATGCGTTGTTCTAGAAAATACTTGAGGCTTTGATGGTCTGTCTTAATTTGGAAACATTTCCCCAATAGATATGGACGTCACAAATCCACGACATGGAGAATAGCCAACATTTCCTTTTCATAGATGAATTTTCCCAGATTTCTTTCAGAGATTTTCTTGCTAGTAAAGACCAAAGGTCGACCCTCTTGCATAAGGACAACACCAATTACTTTCCCCGAGGCATCACATTCCAACACAAAGGTCTTTGTGAAATCAAGAAGGGCAAGGAATGGAGTGGTGCACATGGCCATCTTCAAGGTCTGAAAATCTTAAGCAGCGGCTGGAGTCCAAGTGAAAGAGTTCTTTTTCAGGAGAGCAATGAGAGGTGTTGCAATCTTCCCATAATTCTTAACAAACTTGCGATAATACCCTGTTAAGCCTAGAAATCCATGCATAGATTCAATCTTTTTAGGATCCACCCTGACACCATCTTTTCCAACCAGATGACCCAAGTATTCTACTTCTGAGGCACCAAAAGCACATTTAGACTGTTTCAGGAAAAGTTGGTGCTAAGAGAGTAGATGGAGAACTCGATCCACATGAGTAAGATGGTATGTCCAAGTTTTTCTATAGATGAGGATATCATCAAAGAAAAGTAATAAAAAATGGCAGAGAACAGGATGAAAGACATGATTCATGAGGCTTTGGAAATGCAGTGATGAATAAAATTATGGGTGCTGCCACTATCAACCAGAATGATGAGCTTCTGATGCTTGATGTAACTGATTAGCTTGAGGGTTTTGGGAGCATAGAGGCCAGTGAGAGCATTGAGGGAAATGATCGGTTCTACTTCGGAAGGGTCTGAGGGAGGGGTTATGTCAGTGGATTCAGGTGACTCGGACACAGAGGGAGTTTCTTCATCTTCTTCCGAAATCTCCTCAGAGATGGCCATAAAAATATTTTGTTCTTTACACTTGTGGCCCAGGAAATATTTGTCATCAGAGTTATAACAAAGGCCTTTGAGTTGGCTTTCATCCATTTCAGCCCTGGTCAATTTTTGGATCTTTAGTGGAGCAGAGGGAGTAGTGGGATTTACTGGTTTAGGGCGAGGGATAAAGGAGGGTTTGCGGTTTTGAGCAGATACAACCTGATATTCTTCTTTATCTCTTTTGACAACCTCCACCCAACTTTCAAGCTGATCCATGAGGACATGGGCCCAAATTTCATCCTTGAGGCCACTGATAAAACACTCTAAGAAAAAGGCATCAGAAATGCCCTCTGTTCTAAAATCCAGGCGCTCAAAGGTAGCTATAAAGTTTTCCACGGTTCCTAATTGTTTCAGCTTTGTCAAACGACCCAAATGGTTGGTGTCAGTGTCAAAGCATTCATAAAGATCTGCTAGAAAGTGTGTCCAAGCAATATACCCTTGACGAGAAGTTTTTCTCCATTGCCACCATTGCCAACATTACTGATCTAGATGGAGAACACCATACCGGAGTTTGGCCAAGTCATTTGTAATGCTGTATAAAGAGAAGTAATGTTCCATTTGGGTTACCCAACCAGTGGGGTCCGAGCCATCAAATTTGGTTACATCCACCCGTGGGAGGCGTAGGTCATGTTGAAAGTGATGGTTTTGCAAGGTATGGGAATGAGAGGAATGGTCACCTTCAGTATATGGAGGTGAGGAAGAGGAAGAGTTATCTGTAGGGATATGCAGTTTGGTGCAGAGTATCGAAAAGACTGATTCAAGATGGGTGGTGAGGTACCTTTTGATTTCCCCCATTGAGGACTGCATGGTTGTATTGATGGAGACAACATTGGCACTGAGTTGTTTCACTTCTTGTTGGGTCTCAATGAGACCATATTGCAAGGTGTTGAAGCGAGCTTCCAAGTCTTGGCTACGAGTATTGGCCATGAGGATAAGGAAACTGAAAAGGGGCGGGCGGGGTAAAAGGTTTTGGCCAAAAAAATGATATGGATGAATGTGATAAGGGTGAAGAGATGAATCCAATGGAATAGGTCTCAAATAATGGTGAAAAAAATTCTATACTTTTTTTTTTTTAACAAAGTTATACTCCAGTCTGAAGAATACTGCAAAGAGGAAATGCCCAAATGCTTAACCAGAAAGAAATGTGTATTTACTTGGAAACTCGAACACAGTTGCCCAGCAATAGATCTTGTATGTTTTAATTTGTTTATGTTTCTATCCCCCAAGGGTTAAGTATTCAAGGGTTCTATAGACAAGGGTTTGCCCTGTGCTACAACTCTCTGATATATGTGTGGGGTCCAACAGTAGTACTCTACCCAATATCTTAGGGCACTAACTAAGGAGGATAGATTGTACCCTTAGTCGTACTACCCGACTACCCAGGTACTAAAGAGTATCTTCCAGAGTGTTGTTCTCGGTGACACTATAGCAGTTAAGCGGCCGATCGATTTATCTAAAGAGGGCTTCAGGTGATCTAGGCCAATCCGTACACATGTGCTGTCTGATGCACTACCACTCAAGGGGTACCAACAGGGGTTACAAGGGTGGCCAACAAATGTGCGCTTAAGTACCACTTATATTTCTTGTGTGTATGAATCCCTCAACCGCATGTTTATGCGTGTAACGACAGATCTCTATGGCTTAAAGATGTCGGAATACGTCTCTACCCTGGAAAAAATTTAACCCACACTTTCTACCGAGGAAAGTGCTCTAATACCACTTGTAATATACTAGATATAAAATGTATTCAGAACTGACATAAAATGCTAGTAATGGCAGAATAACAACAATATAACCATAACATTCACCACAATGACACTGAAATGATATAAGAATAACAACAGAAATAACACTTTGAATCCGAAAGCAATGTTCGCAGGCCTCTTCGAGGGGGCAACCTCCAGTTGAGCAAAGCTCTATTACAATAATATCCAAGCTAGGGTTCTCATACCCTCAACTCCTATTTATACTAAAATAAGCATCTAGAGGAAGATCCTTCTAGAAGTGGAAGCTTCTATTAGGTCTTCTTACATCCGCCTTATTCTATTTTATTGAAAGGCCTTATTAATATTGACCTTTATTACATCCGAATATATTGTTCTACCTATGTGCGGGTTAGGACCCTAACACCTTCTTCTTATTTCTCAAATTATCTCTGCAAATGCGTGTATTATTGTTTATCTAGATCTATTATGTGCAGGTTCAACACTTTTAACAAATATGTAGTAGCGTCTCCATGAAAAATTGCACCTACGCTTGTGCAAGTGTTACTCGATTCCTCCTTGCATATTTTTTCAAGCAATTCTCTAATTTCCTTTGCCACCACTCATGGATCTCCTTAATTCTCAACATCTATGTATATAGGAATCTAATATACAATGCCATATTGTGTACTATCAATAATAAAACCATTGTTGTAATCTAAGGGTTTACATAGTAAGTGAAAGAAGTAGCCTTTTTATTATATGATCAATAACATTAGCTTATTTACATCATATATTCATGCCTATTATACATTACAATTAGTATAAAGTAGTTGCAATTGTCATAAATACCTTAGTTCATTGACCTAGTTGAGTGGTCAATCGACATGACTATCTAGTCAACTAAGCTTCATATTCGAATGACTCTTTAAAATGGTTGATTCTTTGGCCTACTCGACTAGTCAACTAGGCCCCTCCAACATATGCAAAGGAGAATCAATAAATTGATCCATGTCCAATAGAATATATAACAAGTGAATGAAAAGTTGCAGACTTACAAGAAAAAAATGAAAGAAATTTCTAACAAAAAAGATAAATATAGGGTGTTTGTGTGAGGATATTTGATCGTCAAGTGGGACCAAATAAGGGAAGAACCTAGACAGCATGGTAAATTCGATAATATCTTCTTGGATAATTTTATTATTGATTCAATTGAGTGATAGAATTCATACTCATTGAAAAATCTAGAAGGAGAACATTATATTTCCCATCAATGAGCATTTCTTGAAACATTTTATGGTCTATTGATCCTGTTTGGGCATGTTACCATTTGTAAATATCCAACTCTGTATTTTCATATTTTTTAAATTTTCTTATAGTTATTACTTAAATTTTTAATTATTTTTAATAAAAATGTTAAGGATAACAAAGAAGATATTGAAGACATGTACACTAAAGTACTTGAAATGAGAAAACATCAAAAGTACCTACATTTTCATAAAAGAAAATTCATTTGTGGGAAGCATTGGATCATAATGTCATTACACATGGAATTCATTTTCATAGTATGATCAAAGTTCCATTACATTTTATAAAGAAAAACAATTTCACTTTGGAGGCTTCATAAAATTAAGGAGAAGCCAACACTGTCTAGAATATTGTTAGTCGTTAAAAAAAGTACGAAAGGAGACAAAAAAAAATTGTATTTATTAATACCCTAATCACTAAGTTCAATTAGCACTTCTACTTGATAACCTTGTTCCCTAGTTTCAAGAATTTCTAGGAGAAACTAGTTTTTGCATACAATGGTTTTAACAATTGCCATATCTTTTATCAGCTGATCAAATTTGTCTTCCATTGCAGAAGTAGTAGAAGTAGTTAAACTCATATGTCTCTTTATTTTCCCTTCCTTCTAGGAGGGGTTATATGTGATGCTTCCTCAAGTACCTTTTTTTTATGAATTGGGTTGGTTGTCATTGATGTCCACCCTTGAAGAAAGTTCGGTAGAAAATCCTGGTAGCACAATGGTTTGGGTAATGGACCCAAGTTTGTTTGATGGATAATGGTATGATTTTTGATATATTTGCAGGTAATACTATTTTATATGGATAACACATGTCATTCCATTTCCGGTGGCATGTGGAACGTCACATAACTCCTCACAGTTAGAGAGTTATGGCCATGTGAAGTTGGAGAACCCTTGTGACTCATCTAGAAGCCCCGAAAGGTCAAAGTAGTCAAAGTGGTTGAAAAGAAGAAATTATTTAAATAATAAAGTGATGTGATGAGTGTACTATAAGTCAAATTGGATACAAAAGAAATTATTTAAATAATAAAGCTAATGTAGAATATATTAAGTGGACAACTGGTTAGAAGTGGGTTAGCCCTAAAATAAGGAAAGAGGGTTAAGATGGTTAGAAGGTAATTTAAATAATAAAGTGAAGTGATGAGTGTACTATAAGTCATAGTGGATACAAAAGAAATTATTTAAATAATAAATTTAATGGAGAAATTACTAAATGGACAAGTGGTTAGAAGTGGGTTAGCCCAAAAATAAGGAAAGTGGGTTAAGATGGTTAGAAGGTAACCCCTTGAGGAAGCTACATGAAAGTATAAATAAGAGGCAAGGGTTTCTCATTTTTAATCACACTTGAGCATATTGAATATCTACAAGTGATTGAGGTAAACAAAGGATATCTAAGCCTAATTTCAGAGGGAAGGTGAAGTAAAGAAGGCTAAAATTCAAGGGAGGATAAATTATTTTGATGATGCTTTCTAAGGTATGTTATTTACAACTCATCTCACCATTTTCGCAATAAATTGTTTTCTAGATGATTCAAACTTTGAAATTGGGAGGCCTTTGAGGAAACATATCCAAGTAGCTGTGATGCAAATTTCAACTTCTGGGTCATTGTATTTTTGGAGTTACACTCCGTGGAAAATAGGGTTTGTGGCTAGTCCCAAAACTAGTCTAAAACAAGTGTTTCGGGTGAAAACGTCATAACTCCTTCATAACAGATCCACATTCAGTAAGAATAAATGTATTGGTTATAGTACATTCTATAGTATTCTTTGTATAATTTTCAAATCCATACAAAAAATATTCCATGTGGGGCACGCTCTACAAGTTCGTTCTCTAGAATAAGCCATAATTCAATAAGGTGTGCCATTTTTGCTATAACACCTTTTCTGAGAGGATCCACGTAGTGAAATCTGGAGGAATTGCATAAAAGACACTGAATAACATGGTGTACTATTTTCATATCTTTATTCATTACAGGTACATAGTTATGATTATTGCAAGTTAGGGTTTTTGACTAATCTAAAATTAGTCATGTGAGGCTAAAGTAAAGTTTGATGAAAATGCTAGTTTGAAGGTATGTGATCATATACACCAGGTATATTATAGATTTACAAATCATATTTGGATGATGAAATTGATGAGGGATTTTGGTTGAGGTACATGTTGGGTACATGGTTGAGACAAGTAGTTGATGAGTTGGCACATACATGAGGTGTATAGTTGATGATGTTGATACATCTTGATGAGTCATATTTTATGTGTATTTGATGCATGATTGGTACATATTTGGTGCATGGTTGATGAACTTGTTGATGGTATAGGTTGATGTACAGGTTGGTGCATGGTTGATGCACTTGTTTGGTACAGGTTGTTACAGGTTGGTTGGCTGCAGGTTAGTGGTACAAGTTGCTACAATGGTATATCTCAAAGTGATAGTGTGATAGTGGTTCCATCATTCTACTTCTATGTTAGGGAAGTTGGACGACGCAAGGACAGGTGGTTGTAGCCACTTTCTTGTTGTAGCCGAAGAACATAGGGGGTTGTAGCCTCCTTCTTGTTGTAGCCAGATAATTGGGGAGTTGGAGCTTCCCTCAGGCTGTATCCCGAGAAACTAGGGGGTTGGAGCCTCCTTCCAATTGTAGCTGGAAAAAAAAGGAAGTTGGTTCTTCCAATGAATGTAATTCTTAAAGAGATATAAGAAAAATCATTCCGTGGTTTTCTCCCGCTTTGGGTTTCCACGTAAAAAAACTAGTGTATTGTGTATGTGTATGATTTATCAGTTGTTCATTGTTTATTTACTCTGCAACTATTAGATGATAATGCTACATTGATATAACACTTGCATTTTATGGATTAGATTTCTCTATTACTGATTCACCCCCCTCTTAGTAATCCAACAATTGGTATTAGAGAAAGTTCCTTCAGAAATCAATTTAACCATAGAAAGGTAGATCATGGAGATAAACAACATGTATAAAAATGAAATACCACAGTTTGATGGACAAAAGTGTGCATTTCGGAGCAGAAGGATGAAAACATATATATAGGCACATGGATTTGAAATTTGGTTATCAGTTGTAGATGGATACAAAGAACCAACAGTTTTGTCGACACGCGAAAGAACAATAAAACTCGGGAAAAATAATTCCAAATCCACAAATGCACTTCTGAATGGTCTTTGTGAATCAATATACACCAAATTTATACATTCTAAATCTGCTAAAGATATTTCAAACAAGCTTCAAAATATTTATGAAGGAGATTCAAAAGTCAAAGAAACAAAGCTTTAAACTTACAGAGGTCAGTTCGAACAAATAAATATGAAGGAAGATGAGAATATTGCGGGTTACTTCTTACAAGTCGATGAAACAGTAAATGAAATCATAGTATTGAGAGAAGAAATTAAAGAATTTGTAATTGTTCAAAATGTACTAAGATCTCTTCCTATGAGATTTGATCCTAAGATATCATCACTAGAAGAAAGAGCAGATATAGACTCAATAAGCATGGACGAACTACATGGAATATTCACAGCATATGAAATGAGAACTGAAAAAGAAAATTCAGATATAAAAGAAGAAAATTTCAAAGCATCCAAAAGGCCAAAGAAAAAGGGAAAGAAAAAAGAAAAAGAACATAGCAACAACAATGACATCTCAGAAGATGATAAAGAAATGGCTTACTTTGTCAGAAGATTGAACAAGGGAACCACCGACAAATATAAAGGTAAGTTTCCATTGATTTGTTTTAATTGTGATGGTATTGGTCATTTTGCTAACAAATATCCTCATAAGAAAAATAAGAGGAATGATGAATATTACTCAAATAACAAAAAAACATATAAAGGAAAAAGAACAACAAAGAAATCTTTCAAGAAAATATTATGCACCAAAGAAGAAATCTCTTCATCAGATGAAGATGAAGTCAGTGACAGTGAGACATAAAGATTTCTATTCATGGTAGTAGAAGACTCTGATAAAGAGGACACCGAAGAATAATATGAAGACGCATAAGTTGACTACTGAGAAGAATTGTTGTGTGCCATAGAATATATAAGAAGATAAAAGAAGAAAAACAAGAAGCTACAAGCAAAACTAGACAAGAAACAAGACACTCAGGAACTAGAACAAATGATCACAAATTTGAAGGTTCAAATAGAAGAAGATAAAAGAATTGAAGAAGCACTCAAAGAACAACTAGAAGAAATAGACAAGATCATTGGAATTTTGGAATCAAAGATTGTCACATTAAGAAAGGATCTTCAAAAGAAAAATATGCAGAACAACTCGAAAGTTTTGGATGACGTTATCAGTAGTCAAAATCCTCATCATGAAAAGTCTAGACTTGGATACATTCATACAAAAAATGGATCAATCTCCAAAACAATAGAACAAGAAACATGTCCAAAAAACTATGCAAAAAAAATCAAAGGGGATAGGAATACCTACAAGGAAGATTACAGGGACACTCCTCCATCGAGAAGATTCATATTTCAAAATCAACAACTGACAGAAACATATAGGAGTCAAGAAGAAGAAGGATTCTTAAGAGTAAATCCTTTTAGAAGATCTTCAACTCCCATGTATCAAACTATCTTTTTTGGTTTATGTTATGCATGCAATAATTTTGGACATAAAGATGTGAATTAAAGAGCTAACAACATGAACATAAAAAACTTTGAAAGTCATATACAAAAGGGTTATTCAAGAAGGCCTAGTGAAAAATAGATAAGAAGTTACAATAGGTTTGAATCATTGAGAACTTAAGTGGAATACTACAAGTGTAACAAATTTGGACACATGAACAAATATTGCAGAATGATAGTCCCTCCTAGAGAACGACAATAGAACAACAACAATCACAGATAGGAACCTCAGAAGAGGACATGGATAATAAATCATAATCAATATAGCAATGAAGAATGCACACTTGCTCTATAAGATAAGAAGAAGAAACGTGGTTGGTATGTTGACAATGGCTATTCAAAACACATGACAAGTGATAAAGATAAGTTTCTTACATTAAGAAAGGAAAGAGATGGACTAGTCTCCTTCAAAAATGATGATTCAAATAAAATCACTGGAAAAGGCACATTCAGAATTGGAAACAATAATACCAAGGCAAAAAATGTTCTACTAGTAGAATATATGAAACATAATCTTCTAAGTGTAAGTCAAATATGTGACCAAGGTCATAAAATTACTTCCGATTCACAGAAGTGAGAGATAAGAAAATAAGGTTCAGGAAAATTGATTGCAACAACTGCAAGAACTTCAAGCAACATATATGTACTAAGTAAATTTGGAAATGAAAAGTGTTTCCTAGGAAATGAAGATGAAGGTTGGCTATGGCACAAAAGAATGGGTCACATACACTTTGAAAACCTTGTCAAAGTCAACAGAAAGGAAGTCGTTAGAGAAATTCCCCAGATCACGAAACCAACCAACACTTTATGCAAACATTGTCAACAAGGAAAGTAAACAAAGACCAGGTTCAAATCAAATGAATACCCAATGACAAGACCACCAAAAATTGTGCATATTGATCTAGTTGGACCAACTACAAAAAAGGGTTTAAAAGGTGAGAAATAATTTATGTTATTAGTTGCTGATTATACAATAATGACTGGAGTTTGATTTCTCAGGAATAAGTCAGAAGCTTTTGAAAACTTCAAGGTCTACAAGGAAATGGTTGAAAATGAAATGGATTCAAAAATCAAATGTTTGAGATCTAATAATGGAGGAGAGTTCACTTCAAAGGAATTTATGGACTATTGCAACAAACATGGAATAAAAAGGAAATTCTTTGTTGCTAGGAAAACTCAACAGAATGGAGTTGTTGAAAGAAAGAACAAGACAATAAAGGAAATGGCTCGAACAATGTTAATGGATTCCAAATTGACAGATATTTATTGGACACATGTAGTGCATACAAAAGTTCAAATTAAAAACAAGGTAATGCTCATAAGCAACATTGAAAAAAATCTGTACAATATATGGAAAGGAAAATCCACAAATGTGAAGCACTTTAGAGTATTTGGAAGAAAATGCTACATCAAAAGAGAAGATGGAAGAATGGGAAAGTTTGACTCTCGTTTGGACAAAGGAGTACTTGTTGGTTACTCAAGTTCAAGAAAAACATACAAGTGTTATAATATGAGGTTGAACAAAGTTGTGGAAAACATCAATGTAACAATTGATGAAACAGGTGGACGAGAATTAAAGGAAGAAGAAAATGAATCAATGGAACTGCTTTACGAAGAAGAAGCAGAAGATGAAGAAGAAGTATAAGGGGAAGATGAAGAGGATTAGACAAAAGTAGAAGAGCAAGTTCAACAAGTGCCTCAAAATACACTTAGAAAATGAGTACAGAAGAACCATCCATTAGATCAGATTATTGGAAACAAAGATGCAGGAGTTAAGACAAGAAGAAGAATCTGTTCGCCAGAACAAATGCACCTAGAACTCTCATCTATGATTGAACCAAACAATTTTGAAGAGGCCAACAAGGATGAATTGTGGAATAAGGCCATCGATGAAGAATTGGATCAGATAGAGAAGAATGACACTTGGGAATTGGTTCCAAGACCAAAGAATAAGAATGTGATTGGCACAAAGTGGGTTTTTAGAAATAAATTGAATGAAGATGGACAAGTTACAAGGAACAGAGCCATTTTGGTATGTAAAAGATACACACAGGTTGAAGGAATTGACTTTGAAGAGACATTTTCCCCAGTTTCCAGAAAGGAAGCAATCTGATTTCTTTTAGCTTATGCATGCTCCAAGAATATTAAAGTGTATCAGATGGATGTGAAATCAACTTTTCTAAATGGGGAACTTGAATAGGAAGTATACATCGAACAAATTGAAGGATTTCAGTTGTCAGAGAACGTAGATTATGTGTGTAAATTGAAGAAGGCCTTGTATGGTATACAATAGGCTCGTAGAGCATGGTACTCTAGTCTATATAAGTATCTACATTAGATAGGGTTCATAAAAGGAAGTGCAGACAACAACCTCAACATCAAGGTAACTCAAGATAGTATTTTATTAATTGAAGTTTATGCTGATGATATTATTTTGGAATTACTGATGGTAGGTTAAGCTAGAAATTTTCAAAGGATATGCAAAATAAATTCAAAATGTCATTACTTGGTGAACTATCCTTCTTTCTGGGGCTTCAGATACGTCAAAGAAACCAAGGAATTTTTATTTATGAAACTAAGTGTATCAGAGAAATGCTAAAGAGGTTCAGAATGGAATATTGCAAACCAATTATCACTCCTATGCAAACCAGTTGCAAGTTGAGAAAATATGATGATTCAAAGTCTAAAAACTAGAGGAAATACAGGTGAATGATTGGTATCTTCCTATATGTGAGAGCATCCAAACCAGATGTAATGATGGAAGTTGGAACGGTGGCACAATTTCAAGCAGTACCAAAGGAATCACATGTATTAGAGAGGATTTTCTGATATCTCAAAAGAACATAAGAGTATGGATTTTGGTATCCAAAAGGAAAGGATCTATCACTTATTTCCTACACAAATGCAGATTGGGAAGGTTGCATTAATGATCGACGAAGCACCAGTGGAGCAACGTTCTACTTGGGTGAGTGTTTAGTATCACGGCTAAGAAAGAAACAATCATTAGTATCCTTATCTACAGCCGAAATAGAGTATATTGCAACAACAACATGTTTTACACAGGTTTTATGGATGAAACAAACTATGACATATATACATGTTGAGTATGATGAGCCCATTCCAATCTATTGTGATAATACAAGCGCCATCAATATCTCAAAGAACCCGATGATGCACTCCAAGATGAATAACATTCCAATCAAGTATCTATTTCTATGGGAACATGTTGCAAATAAGAACATCAGGGTTGAGTATGTGGGCACAAAATAACAAGTGGTAGACATCTTTACAAAACCACTTCCATGGGAAGCCTTTGAGTATCTTCACCAGAGACTTAGAGTAATTTCTACTCAAAATTGAATGGCTTTGAATTCGTATCTTATATGTCTTAGATTTACATGAGGAAGCACCATAGAGAGGACAATTCAGGTTGGGAGATCAGTTTCAGGACGAGGTCAGTTAGGGGGAGTATCCCCAAGGATAATTCAGTTAAGGGGAGAAACCCCAAATGGAAATATGCCTTTTCCATTGATGACAAACATGGAGATATTTATCAGATGAAGAGAATATAGGCATGGTTCCAGGGGGAGCGATGGTCATAGGGGGAGCACGAGTGACATGACTTCAGTATTGCATTAGAGTGTTTCCATCAATGCCAAAGGGGGATGTTGTTGATTAATTGGGTTGGTTGTCATTGATGTCAACCCTTGAAGAAAGTATGGTAGCATAATGGTTTGGGTAATGCATCCAAGTTTGTTTGATGGATAATGGTATGCCTTTTGATATATTTGCAGGTAAGACTAATCTAGATGGATAGTACATGTCATGCCATTTCCGGTGGTATGTGGAACATCACATAACTCCTCATTGTTAGAGAGTTATGGCCATGTGAAGTTAGAGAACCCTCATGAGTCATCCAGAAGCCTCAAAAGGACAAAGTAGTCAAAGTGGTTGCAAAGAAGAAATTATTTAAATAATAAAGTGAAGTGATGAGTGTACTATAAGTCAAAGTGGATACAATTTTTTTTATTTAAACAATAAAGTTAATGGAGAAATTACTAAGTGGACAAGTGGTTAGAAGCGGGTTAGCTCTAAAATAAGTAAAGTGGGTTAAGATGGTTAAAAGGTAATTTAAATAATAAAGTGAACTGATGAGTGTACTATAAGTCAAAGTGGATACAAAAGAAATTATTTAAATAATAAATTTAATGGAGAAATTATTAAGTGGACAAGCGGTTAGAAGTGGGTTAGCCCTAAAATAAGGAAAGTGGGTTAAGATGGTTAGAAGGTAACCCCTTGAGGAAGCTACATGAAAGTATAAATAAGAGGCAAGGGTCTGTCATTCTTAATCACAGTTGAGAATATTGAATATCTACAAGTGACTGAGGTAACCAAAATATATCTAAGATGATTTCAGAAGGAAGGTGAAGTAAACAATGCCAAAATTCAAGGGAGGATAAATTCTTTTGATGATGCTTTCTAAGGTATGTTATTTATAGGTCATCTCACAATTTTTGCAATAATTGTTTTTCTAGAATGATTCAGACCATGAAATTGGGAGGCCATTGAGGAAACTTATCCAAGTAGTTGTGATACACATTTCATCTTGTGGGTCATTGTATTTTTGGAGTTACACTCCATGGAAAATAGGGTTTGTGGCTAGTCCTGAAACTAGTCTAAAACAAGTGTTTCGGGTAAAAACGTCATAACTCCTTCATAACAGATCCACATTCAGTAAGAATAAATGTCATAACTTCATAACTTCTTCATAACAGATCCAAATTTAGTAAGATGAAATGTATTGTTTAGAGTATAGTCTGTAGTATTCCATGTACAATTTTCATATCCATACAACAAATATTCTGTGTGGGGCACGCTATACAAGTTCACTCTCTAGAATAAGCCAAAATTCAATAAGGTATGCCATTTTTTCTATAACTCCTTTTCTGAGAGGATCCAAGTAGTGAAACCTGGAGGAATTGCATAAAAGACACTGAAGAAAATTGTGTACTATTTTCAGATCTTTTTTCATTACAGGTACATAGTTATGATTGTTGCAAGTTAGGGTTGTTGACTAATCCAAAATTAGTCATGTGAGACTAAAGTAAAGTTTGATGAAAATGATAGTCTCTTGTTGTTAAAGTTAATGACAGTTTGTAGGTATGTGATCATATACACCAGGTCTATTACAAAGTTACAAATCAGATTTGGATGATGAAATTGATGAGGGATTTTGGTTGAGGTACATGTTGGGTACATGGTTGAGATAAGTAGTTGATGAGTTGGCACATACA